>WHNR01000062.1:0-366341 GCA_009859135.1 Formica selysi | reverse complement strand
GTAAAAAAAAATATTATTTATATAATACTTAAAAGATGTAAAAAATATTTAAAAAGTATAAAAAATTCTTTAAGTTAATTAAATTACTTGTTACATTTCTTCTTCTTACACGGTGAAGTTTCATCAGCATCTTGAATCGGAACGTAATAATTCATGCGGCTTCCTTCAGTAGGATACATTTTCTATGAACCTTTCACACAAGTGGTCGATGCAATACTGAACGTATTAAACATATTTAATATGTATTAGCGTTGCAAAATTGCAAATGTGGTGGGGGATTATTGCCGACGCGATATTTTTTTTCAATTTTTCCATTCAAGCGCCGATGTACGGCTGCTTCGCGATGACATCATCACTAGGTGTGAGATTTAGCCGAATGCACAAAAATGCAACATAATATAAAATTTTCAAGCGCCGATGTGCTGCTGCTTTGCGATGACATCACCCCAGATATCAGAATTCAAACGCGCGTGTCAAAACATGACAAAATCGTGAAATATAAGAACAAGTATCAAGGTTAAATTGTGCTAATATATAAGTAATCCAAAACTTTTGCGATGCATCTTGGCTGAGATGACATCATCTCTAGACGACCAAAAATGCATTAATCGACATTAGTCAAAATGTACGTGACAAATCGCGAAAATGAAGATTTAGCGGAATGCATAAAAAATGCAACGTAATATAAAATTTCAAGCGCCGATGTGTGGCTGCTTCGCGATGACATCACCCCTAGATATCAGAATTCAAAACGCGCGTGTCAAAACGTGACAAAATCGTGAAATATAAGGATAATCCTCATGATTAAATTGCACTAACATACTTGGACAGCAGCGTGTAATTTGAAACTTTCGCGATGCATCTTGGCTGAGATGACATCATCTCTAGACGACAAAAAATGCATTAATCGACATTAGTCAAAATGTACGTGACAAACCGCGAAATAAAGATTTAGTTGATACACATGATAGAAAGAGACATCAAGATAGAATATAAAATCATGGTAAAGAGGCACACCCTGTCAGTATTTTCGCCAAGAGTTCCGAGACAAGAGCTACTAGTAAGCGCGTCTTGTTAGCAAAATTATTGACATAAATATGGCGGAAAACAGTGCCGAACGAAATCTGCGCGAGCAATCTGCAAGGGTGAATTCGATAGAGGAGTACGTTGCGTGGGAGCAACGATGCGACGAATATATCGAATCGGTGGAAGAGCAAAGTCGAATCAAACGTCCACGATTATCGATCGGATTCGACAATCGCTGATTGCCCGAATCGCACGACTCGAGGGATTGAAGAACTCGTTACGCACGCGTTTTGTACACGCGGGTGCAGGATGCAGTACGCGGCAACATGGATTGATTTGGCGAGAGATCGATACGGCGTTCGAGAGCCGCATATTGACTGGTGCGGTTATAAATCATAATCATATCGAGCCTCGTCAATTTTTCGAGGATGCCAAAGACATTGTACTCGAACACGTGCAAACCGTGCTGAAAAAACACTTTAATGTGAAAATTAATACAGTGTTCAATGGTGAATTTGTGACGGGTGATAAACGCGCAAATAAAAGTATCAATACCAGAAACTATGAACTCTTCGCACAACCGATTTACGCGAATGGTACGAGCGGCGCGTTGTCGAGCCCACCCTTGCCTCGCTCGAAGAATTTTCAAGAACGTGATAGCGGGTGGGCATTATCGCGAATACTCGATTTAATCGTAAATATAAATAAATATAATCCTTTGCGCGCGGATGTCACATAAAATTACCGCGGGCGATAATGATGAAGAGAGCGGTAATCAACGTGCAATCTAATGACATGCATGTTTCGCGTGGTCTGTGGTCGCCGCTCTACATCCAGCTGAAAGGGACGTAGGTCGGGAATCTTCGTATCCTCATTATACAACAGTGCTGAATCTCCAGGACATTGAGTTTCCAGTGACTGTGAATCAAATTAATAAATTCGAACTTCTCAACAATATCTCAATCATGTATATAGTATCGAGGAAAAGAACATTGTCCCGATACGTCTAAGTGAGCTAAAAAGAGACAAACACGTCAACTTGCTGTACGTGGAAGACAACAACGTTGGACATTTCGCGTGGATCAAGAATCTATCTAGGCTCGTGAGCTCGCAATTGAGCAAAAAAGAACACAAGAAATATATCTGCGATCGGTACGTATATATTATTAATAAAATACATTGTACAAATAATTGAACAAAATAAAAATTATTTCTTTTTACAGATGTTTGCACTACTTTGGCTCGGACGACAAATTGCAATCACATACGGTGGACTGTCGAGAGATGAACGAGTGCGCTATCCGATTACCGAGCGATACGGACAAGTGGCTCACGTTCAACAATTATAATCGGAAAGAGCGGCTTCCTTTCGTCGTGTACGCCGACTTGGAGTGTGTTTTGGAGAGACGGAGGAAGAGAGAAATTACCAACATCATAAAGTATTTAGTATTGCTTATTATGTACATTGCTCGTACGACGATTCGTTATCCGCGTATCATTCCCGTCGCGATATCGATTGCATATCATGGTTCGTCGAAGAACTAAAAAATTTAGCGCAGCGTGTAAAAAGTATTTTATCAGCTAATGTCCCCATGGTAAATTTAACATCTGATGAATGTGAAAAATTTCACAACGCGACACAATGCCATATATGCGAGAAACCATTTGTACAAGACGATACACGCGTACGCGATCATTGTCATCTGACGGGGCGATACAGAGGTCCCGCGCATTCAAATTGCAATTTAAATTATAAAGATTCTTTTTGCATTCCAATAGTTTTTCATAATTTATCCGGTTACGATGCACATTTTATTATCAAGGAAATAGCTACAGCGTTCGAAGGGGAAATTGAAATACTTCCGATAACAAAAGAAAAATATATATCGTTTACGAAAAATGTTAAACTTGGCGGAGAGAAATCACAAAATCATATTAAATTGCGTTTTATCGATTCGTATAAATTTCTCACAGCTAGTCTCGATAAATTGGCATCATTCTTGAATAAAGACAAACTCAAAATTTTAAAATCTGAATTTCAAAATTTATCAAATGACAATTTCAATTTATTAACACGGAAGGGCGTCTTTCCGTACGAATATATTGACTGCGTCGACAGGTTGCAAGATACGTGTTTACCACCGCGCGAATCATTTTACAGTTCCTTGACCGGTGACACAATATCCGAGAGCGATTACGCGCACGCCGAGAACGTGTGGGAGCGGTTCTCTATTCGAACGCTGGGCGAATATAGCGACTTGTATCTCAAAATTGATGTATTGTTATTAGCAGATATTTTTGAAAATTTCCGCGAGAGTTGTATTAAAAGTTATGGGCTCGACCCCGCGTATTACTATACTCTTCCCGGATACACGTGGGACGCCATGTTGAAACATACGAATATTACATTCGAATTGCTTACGGATATCGACATGGTTTTATTCATCGAACGCGGAATACGCGGTGGTTTGAGTCAATGTTCCAACAGATACGCACATGCTAATAACAAGTATATGGAATCGTACGATCCATCGAAACCTTCATCATATCTCACGTACTTTGATGTAAATAATTTGTACGGATGGGCAATGTGTCAACCTTTGCCCTATGCAGATTTTCGATGGGTCGACGACGTATCGATTTTGATACATCATCGATCGCGCTCGATTCGCCTATAGGCTACATCCTTGAAGTCGATCTCGAGTATCCGCAACGTATTCACGATGCGCACACTGACCTACCGTTTTGCCCGACACGCGACAAACCACCTGGTAAGCGGCAGGATAAGCTGCTCGCAACTTTATATGATAAGAAGCGTTACGTAATACATTACCGCAACCTGCAGCAATGCACGCGACACGGACTTCGAGTTACAAAAATACATCGAATATTACAGTTTTCGCAATCTCCATGGCTTCGCAGTTATATCGAACTCAATACACAATTCCGAACACTCGCGAAAAATGATTTTGAAAAAAATTTATATAAATTAATGAATAATGCGGTATTTGGCAAAACGATGGAAAATGTGCGCAATCAGGTTAATATTAAGCTCGTGACACATTGGGATGGAAGATATGGCGCAGAGGCGATGATCGCAAAACCAAATTTTCATAGTAGAAGCGTGTTTTCGGAGAATCTGATCGCCGTTGAATTGCGCAATCTCGAGGTGAAATTTAATAAACCAATCTACGTGGGTATGTGTATACTCGACATATCCAAGACATGTTTGTACGAGTTTCACCACGATTATATGGTACCTATGTATCGAGAGAAATGTAAAGTCATGTACACCGACACCGACAGTCTCATATATCACATCGAGTGTGACGATGTATATGAGAATATAAAGCGCAACGTCGACAGATTCGATACCAGCGATTATGCGGTGGACAATGTGTACGGTATACCGCTCGCGAATAAAAAGATACCGGGTTTAATGAAGGATGAAAATAATGGCACCATCATGACCGAATTCGTCGGACTTAGGGCAAAAATGTACGCGTTGCGAGTAGATGGTAAGAAAGACACGAAAAAAGTAAAAGGCGTCAAGAGTAACGTCGTCGCGAGAACGATAACGTTCGACGATTACACGCGGTGTTTGAACGAAGAGATTGAAATGACGCGTCAGCAGTCTTGTATAAGATCTAAATTACACGAAGTATACACCATCCGCGAGACAAAAATTGCTCTAAGTCCGTACGATGACAAGCGGTATATCGTACCCGAAACCACCGACACGCTACCGTGGGGACATTACAAAATACCGTTATAAATAAAAATCATGTATATTTATTGTAAATAAAAATTATATCTATATTTATTGTAAATAAAAATTATATGTATATTTATTGTAAATTATATGTATATTTATTGTAAATTATATGTATATTTTATAATGTATACAATATTGTTTATATTTGTAAAATATTATTATGTATTATTGTTAACATATTTATAATATATTATTTTTATCTATCCAAGAGTTGTGTGTCGCATCAAATCCCAGCCATTTCACATAAACCTCGTCACCCTTTTTGCGTATCACCTTTTCCACGAGATGTACGTCGGGATTAGCAACGCGTTGTAACTCGTATTCGTAAAATCCGCCAGCGATGGGATTCCCGCGCGAATCTTTGAGTACATAGGTCACGGGATTAGTTTTCTGCACTTTAACGATCTTAAACACTTCGGTCGACCAATTTGGCGTGTAACCTTTCTTAAAGATGGTCTTGACTTTACTCACGCGTACCGGATCGCCTACTTTGAATCTTGCCGGTGCCGCAATCTTTACGTTGCTGTATACCGTATTTAAAAGTTTATCGGCGATCGCGGGGGTAACATCGATAGGTCTCATACCGATAGTGCGATGTTTTCGCGCATTGTACTCTCCAACGAGCCTGGACAACGCGTCGATCCACTTGTAATTTCCATTAAGCGTAAACATTTTCCACATATTGTTCTTTAACGTTCGGTTGAATCGTTCCACGACCGAGGCTTTCATGACAGAGTACGTCGAATAATGATTAATGTTATGCTTCTTCACGAGTTTCTGTACATTTGCGTTGTAAAATTCTTTTCCTCTGTCGGTTTGAAGATTTTTCGGGCATCTTCCATCGTCTCGAATTATCTTTGCGATCGTATCCGACATCTCGTTTCCACTCTTACTCTTGAGCGCTACAGCCCACGCATACTTGCTCAACACATCGATAACTGTGAGTATGTAGTTGTAGCCTTTGTTGAATCGTGCATATGGACGCATCTCGACCACGTCCGCCTGCCACAGATCGTCGTATCCGTGTACTATGACACGCCTACGTGGGAAATTTTTTCTCGCTGGAGCATGCAATTCTTCCACGAGCAGCTGTTTTACAGAGGTCTTTTGCGACATATTTGATCGAGGCATAATTTGCAATAATGAGATAATTCCTCCACGTATATTCTTTATATATCTTTCTTCTCTTGCGCTGAATTAGATGTAGTCTGCGCGTGAGTTGCATACCGAAGCATTTTCTGCATCTCATCCATCATTATTTGCAGCGTTTGCACATTCGTCTCGAGCGTGATTATTTTTTTCTCAAGTTCTTCCAGTCTATCTTCTAAAGACTTGACACGTATTTTCACGTACTGTTTGTTTGCGGCATCAGTATCATCTTCCGGTTGCGCTACCCGTCGTATCTTGCGCGACCTTGCGTCAAAGCCGGAGGCTGTCTGACACAGAGCGTTATCGCGCACGTAATTTCTTAGTAATCCATTCCATTGATAGTATGAGTTGTTTGGTGTTCCCAACGATAATCCAAATTTATTAATCGACATTTCGATACAAACAATAATGACAGACTGACTCGTTTCGCCGACGCATAGATTAATTTATAATAAGGCCAGCTTCGTAAAGTTCCTCGATAATTGATAATATTTCATTGTCGTGGGCATTGTTGCCGGCTTGACGCGAAGCTTCCAGCAATCGCAAGCGATCTACCAACTTGTTGGGATCATTCCAATGCACATAATCGATCTTATTATCGTTTAACGCCATAGCGCGCGGTATGTTTATACCTCTTCCAGCTTTTTTTCCAGGCGCTATTATATTTTTAATAGAAATTAATGGCGCTATTATATTTTTATACTTGTATCCCTTGTTACTTAACAATGGATTACGCATATCATTCCCACGTCTATGCGCATTTGTCGCCAGTAATATATTTTTGTATTTAATTTTATCATCGTCATTGTATACGTCACCGTCGGGAATTCTCTTGAAAATCAACTCGTAGAGACCTGGTGTTCCCACGTATCTTATTCCATCGATAATTATATTGTCATCTTTATCCACATCAAAAATTTTATCACCAAGCATCATTCCTTCGTTGCAAAATTTAACACCGTAAACATAATCCATACTGATATTTTTATCTTGACTTAAAATAGCTCCCACATATTTTTGCCCTAGTGGACCCAAATGTTCGCGCAATGTATTTTGACCCTCGGATGTTTGTAATTGATATTGAACTGACGTCACAAGCGTTTCAGGCGTAGATTCGAAAATTTCTTCCACATACGGAGACGATCTTTCGTACAATATTTGACTCGATTGTACATCTTTTATCGGAGTAGAAGCAACCACATTCGATAATTGTTTCATCCGCTTACGTTTTGATTGATTTGGAGTAGAAGTTATTAGCGAATCGTTCAATGATATATTTGACCTTGTTCGCTTTGTTCCAGACTCTTTTTTCAGATGCTTGTCTTCGAGCATACTCGATGGTTCGATTTTCGCTTCATTAGATTCCACATTGATTGTATTTTCGACAAGTTGTTTTAGAGGTTCGATAATTGGTTTAAAGTGCCTCTCCAATGCGACGTCTTCCTCCATTTGACCGGTTTTTAAAGAACGATATTTTTTGCGGATTGATTCGCTCGTTTTTACAATCTCTCTCGCAATCTTCTCACGATCGTCACTGTCAATCGTCGTCGTCATGTTGCGCTCGGACGAAAATTTTAGACGTTGCTCGATCGATGTATCGATAGCGACTAACCACTTTACGGTATTGCAAAATCGTTAAATCCTTTTCGATATCGTCCATTAGTCTGTAAACTGTCTTTATCAATCACTACAAATCCATACTCGTGTTGCCAACATTCCTGACAGAATGCGCGAAAATCGCCGTAAGACATGTCAGTATTTACATGATCGTTGTATACATGTTTCAAATTTGTACCATCTTGTTTAAATAAAATCAGTAAATTTGCATTGTCCCGTATAAGATGCTTGGGTATCCTGGCATACGTTTGACAAAGATAGAAACAGTCGACGCTCGAGTGTCGACCCATTGCAAAGTACTCTCTTATCGTATCTTGCTTATCGCATGCCACGTCGTCAAAGATAAAAATGGAATTCGGAAGCGCCTCGCTCGGTGGAATAACGTCACTATTATTAGAGAATGTAAAATAACCAATTTCATCGATCGATAATAGCAAATTTTCCAAATATCGATATTTCGGTTGTTGAAGTGATTTCGAGTATACGTACACATTCTCGAAATGTACACCGTGTGGACTTTCTATCAAACTTATCAACACGTTAGTCTTACCGCAATTCGAAGGACCGCAAATGATACCGCGTATAGTAGTCGGCAGCATGTTTCCATGCTTGCGTATTTCTTTCTCGGACATTACTCGTGTTTTATCGTCAAAATTTATCACTTTGATTATCGTCGCTTGTCGCGCGAACCGCATGTTTGCTCTCGCGAGTCTCAAATCAGATTTTGGAAAATGAGTCATCGGGGCCCTATTTATAGAGGTGCACCGAATCGAAACCGCTCAGTCTCAAAAATGTTTCTTCTTCTATCGGTTGACAGCGATATTCTCGAGCTTACCACCGAGCAGTTACAGATTATCCCCAAGATTGTTTTACTGCGAGACTTTGGTAGCTACGTGGAACAATTGTGGGACAAGCTTCCCGAACATATAAAAGCTGACTCAGAGGTTCAACAGTATCGTCGATGCACGCGACATTATAATTTGCCGTGCCAACAAACACATTTCGACGGTCCAACACCGTTAATAAAAGATTGTGGCAAATGCCAGCAAAAATTATAAGAGGTAGCGGTTTGTTAAATCGTGCGATAAACGCACTTCCTATCGAATTACATATTCCAGGCTATCAGTTTTGCGGACCGGGAACTCATTTAGAAACGCGATTGGCTAGAGGCGATCGAGGTATCAATCCATTGGATGCCGCGTGTCGCGAGCACGACATAGCTTATTCTGGAAGCAACGATCTCGGTCAACGACACGTTGCGGATAATATACTCGCCACGAAAGCGCGAACACGTATTACCGCGAGAGATTCGACTATTGGTGAGAAAGCAGCCGCTACAGCTGTTTGGGCGGCTATGAAAGCAAAGACAAAATTCGGTATGGGGATGAAAACAAAAAAATCATCGATGAAGAAAAAGACTGCGAAAAAACGAATACTTCCTATAGCGAAGCGCGGTGGTATCTTACCCATTTTACCATTATTGGGAGTTCTCGGTTCGTTGGCTGGCGGAGCAGCGGGAATCGCGAAGGCGGTGAACGATAGCAAGGCGGCGCAACGTCAGCTCGAAGAAATGCAGCGTCATAATCGCGCCATGGAAGGTCACGGTCTTTATCTCGCTCCATACAAGCGCGGACGAGGGTTCTCAACAGCGGCCAAGAAAAAAAAAAAAACGTCAAAATAAAGATGCCTGTCGGTGTAACAACTAACGTACAATTGGAACAACTTGCAAGACGTATGCGTATACAATTTTTTAGAGGCGTTTTCATGCGGAATAATTTACCGATAAACGGTATACGGCGAAATGAGAGCGGTATCGTCAATTTGGATGACGTCGATGGTTTCGGTACTCATTGGGTTGCGTATGCAAAGAGGGGAGATCGTGTGGTATATTTCGATAGTTTTGGAAATCTTCGACCGCCCAAGGAATTAGTGCGATATTTTGGACAGAATGTTACAAATATAGAATACAATCACACGGCCTATCAGAATTATAATCAAAGTATTTGTGGACAATTGTGTCTTCGATTTCTTCAAACAGTCGATGATCGATATGAATGTAAAGCTTGACAATTCTCCGTCGCGTCTCAGTATTCGTTCGACAGTTTTCCAGCATGTCACTCACGCTTACGTTGACCGGCAAGAGTAGCGTTCTTGCTGTAAGCTACTTTCCGGCTATAGATTTAAGCGATGGCGACTACGAGCTTGGTTTAACGGATTTTGAAACTTATCATACGATATCGAACGTGAATTCTTGGAATAATAAATTTTATTTTGATAACGACGATAAGGGAATTACGATTCCCGAAGGATCGTACGAATTACACGCAATAAACGAATATCTCCGACGTGCAATTTTGCGACATCGACGCGTAGTTGATTCCAACGATATTGTTGATGGCGAAGAACACGATGAATATCCAATAATGCTTCGCGCTAATCATAATACGCTAAAAAGTGAAATCAAATGTGTCTATAGAATAAATTTTAGTAAACCGGGCAACGTTGGATCGTTGTTGGGATTCTCGTCGAATCGTATATTACAGCCTCGGATATGGCACGAATCGGATGTACCGATAAATATTATTAGCGTAAATATTATTCGTATAGAATGCAGCGTAACCACTGGTGCGTACAGCAATGACAAGCGCGTACACACGATACATGAATTTTCACCGAGCGTGCCGCCAGGATATAAGATATCGGAAACGCCAGCACAGATCATTTATCTACCGATCGTCGCACGGAGCATTACTGATTTAACGATACGCATTGTTGATCAAGAAGGACATTTGCTCGATTTTCGAGGAGAGGAAATTACCGTAAGATTGCATATACGGCGGCGGCAAAACTAAAGCGTTTGACAAATGAAATGCTTGTGTTGAACGAAAGCACGGAGCACGCGAGAGACAATATCTTTACGAGGGACAATATTTTTGCGAGAAGGCGAGTGACTGCGGTATCGGGTGACAATAATCAGATATCTGGTTACGCTAAAAATAAACTCACCGCGTTGAATCGCGAGTTTTTAAAATCATTGGGATTCGTCGTACGAAATACTTGAACGATATGATTGACATCTTGAATATCGGAGGCGAGCCGATCTTTGACGATCGTATCGTCAAGATTGAGACTCATACGTACAATCCATACGCCAACACAACGCTTGGATATAGCGACGAGATACGGATACCGATACAACATCAAGATTTGTACACGTTACCATGTGAAATTTTCTATACGTCGAGGGAAAGTTGAAGGTGCGTAAAGTAGATGAAGGAGCAAGAGTGGTATTGGGAAACAATTGTGTCGCGTTTATGTTTGATGAACTTCGATATGAACTCGACGGTGTGGAGATTGACCGCAACAGAAACGTTGGAATAACTTCCACGATTAAAAACTATGTCTCTCTAACAACCGAGAAAGGTAAAATCTTGGAGAATGCTGCGTGGAATATGTCGCATAATGCTGCTGAAGCTTACTTCAATTTTTGCGTGCCGCTAAACCTACTATTGGGTTTTTGCGAAGATTATAAGCGAGTTGTGATCAACGCTCGTCACGAATTAATTCTGATACGTTCGCGCAACGACAACAATTGCATATTTGGACATGCTTCGGCTGAAGCTGATATCGAATTATTCAAGATACAATGGCGTATGCCTCATGTAATATTGAGCGAGGTCAATAAACTATCCTTGCTACGCGCGTTGGAAAGCGGGCGATACTTGAATATGAGTTTTCGCTCTTGGGATCTATACGAATTTCCTCTATTGCATAATACGACTAAGCATTCGTGGACTGTGAAAGCCGCCTCTCAGCTGGAGAAGCCGCGATACGTGATCTTTGCGCTGCAGACTGGCAGAAAAAATGCTGTGTCAAAAGATATTACTACATTCGACGACTGCAAATTGACCAACGTTAAACTCTATCTAAACTCGGAATTTTATCCCTACGATGATTTAAATTTAGATTTCGATAAAAATAGATTCGCCCTCTTGTTCGATATGTACTCTCGTTTTCGCAAATCTTATTACGGATGTGATAATGATGATGTGCTATTAAACATTTCAAAATTTTTACATTGCGGTCCTCTCGCGGTTATCGATTGCTCGCGACAAAACGAGTCTGTCAAAAATTCCACCGTGGACGTGAGATTAGAGTTTGAGTGCAAGGAGGATATACCTGCAAATACCACCGCCTATTGTCTCATCTTGCACGATCGCGTTGTCGAATATTGCCCATTGACCAACGTAGTTCGTAAAATTACCTAAATCAGCAAATATCCCCTCCAATGTCAAAAATATATAAAAATTAAGATTTGACGATCGACAGCAGTCGTACATCGTTCTTGCAGTCGTACGGTAATATTATCGGCATGATCGCGCCAACGTTTGTAGATCTGCAAGGATTCATTATCGGGCGAAACTTTGTCGTGAAGGAAGTAGCGATACTGAGAAATGGATTTGTTCTTTCTCACTACTTTTTTGCAAGTCCCGTACCATGGCGTGCGCTTACAAAATCTGAGAGATGCCAAGCTTCATGGCTAATCGGACATCACCATGGGCTTCAATGGGAGGATGGAAACGTTCCATACAGCTTCGCCAGGCGTTTGATTACGAGAGCTGTGATGGGTGCGGCGGAAGAGGAAGATGGAGCATCTCCTATCGTGTACGTTAAAGGACACGAAAAACGAGAATGGCTGGCCTATATACTTGACGATGATGCGAGAAACGATGTTATTATTGAGACCTTGGATGCGGACTATGAAGATATCACTTCGTTAAATAAGCTAGATGTTACTAATACTATGCGCTGTGAAAAACATTTGAAAAATTGCGCTTTACAAAATGTATTTAAAATATTCAATTGGTGGACGAATCATCATAAAGATTCACTCAAACATTTTTAGAATAAATTATTGTTAAAATATATTTTTATTCTCTTTTGTTCTTCCCTTTTCCTCTTTCTTATCCCAGTATGCGAGTATTAAATTTCAGTACGTGACGTTAGATAGCGGCGTCAGCTAGTTAATTAAAATATAGATGTTACATTTCAGTACATGGACATAGAGTTTAAATATTTGAATGGTGTATAAATAATTGTTTTGTCGTTCAATAGCCGTTCGAAAGCTGTTCAGAGCCGTTCAATAGCCGTTCAAAGCCGTTCGATAACCGTTCGATAGCTGTTCAAAGCCGTTCAATAGTCGTTCGAAAGCTGTTCAGAGCCGTTCGATAGCCGTTCAAAGCCGTTCGATAACCGTTCGATAGCCGTTCAAAGCCGTTCGATAGTCGTTCAAAGCCGTTCGATAACCGTTCGATAGCTGTTCAAAGCCGTTCGATAGCCGTTTGATAGCCGTTCAATAGCCGTTCGATAGTGGTTTATCTATAATATATTATTCATATTTAAAAGACTTGTAGACAATTGTCCGCGGGAACGTGCTACCTTTGTTTTCTTATCAAGAGTTGAGAGTAAGCGTTCTTCGTAAGTGATTCATCCCCTACTCTAAAATGTTCGAGACAATGTCTGACCTGTCGTGGCTGTCACAACGTTTCGAGCAGCGAATAAAGAACACCGTGTGACGAGAAGTTTATAAGTTTATAAAAAGAAGTATTAAACATGTCTGAAACAGCCTGTACCTGCACATACATATATGTTATGCTGCCGCATTATCGGGTAAGTAGAATGTTCAATGTTTCTGTTATATATTTTGTCTATTTGTGGTATTAATTAATAATATATTTCATCTTATTGAGGAAACTCGATTTTTAAATATCGAGGACCGGCGATACACGCGGTGGTTGCGGCGCAATATGCGGTGGGAGCGGGATAACATTTGGGGTGACACGCAAGAGGCACGCAAGTACGCGGAGTCGCATGAGTGGGCTTACGAGGATATTTTCAATCTTCGTAAATTATTCGGCCTCGAGCCATATGATGAGATTGAAGTATGGTGAATATTGTAAGTATCTATTTTTTAAAAATTTATATTAGATTTATAAAAATTACATTCTTATACTAATAAGACTTGTATTTTTTCTGTTTCAGATGGAGCGTCGCCTTATTATTATATTATACATATTTTATATCTTTTTGTATATTTTATATTTTTATATTTTTATATTTTATATATATATATATTTTTAAACACACACACACACACACACACACACACGCACACACATACACACAATTATATTAAACATAAATTTTAAATAAATATTATTATTATTATTATATTTAAAAAAAAATGTCGATTATTTCTGCGCCTCCTTCTCCCACGTCCATGCATGCCTCGCGCTGTCTCTCTCTATCTCCCACATGCATGCGAACGTCATCCTTTTCCCACGCCAATGCGGACGCAATCCTTTTCCTACACGTGTGCATGCCTCGCGCTATCTCTCTCACACCGCCTTGCGAACGCCGTATTATCCGCGTGCATCCTTCGCGCTATCTCTCTCTCTCTCTCTTTCTCCCAAGTGCATGCTTCGCGCCATCTCTCTCTCCAACTTGCATGCCTCGCGCCATCTCTCTCCAACGTGCATGCAAACGCTATCTTTGTCTTACGCTCATATGAACGCCTCGCGCTATCCTTCTCCCACGCCTCCTCGCGGCTTCGCGTCCCCTCTTCCCCGCGGGTCCCTCACCTATCGGTTTCGCCGCGATCCCCCTCCCCCTCTCCGCGGGTCCCTCGCCTGCCGGTTAGGTTAGCGGGTCCCTCGCCTATCGGTTAGGACGCGGTCCCCCTCCCCCCTCACCGCGGGTCCCTCAGCCATCGGTTAGGACGCGGTCCTCCCCCCCCCTCTCCGCAGACCCCTCGCCTACCGGTTAGGACGCGATTCCCCCGCGTGACGTCATACCCCCGCGCCGGTTTCCCCTCGCCCCTCACCCCCCTCAGAGGACCAGCGTTAGAACCGGCCTAGCTATACTACTATTGTCTCTAATATAAAATCAAAGTAATAAATAAATAAATATATATAAAACAGTCCAGACACATTATCCAAAAATAAAATAAAAACAAATTTTGTCGTTGTAAAAAAGATGTTTGTCAAAGTTATATTAAATAGATAAATAAATAAATAACATTTAAAGGATTGTCAAGTACATAAAAATTACTATGAAATATATGATAATAAATAAGTCAATAAATATATATAAAACAGTCCAGACACACTATCCAAAAATAAAATAAAAACAAATTTTGTCGTTATTAAAAAGATGTTTGTCAAATGAGTTAAATTAAATAGATAAATAAATAAATAACATTTAAAAGATTGTCAAGTACAGTAAGATAATTATAAAATAAACATAAAATTTACTATGAAATATACGATAATAAAAAACAATGACCGCTGTCAATATGGTAAAACGCGAAAATGCAAATAAAATGTAAAGCGTGAAAAGGAGGAATACAGAAAATTAAATTTTAGAGAGCTTGTCTAAGACTGTTAAATATGCCTCTGGGAGACATTCGGTGTCTGTTTGTAGATTTAAACTGTCTTTTTGTCGCTTAATGTGTAATACTTCGGAGATCAATCGCTTATGTAAATGTGGTTCATTATCAAGTATTTCTATTTTGTCCCACTTAAAGTCATGATTAAGAGAAATTCTGTGATCGGTTATAACAGAGTGATTTGTCGTATTTCTACGAATATGATTCTTGTGTTCCGCTATCCTCGTGTGTAATTGTCTCTTAGTCTGTCCCACATATGACGCATCGCAATTATCACAATTAATTTTGTAAACAACATTGCTGCGGGTCGATTGTGGGCAAGAGTCTTTGTGCACCTTAATAAACTTATTCATTTTGTTAAGACTACGATATGAGAGTTTCACATTAAGGTCTTTGGTTATGTTTTTAAACTGTTCGGATATTGAAGGAACGTAAGGTATCGTAAAGTAAGAAACTCTCTCAGAATCTTCAGTATGTTTATCGCTGTCAAAATTAGAATCGTTATGCACAAGAGTTTTCAGGCGTTCACGAACGACATCAAAAATGAACCTGAGGGGATAGCCATTATCCATCAAAATCCTAATGATTAATTCAAAATTTTTTCGATGAAACAACGGGTGAGACAACCGAAACACTCTGTCGGTCAAACCGATCACATTACCCCTCTTCTGACAAAGAGGGTGATTCGAAAGGAAATGTAAATATCTCCCCGAAAAGGTAGGCTTGTGGTACCAGTCAAAGGTCAGGTGGTTATCATTCAGGATCATAGTAATGTCCAAGAAATTGAGTCGGTTTTCCTCTCCAATCTCAATTGTGAATTGTAGACGTGGGTGGAATGTATTGAAATTGTCTAGAGTGTGGTTGAGGAGGGAAGAGGGAGCCGCCATTGCAATGTCATCAACATATCTGACAAAAAATGGGGGAGTATAATTCAGAGACTCAAGAGCTTTAGATTCCAGATCCTGAAGTACTATGTCCGCGATAATGGGGGACAGTGGGGAACCCATAGGAGTACCGAAAGTTTGTTTGTAAATTAATCCATTGAAAGTAAAAAAAGTGGAATCCAATATCAGTCTAACCGCAGTAATGAATTCATAATGTGATATGTTGCAATTATCAGAGATGTAATTCCATCGAGAAGAGATGCTATCAATCGCTATATCAGTAGGAATGTTTGTGAATAAGGAAACGGCGTCTAAGGAAATGAGAAGAAAATCATTATTGATACTTATGTCAGAAAGTTTCTTCACAAGTTCAAAACTATTGTTAATGTGACTATGTGCAATGGGAAAGCTTTTAAGTAATATTCGATGAATAAAGGAGGCCAAATTGTATAAGGGACTATTAAGTGAGGAGACAATTAAGCGGAAAGGACAGTTAGGTTTGTGAATCTTAGGGAGTCCGTATGCTCTCGGTAAGATCCCGTCACTAAAATTGAGAAATCTATAAGTTGAGGGCGATATGAAATCTGCATCTTTCCATCTCTTGAGCAAATCCCGTAGTTGTGAAGAAAGCCTATTAGTAGGATCTTTTTTAACAATATTATACGTATTATTGTCTTTAAGTAATTCTTCGACCTTATTGAAATATACATCTCTATCAAGGGCAACTGTGATGTTCCCTTTATCGGCACGAGTGACAATCACATTGTCATTGTGTTTAAAAAATTTTTTAGTAGTGACAATTAATTGTTTAATGTGTGTGTCAAAATCATTTTTCGGGGTGGAGTAATTCGGGAGATTATTAATAATGTTTACTGAACGATTTCTGATAGCCACTTGAGTGGCTGAAGGAAGTTTCACAAGATTGCTCTCAATATTTTTGATAAATTCGATAGTTAGTTTTTCCCTGTTAGAAATGGGAAGGCTGAAGTTATCACCTAACTGTAATATGCTTTGAACATCCTTGGGGATAGCTGTGGACGACAAATTAATAAACCACTTCTCATTGATGTGTAGAGGATGTTGTGTTGTATCGTTAAAAGTGTGTGGATCAATTTGGATTTCCAAGTCATGAGCGGTATTACTTCTCGGTTTAAATGAAAACCCCTGAGATTTCTCATATGTACCTTTTGTATGAGTAGGAGAGCGATAAAAATAGCGAATCGGTTTAAATTCTATGTGTTCTTTTTTCTGTTCAATAGATAAGCGATTGAATTTCTTATGGAATTTATCATGTAGATTAGTAAAAAAGGAGTACAAAGGTCCTTGTTGTCTTGTGAAAAAAGAGTTACAAACAGACATCGGAATGTTACGATATAAAGACTGTGACAGTTTGTAAATATGCATGTGTGCCGATCTAATACATGAATAAGTGTCAGAGAGTTCAATCTGTAGCAATTTCTTGACAAAACCGCGTCTACAACGCTTAAAATAATTAACAGATCTCTGGTTAGAAAGGTTAGTCTCGAAATTTACCAAAAAAGTCGACAAATGTGACGGAACAATATTAAGCCTAATGCACTTCCGCAAAAACTCAGTTTTTAATCTACTCTTAATAATGATCTTCCTGTATTTGATCCAATATTTAAACAATAGTACAGAATTATGTCCATAAGTGAATCTAATGTATTGAAAGAACGAATAAAAACGCATTTTTCAGCCTGCGTATATTAAAAAGATATAAAAGTAAGGCTCTTAAACGATTAAAAATCATTTCCTTAGACGCCGTTTCCTTATTCACAAACATTCCTACTGATATAGCGATTGATAGCATCTCTTCTCGATGGAATTACATCTCTGATAATTGCAACATATCACATTATGAATTCATTACTGCGGTTAGACTGATATTGGATTCCACTTTTTTTACTTTCAATGGATTAATTTACAAACAAACTTTCGGTACTCCTATGGGTTCCCCACTGTCCCCCATTATCGCGGACATAGTACTTCAGGATCTGGAATCTAAAGCTCTTGAGTCTCTGAATTATACCCCCCCATTTTTTGTCAGATATGTTGATGACATTGCAATGGCGGCTCCCTCTTCCCTCCTCAACCACACTCTAGACAATTTCAATACATTCCACCCACGTCTACAATTCACAATTGAGATTGGAGAGGAAAACCGACTCAATTTCTTGGACATTACTATGATCCTGAATGATAACCACCTGACCTTTGACTGGTACCACAAGCCTACCTTTTCGGGGAGATATTTACATTTCCTTTCGAATCACCCTCTTTGTCAGAAGAGGGGTACTGTGATCGGTTTGACCGACAGAGTGTTTCGGTTGTCTCACCCGTTGTTTCATCGAAAAAATTTTGAATTAATCATTAGGATTTTGATGGATAATGGCTATCCCCTCAGGTTCATTTTTGATGTCGTTCGTGAACGCCTGAAAACTCTTGTGCATAACGATTCTAATTTTGACAGCGATAAACATACTGAAGATTCTGAGAGAGTTTCTTACTTTACGATACCTTACGTTCCTTCAATATCCGAACAGTTTAAAAACATAACCAAAGACCTTAATGTGAAACTCTCATATCGTAGTCTTAACAAAATGAATAAGTTTATTAAGGTGCACAAAGACTCCTGCCCACAATCGACCCGCAGCAATGTTGTTTACAAAATTAATTGTGATAATTGCGATGCGTCATATGTGGGACAGACTAAGAGACAATTACACACGAGGATAGCGGAACACAAGAATCATATTCGTAGAAATACGACAAATCACTCTGTTATAACCGATCACAGAATTTCTCTTAATCATGACTTTAAGTGGGACAAAATAGAAATACTTGATAATGAACCACATTTACATAAGCGATTGATCTCCGAAGTATTACACATTAAGCGACAAAAAGACAGTTTAAATCTACAAACAGACACCGAATGTCTCCCAGAGGCATATTTAACAGTCTTAGACAAGCTCTCTAAAATTTAATTTTCTGTATTCCTCCTTTTCACGCTTTACATTTTATTTGCATTTTCGCGTTTTACCATATTGACAGCGGTCATTGTTTTTTATTATCGTATATTTCATAGTAAATTTTATGTTTATTTTATAATTATCTTACTGTACTTGACAATCTTTTAAATGTTATTTATTTATTTATCTATTTAATTTAACTCATTTGACAAACATCTTTTTAATAACGACAAAATTTGTTTTTATTTTATTTTTGGATAGTGTGTCTGGACTGTTTTATATATATTTATTGACTTATTTATTATCATATATTTCATAGTAATTTTTATGTACTTGACAATCCTTTAAATGTTATTTATTTATTTATCTATTTAATATAACTTTGACAAACATCTTTTTTACAACGACAAAATTTGTTTTTATTTTATTTTTGGATAATGTGTCTGGACTGTTTTATATATATTTATTTATTTATTACTTTGATTTTATATTAGAGACAATGCTGATATTGTTTTTCATTTTACTGTTTTGACAATCTTTAATTTTTTTGTATCGTTGTTTACCGCTACTGATAATATTTGTTTTTATCATCTCACCTTTTTCGCCGAACAATACTTCTCATTACTCTGTGGTTAGTTGGTGAGTTTAGTTAAGATTGTGCGATACTGAAAGATTTGTACTGTCGACTTGTGCGTTGCGTCTCTTTTATGTAAGTCTTACTACTGTAATTTCCGACACGGACCTCTCCCTCTTTTCGTTTTTTGACACAAACCATTCCGCTCATATTACAGACACAATTATTAACGTATCACCATGCTCGTGGATTCATGCTTAAAGAATCGAGGTTTCTGCCCCGAAAGAAACATGGACTGCATGGAGAATGGTTTTTGCCCTTTGGAGCGACATGAGGGATTACGCCTTCTACCGTCGGTTATCATGTAACTTTGCGCTTTAATTGTTTAAGACTCTTTTTGTATACCGTATTTAATGTTGATTTTATTATTGTTTGCGCTGATGATGGCCAAAAAAAGGGCCGAAACGTCCGCCTTTCGCGAATTTTGTAATTAAAGAAATTCTCTAATTTTTTAATTCAATTTTTGATTTAAATTATATATTTTTGCGCCCAAAAAACTGCGCGTGGCTCTTTTGCCATTTTACTTGAATTTTGATTTTTAATCGTTTAAGAGACTTACTTTTATATCTTTTTAATATACGCAGGCTGAAAAATGCGTTTTTATTCGTTCTTTCAATACATTAGATTCACTTATGGACATAATTCTGTACTATTGTTTAAATATTGGATCAAATACAGGAAGATCATTATTAAGAGTAGATTAAAAACTGAGTTTTTGCGGAAGTGCATTAGGCTTAATATTGTTCCGTCACATTTGTCGACTTTTTTGGTAAATTTCGAGACTAACCTTTCTAACCAGAGATCTGTTAATTACTTTAAGCGTTGTAGACGCGGTTTTGTCAAGAAATTGCTACAGATTGAACTCTCTGACACTTATTCATGTATTAGATCGGCACACATGCATATTTACAAACTGTCACAGTCTTTATATCGTAACATTCCGATGTCTGTTTGTAACTCTTTTTTCACAAGACAACAAGGACCTTTGTACTCCTTTTTTACTAATCTACATGATAAATTCCATAAGAAATTCAATCGCTTATCTATTGAACAGAAAAAAGAACACATAGAATTTAAACCGATTCGCTATTTTTATCGCTCTCCTACTCATACAAAAGGTACATATGAGAAATCTCAGGGGTTTTCATTTAAATCGAGAAGTAATACCGCTCATGACTTGGAAATCCAAATTGATCCACACACTTTTAACGATACAGCACAACATCCTCTACACATCAATGAGAAGTGGTTTATTAATTTGTCGTCCACAGCTATCCCCAAGGATGTTCAAAGCATATTACAGTTAGGTGATAACTTCAGCCTTCCCATTTCTAACAGGGAAAAACTAACTATCGAATTTATCAAAAATATTGAGAGCAATCTTGTGAAACTTCCTTCAGCCACTCAAGTGGCTATCAGAAATCGTTCAGTAAACATTATTAATAATCTCCCGAATTACTCCACCCCGAAAAATGATTTTGACACACACATTAAACAATTAATTGTCACTACTAAAAAATTTTTTAAACACAATGACAATGTGATTGTCACTCGTGCCGATAAATGGAACATCACAGTTGCCCTTGATAGAGATGTATATTTCAATAAGGTCGAAGAATTACTTAAAGACAATAATACGTATAATATTGTTAAAAAAGATCCTACTAATAGGCTTTCTTCACAACTACAGGATTTGCTCAAGAGATGGAAAGATGCAGATTTCATATCGCCCTCAACTTATAGATTTCTCAATTTTAGTGACGGGATCTTACCGAGAGCATACGGACTCCCTAAGATTCACAAACCTAACTGTCCTTTCCGCTTAATTGTCTCCTCACTTAATAGTCCCTTATACAATTTGGCCTCCTTTATTCATCGAATATTACTTAAAAGCTTTCCCATTGCACATAGTCACATTAACAATAGTTTTGAACTTGTGAAGAAACTTTCTGACATAAGTATCAATAATGATTTTCTTCTCATTTCCTTAGACGCCGTTTCCTTATTCACAAACATTCCTACTGATATAGCGATTGATAGCATCTCTTCTCGATGGAATTACATCTCTGATAATTGCAACATATCACATTATGAATTCATTACTGCGGTTAGACTGATATTGGATTCCACTTTTTTTACTTTCAATGGATTAATTTACAAACAAACTTTCGGTACTCCTATGGGTTCCCCACTGTCCCCCATTATCGCGGACATAGTACTTCAGGATCTGGAATCTAAAGCTCTTGAGTCTCTGAATTATACCCCCCCATTTTTTGTCAGATATGTTGATGACATTGCAATGGCGGCTCCCTCTTCCCTCCTCAACCACACTCTAGACAATTTCAATACATTCCACCCACGTCTACAATTCACAATTGAGATTGGAGAGGAAAACCGACTCAATTTCTTGGACATTACTATGATCCTGAATGATAACCACCTGACCTTTGACTGGTACCACAAGCCTACCTTTTCGGGGAGATATTTACATTTCCTTTCGAATCACCCTCTTTGTCAGAAGAGGGGTACTGTGATCGGTTTGACCGACAGAGTGTTTCGGTTGTCTCACCCGTTGTTTCATCGAAAAAATTTTGAATTAATCATTAGGATTTTGATGGATAATGGCTATCCCCTCAGGTTCATTTTTGGTGTCGTTCGTGAACGCCTGAAAACTCTTGTGCATAACGATTCTAATTTTGACAGCGATAAACATACTGAAGATTCTGAGAGAGTTTCTTACTTTACGATACCTTACGTTCCTTCAATATCCGAACAGTTTAAAAACATAACCAAAGACCTTAATGTGAAACTCTCATATCGTAGTCTTAACAAAATGAATAAGTTTATTAAGGTGCACAAAGACTCCTGCCCACAATCGACCCGCAGCAATGTTGTTTACAAAATTAATTGTGATAATTGCGATGCGTCATATGTGGGACAGACTAAGAGACAATTACACACGAGGATAGCGGAACACAAGAATCATATTCGTAGAAATACGACAAATCACTCTGTTATAACCGATCACAGAATTTCTCTTAATCATGACTTTAAGTGGGACAAAATAGAAATACTTGATAATGAACCACATTTACATAAGCGATTGATCTCCGAAGTGTTACACATTAAGCGACAAAAAGACAGTTTAAATCTACAAACAGACACCGAATGTCTCCCAGAGGCATATTTAACAGTCTTAGACAAGCTCTCTAAAATTTAATTTTCTGTATTCCTCCTTTTCACGCTTTACATTTTATTTGCATTTTCGCGTTTTACCATATTGACAGCGGTCATTGTTTTTTATTATCGTATATTTCATAGTAAATTTTATGTTTATTTTATAATTATCTTACTGTACTTGACAATCTTTTAAATGTTATTTATTTATTTATCTATTTAATTTAACTCATTTGACAAACATCTTTTTAATAACGACAAAATTTGTTTTTATTTTATTTTTGGATAGTGTGTCTGGACTGTTTTATATATATTTATTGACTTATTTATTATCATATATTTCATAGTAATTTTTATGTACTTGACAATCCTTTAAATGTTATTTATTTATTTATCTATTTAATATAACTTTGACAAACATCTTTTTTACAACGACAAAATTTGTTTTTATTTTATTTTTGGATAATGTGTCTGGACTGTTTTATATATATTTATTTATTTATTACTTTGATTTTATATTAGAGACAATGCTGATATTGTTTTTCATTTTACTGTTTTGACAATCTTTAATTTTTTTGTATCGTTGTTTACCGCTACTGATAATATTTGTTTTTATCATCTCACCTTTTTCGCCGAACAATACTTCTCATTACTCTGTGGTTAGTTGGTGAGTTTAGTTAAGATTGTGCGATACTGAAAGATTTGTACTGTCGACTTGTGCGTTGCGTCTCTTTTATGTAAGTCTTACTACTGTAATTTCCGACACGGACCTCTCCCTCTTTTCGTTTTTTGACACAAACCATTCCGCTCATATTACAGACACAATTATTAACGTATCACCATGCTCGTGGATTCATGCTTAAAGAATCGAGGTTTCTGCCCCGAAAGAAACATGGACTGCATGGAGAATGGTTTTTGCCCTTTGGAGCGACATGAGGGATTACGCCTTCTACCGTCGGTTATCATGTAACTTTGCGCTTTAATTGTTTAAGACTCTTTTTGTATACCGTATTTAATGTTGATTTTATTATTGTTTGCGCTGATGATGGCCAAAAAAAGGGCCGAAACGTCCGCCTTTCGCGAATTTTGTAATTAAAGAAATTCTCTAATTTTTTAATTCAATTTTTGATTTAAATTATATATTTTTGCGCCCAAAAAACTGCGCGTGGCTCTTTTGCCATTTTACTTGAATTTTGATTTTTAATCGTTTAAGAGCCTTACTTTTATATCTTTTTATATAAATAATATTTTATACATATTTTGTATACGTATTAAGAGAAGAAATCATAAAACCTTTATTCAATATATTTTATTAAAATATAGATTAAATATTTTATATAATATTTATGGCAAGAAAAAAAAAATATTTATAGTAATTATTTTGTAAATATTTCTCGATATTTTTATAATAATTTTTATGATATTTATGATACATTTTTATGATCTGTTAAATCTAAGATCCCAAAAATATTTATAAAATATTTATAAAATATTCAAATAATTATTGTAAATATTTTGTACATATTTTATAAATATTGTGTGCTGTCTGGAATATGAGTAATATGTTAAAATTTGTACTTATTCTACTTATTATATTGACGTATAATTCGATTTATTTGTAAATACTATAATGCACGAAGAGATCAAAAATGCGCGATAGATTTTAACATTTTATTGCGACGTATTCTTAATTACATTTTATATAACAAAATGTATTATAAGTATATATTATATATATACTATATATTTTTTATAATATATTTTATATTTATTTTATATATTTATTTTACATTTTACTTTATTTTTTGTATATATATTTAATCCGTTTTAATTGTAAACGCAAAATTTATATTAGTGATATTGTAAATTAATAATATAAATATTAATAACTTTTATATTACGCATATAAAAATATTGTATTAAATAAAATGTCTTTGACATGTGCATATGCGGGTGATTTCTTAGTACGTAATTCATATTCTAATTTATTTGTATTTGCCTTCGTTCATATCCACATTTAATAATCCACAATGTATACGTTATGTAATTCACAGATGCTGAAGAAGGTTCGAAATATTGAACCGAAATGTTCATTTGAATAAAAAAAGTAAAAAAAGCAATCATTCAGAAAATTCGCGCATTATCTACCGCGCCAGGCTCATAATCGGTCAGTTTTTCCTATATTATATTTATTATTAGAGCCTTCTATTTTATAGTATAAATACAATTAGATTTCTTATATATAATTTCTGTTATTTCAAGGAAAAAGTATATAAATAACTTTAAAGATCAATTATATCGGTATACGTCAAATTTAAATGGCTTCGGAACGACAGTCTGTTCGGTTTTTGCTGACAATTTGCTGTCAGACTGCCCCGCGCAGATCTTGCTCGATTTCTGCCGCCAATCTGCTGTCAGATTGCGCGCGCGCAGATCTTGCTCAATTTTTGCCGTCAATTTGACGTCAAATCATGTCAGCAAGCTTTGCTCGGTTTTTGCCGTCAATTTGCTGTCAGGTTATGTCAGCAAGTTTTGCTCGGGTTTTGCCGGCAATCTGCCAGCTTAATCGGTAATAACAACTCTTGTACCAAATTTGTAGCCTTTTTGCTGACAATAATTTGTAGCAAGCACTTGGCAATATCTGTTAGAACAGACGTGGCTGACTGGGATAGTATACAAATAAGACTGACAAAGAAGATTCTTTGAACAGCAACTGTGAATCAAAAAGGACTTTTGATTTTGACACTAAAGAAATGGAATACAATGATAAAATCAATATATCCAATGTAAGTAATATTATACAGTTTTAAATGTGAATAATGTCAATAATATATATTTTTAAATCTATATATAATATTCCCTAATTTAAAGAAAAGCCAACTTGTGAATAGTTATGAGATCTTTATTAATCTAATTCAAACTTACATTACTTTCATTATTCCAGTTACATGATATAAATGTGAATAATAACAATTTTGTTACAAGTAGCAATTGTGCGCCAGAAAATATTTTAGATGTCAGTGAAAAAACAGAATGCAGTGATAAAGCTAATACATCTAGCATAAGCAATATAAGTAATATTATGGATTCAAGTTTAATATCATTTTTAAATAAAGAATCTATTTGCACATCTTTGGCAGAATCAGAAACAATATGTGAGTCACTTTGTAACATTGATCAACAAACGCACTACAACACAAATGATGAATTGACTGAAAAGAATTTAAATAAAAATCATATAAATAATAAAGTTAGTGATACTGAAAATGAAGTCTCGTCAATGCATATAAATAAAGAAAAGCTAATATCAATGGAAACTGTATTAGATAAAGAAAATCTAAACATGATTAAAGATGATTCTCCTATTATTCATGCAGAAGAAGTAAATTTAAATATATTCTATACATTAGATTGGTATATAAAATTTAATGATTTCTTTTTTTAGATCAAATTAAGAAGAACGCGTTAAAAAATAATAAAATAAGAAAAAATGTTACATCAAATGTATATCATTTGACTGATTGCAGTAATAATATAAAAAATAATGTTTCTTTAAGTAAAACTTATAAAATAGATGAACAGTCAAAACAGATATATAAAGCTGAAAGAGCACTCTGTCATATTCAGAGAAGTGACATGAGTGAAGAATCAAAAAAACAATCATGCAATTTTCAACAATCAGATAAAAATTGTTTCCAACAATTAACTGATATCACAAATCAAGATGAAAATTTAATTAAAATGAAAAACGTTCAAGATAAAAGCTCTTCGCATTCTATTTCTAAAAACATGCATCATGAAAAGACCGTTGCATATTTTGATGATTATGATTGTAATAATAATTCAAAAAAAATAGTGCCAAAATGTATCATTACTGAAGACATTATATACAATACACCATATACTATCTTAAAAGTAAGACCAACAAAAATTGATAAAAAAGAAAATAAACAAGGAATACTTAAATCTTCAGCAAGAAATAAATATTCGAAAGTTAGATTATCTAACGAGAAGTCTATATCATTTTCAAATTTATCAAGCTATAGTAAGTAGTAGAAAATGAATAATTTTAATTACAAAGATTTTGAGTATAGATAGCAATATTTTTTAATGCTCATAAATTAATTATACTTATTAATTTATTTTAGAAATTAATATACTTGGAATTGAATATCTTTTAGCTGTACTTATACTAGATTTTTTAGATATATACTTTTGTTTCTATTTTAGATGATGGCAATAATGATAGTTTAAAAACAAATGTAACTGAAAATATCAGTGAGTACAAACCAACTGATGAGGAAACTCGAAGTTCATCAGAAATTAATAACACAGAGATAACGGTAAATTCGAACAATAATACTAATGAAATAAGCAGTGCACCCAAAAACAATGAATATAGTCAATTCAAATTTAATGTTCCTGGAAATAGTGCATGTAATGATTTTGAATTAACTGCTGAAATGTCAAATGGTAACAACAAAAAAAATTTTTGTGTATTTTGCCATACTCTACAAAGTAAAATAGCGCGTCATTTGGAAAACAAACACCGCGATGAGGATCAAGTCAAAGATTTCTTAAATTTACCAAAAGGATGTGCTGAACGTTTATATAAAATAGCAAGTATAAGAAAAGAAGGAAATTTTATTTTCAATGCGACAAAGGAGTTTAATCATGGTAGATTGATAACTGTTAGAAGACCTACACAAAAAACGAAACAGAATGGTACGAATTTTGTTAATTGCCCTTACTGTAATGGGTTTTATGCGCGGAATAATTTAAGACATCATGTCCAACAATGTAATAAGGATGAAAATTCAAGTGCTCGAACAACTTTACAAAATGCTCGAAGAGCTCTTGGCAGATATCATTCAGAAACAAGCAGAAGAATGAGAGTAGAAATATTGCCAATCTTACAAGAAGATGAAATAACCAAAGCTATAAGATATGATCGTGCAATTATTCTCTATGGAAATAATATGTGCAAAAGCCATGTTCATGAACATCAGAATAACTATATACGGGCTCACCTACGTCTCCTAGGTCGTTTAGTATTAGCTTTGAGAAATCGAAACTCTGAAATTAATACTTTAGCTGATGCATATGCTCCACAATTTTACAAAATGATCATTGAGGCAGTCAATGACGTTGCAGAATTTGATTATAATACAAATATGTATAAACATCCAACTAATGCATCTACTCTTGGTACCTGTATAAAAAAAAATCGGCAAAATCTTAGATGTTATATATATGGTAGACAATGATTTAATAAAGCGGAAAGATGTTGAGGATTTTATGAAGATTTATGATGTAGATTTTAGTGGAACTGTAAATAAGGTGGTAATAGAAACCCAAACAAAAATGAAACGACAAAAAAAGATAGTATTGCCTCGAACAAGTGATATTAAAATTCTAAGCGATTATTTGAAAAAAAAAATAAATGAGAATAGTAAAATATTATCAAAAGAATTTTCATACGAAGCATGGAAAGCATTAGCCGAGGTAACTCTTATAGCCATTCAAGTATTTAATCGTCGCAGAGCCGGAGAAACTGAAAGGATTTTAATTAACGACTATAAAAACTATGAATGCGCCTGTGGTACAAATGCTATGTGTAAATCTTCCAAACAAACCGACAAAACTCACAACTATGTTAGATTTACTATTCGCGGAAAATTAAATAGAACAGTTCCAGTGCTATTAGATACGCAAATGTTAAAAAGTATTCAACTCTTGTTACAATTTCGAAAGGAGGCTAAGGTGCCATCAAGAAATCCTTTTTTGTTTGGATTACCTAGTGTTAATAGAAGACACTATAAACATTTACGAGCTTGTAGATTAATGCGAGATTTTGCAAGTGAATGTGGAGCAAAAAATATTTCCACACTGCGTGGTACTACCTTGCGCAAACATGTTGCAACAAAATGTGTGGATTTAAACTTGACAGATAATCAAATAACGAGGGTAGCAAACTTTATGGGTCATCATGAACACATTCACAAGGAGATTTATAGGCAACCCGTTGCTAAAGTTGATATACTAGAAATGTCAAAGATTTTAGAAAAAGCTCAAGGCGTGAATATGACGACAACCTCTAACGAAACTGATGTAACTATGAACAGTGAAAACAATAATCTTTCCTTCAATAATCAAGGTTAGCAACTATACTAACTTTAATTAAGAGTTAAATTATCATTAATTTATTATTTGTACTTTTGTTTATCAGACATATCACAGACATTTGTCGATACAAATGAAGCATCTACTGATACTTCAATAGAAACAAAGGAAAAAAAGGAAGTTTGGAAAAAAAAAGAAACAGAAAGTAAAGCGAAAGGAAATTACACAAAATAGAGAAAAACAAAATAATACAATAAAAAAAATGCAAAATGTACAAAAAAAGAATAAAGACAAAGATAAATTTTGCAAAGGTAAATTATGCTTATTGCTTTCTGTTATTAATATTTTTGTTCTATATAACATGTGCTCCTTTAAAGAACTTTTTAATAATATTTAAATTTAACACAGAAAACAAACAAATCTTAAATCCATGAAAAAAACAAAATATTTATTCCAAAAACAAAGGTCTAATTTATCGTAAGTACACAATTGTGTATATCACAATTATTTCTACCCATGTGTAAATTGACAGTCAAAAATTTCTTTATTAAATATTCATATTTAAATGAGAACATTAGCTTAAACAAAATGTTTTTTTTTTAATATAGTTTTATCTTTATTTTTCATATTACGCTTGGATTTCAGGTTATTTTTATATTATAATTTTTCTTTCTTTTTTTTTGTTTTTAATAGGAAAAGATTCGGATAGTGACATATCAGATTATGCAATGAATACGAGCTCAAGTAGTTCTAATGAGAGTATAGTACATGAAAACAAAAAAAGGAAACAGAAAAATCAATCATGTAAATATATGATAAATAGATATTATGTACATCAAGCTTTCCTTCAATCATTTTTCATCATAGATTCTATTTGCATTGCAGGCCGTGAAACATATATAAAAAAAAAACGGTGGACAGATAAAGAGATAACAGATGCAAAAGTATATTTTTCAAAATATATACTTAAAGGAAAATTGCCACCGTTACCAGAAATAGAAAAGGTTAAAATGACATATAACATCTTAAAAGATAGGAAACCCGATGTAATAAAAACATGGTTACACAACCAGTTAAAGAAAAACAAAACTTTTGAGTAAAATGATATACATTTATGATTTTATTTTTAAGCATTTATGATTTTATTTTATAAGCATGCGCGTTATAAGACTAATTTTTAAAAAGTTTTTGTTTTTAAGTTTTTGACATTGCATTTATTTGTTACTAAAATGCTCAATATTCAAGAACATTTATATTTTATGTAGTAATAATAGTTAATACTATATTTTAAAAAAAACTATAACTTGTAAGTAAAGTAATATATATATGATATTATATATACATCTATTATATATTATATTTCGTAAGATAATAAGTTATATAAGATTGAGATCCATTAAATTTTTATTTCTAAATTCTAAATTGTTCCAGTGATTATGTGTATTATGTTTATTAATATTAATTATTATTAATTTGTTATTTTGTATTACATTACTGAATATTCAAATATGTTTGTTTTTTTTATAAAATAGTTTTTATAAAAGCTATAATAAATAAAACTATAGTGTAGAGAGCTTGACAAAGAAAGGGATTTCGAGTTTTTTTTTATATTATCTTATTTTTACATTACAGCGATATATTCTTATGTTTTAAGGTATAACAATAAGTTTATTTACATTCTTGAATATACGGTATGTTCCGGGAGTGGTAAAATTTTAAAAATTATAGTGTTTATCTTTCTATATATATAAATTTTAACTCTGAACTAATAAAGACTACTTCGGAAGATATTTCAATCATATAACTAGATGTTAAGAGCTGATATCTGGATTAAAATGATCTTAAGATTATTAGTTAGAAAGTTTGTTTCCTCCTTCTCTCAGTATTACAATAAATCAACAATTTTAATTTGACTGGGTTTTCATTACTTCTATCCTTTTATATGTATAAATCCTGTTTCTAATAAATACTAATCCAATGAGAGGCATGATCTTGAATCCAGCAGTTTGGGCAGTTTATCATTAATTCATATATAATAATACAATCAGTATTAGCCAAATTTTAATGATAATGATTAAAAAATTGAGACGCACTTTCACTAAATATATTATTTTATATAAATTAATAATAAACTACCCAATTATTTAGCTCAAATAGGCCTTCCACTGTTTTTATTGGTTATTATAATGAGCATGAGGTATTAAATCATATCTAATAAATACTACTTCGAAAGATGATATTTTAATTATATAACTAGATGTTAAGAGCTGATCTCTGAACTATAATGATTTCAAGATTGTAAGTTAGAAAGTTAATTTATCTTTTCTCTCGATATTACAATGATATCAATGATTTTAATTTGACTGGATTTTTATTATTTTACATTAAGACTTTTACATTAAGAAATTTTTATTTTAAGTAGGCTTCTTGTAAGCCTACAATTTTCGAGGTTCTTTCATATTGTGCTGTTATCATATTAAAGCGATGTATTCTTATGTTTTAAAATATAGTAAGTTTATTTGCATTTTTGAACATACGGCATGTTCCGGGACCGATAAAATATTTTTAAAAATTACAGTATCTATCTTTCTAAATATATGTATTGTGACGTGACGTTTTTGGGACGTCCGTCACAAGGGTCGAATGACCCGATCGGGGGCGGTTTTTCGGGGGCCTGCGTCCTCTCTATTTAGGGAGAGAGCGGCCCAATCGTCGGATCGACGAGATCCGACTTTTGGTAGTAGTAGTGATCGGAAATGTAAGCTCGAGATGAGCCCGCGAGTTGGTTGTCGGCACGAGATCGAGCGGCGGGATCCCATCCGGCGGAAGAAGAGGAAGAGAAAAGAGTGACGGCCGAGAGCGGGAGTCCAGGACACCCAGGAAGCAGGAGACGCCAGGTCGTATTCATCTATTATTAAAAACATTTTATATGGCTGACAAACATCGCTGCCGGTAAATTTATATTTCTTATGGCAGGAAAGGAGCGCGGAGGGCCGGAATAATCCGGCCAAAGGGGCGGCCACTCCACCCGCACGAAGCGAGGGAGTCCCAAGGACGGAGCGGCGAGCGGACTCTCAATCCGGAACCTATCCAACCAGATAGGAAAGAGAGCCGATCGGGCGCAGCCGTAAGCCCGCACCTTTAAGCCAAAAAGCAGAAAATCTTGAGAACTCCGGGGCGATGAACCCACCAACACGGCCGTGATGACAACAAGGATCGCAAGGATCGCAGGACGGCCCTGCGTAATGCGAAAGCGCCACAAGTGGCGCGATAGCGATTTATCGCGCCGGCGTGTCTCCTGCAGGACTCTCGCTCGGCACTGTTCGGCGAGATAGCGAGAAGGACGCAGGTTTTCCGAGGAGCGAAATCTTAGACGATCGAGGAAGCACCGAGAACTTCCTGCCGGTGGGACGAGCGTCGCCGACCTATTTTGTTGCCGTTTATTTGTAGGTAATTAATTCGGATGAGTCGCGCCCTTAATAGTTGTCGAGCCACGCGTTTTGGTGAATTAACTTTGTGGATATCTTTGGTAGATTAAGTCGCACGGCCGACGGGCACACGTCGCTCATCCGAATTATATAAAGTAAGCTCTCTCTATTCATTTCGCCGCCGCCGACAGTCATTAATGTTAGTTTCGCGTCTGTAATTATTACATATTGTATAGTATCGGGATTTTCACGCTCGCGCGATCGATATTCCGGATCACGCAAAGTATTGCGTTATACGACTCGTACACCACAGTCGTCACCGATAGTTTCCGTCTTAATTTTGTGTATTATTAGCAGTTATTTTGTACCCGCTATACGTAATTAGAGCGAGGAGAAAGCACAATTATCCGGTATCGAACAGAGTATCTATCGGGTGTTTGTGACCCCGTCGTTAGTTTTTGCGAGTCATCCGAGTAATATACGTGGCATATTTCAAGCAAAGGTCGCCGTTATTATTATTGAGGCACCTTCCAGCATCACGAGCTGCGTTAAAAGACCGATTCGAGTCCGAAAAATTTATATTGTATTGAAGCGGATTCACGGGCGTGCGTAAAGTAGTTACCGGCGCATTCGAGAGATTTCTTTAGTTGTCGCGGCCTGATTAAGTCTCGTACGGCAGAAATCCTCGCGGCCGAAAAGTCGAGTTAAAGCGCGTAAGACGCCCGGTAATTTAATACTGTTGCGCACGGTCGTGCCGATCTCCGCGGAAATAATATATCGAATTCGCCTGTAAAATAACCACTGCCATCAAAGGCTATATTTTTTTTTGTATGTGAACTGCTCTATACTCTTGTTTTTTTTATTTTTATAATATATTATTGTTATCTTTATTGTTAATTTATCGAATGCTCATTTTCGCTCCCGTATTCTCGACTCTCAGAATTTCTCTCGTCTCCCCCGAACCTCCCCCTCTACCATTTCGGGTATACTGAGTAGCCGCGGAATTCTGCCGTCGCGTTAATTATCGATCTTGAAATTGTCTTTCGGTGTTGCGTTTATCGTGAATGGTGCGGCCTACCGTACCTGGCGCCCAACTCGGTTATTTAGTGATATATTGGCTTTTTCGAGATATCGGGATCGATATTCGAGGTACGCGCCGAAGGTGTGCCGTGGGCACCGAAGAACCGCCCGCCGAATAAATAATTATTATTAAAATAATTAAATAAAGAAATTAACGGTTACAGTATAAATTTTAATTTTGGACTAATAAAGACTACTTCGGAAGATATTTCAATTATATAACTAGATGTTAAGAGCTGATATTTGGATTAAAATAATCTTAAGATTATTAGTTAGAAAGTTTGTTTCTTTCTTCTCTCAGTATTATAATAAATCAACAATTTTAATTTGACTGGATTTTCATTACTTCTATCCTTTTATATGTATAAATCCTGTTTCTAATAAATACTAATCCAATGAGAGGCCAGTTCTTGAATCGAGCAGTTTGGGCAGTTTATCATTAATTCATATATAATAATATTATCAGTATTAGCCAAATTTCAATGATAATGATTAAAAAATTGAGACGCACTTTCGCTAAATATATTATTTTATATAAATTAATAAAAAACTACCCAATTATTTAGCTCAAATAGGCCTTCCACTGTTTTTATTGGTTAATATAATGAGCTTGAGGTATTAAATCATATCTAATAGATACTACTTCGAAAGATGATATTTTAATTATATAACTAAATGTTAAGAGCTGATATCTAAAATGATTTCAGGATTATAAGTTAGAAAGTTAATTTATCTTTTCTCTCGATATTACAATGATATCAATGATTTTAATTTGACTGGATTTTTATTATTTTACATTAAGACTTTTACATTAAGAAATTTTTATTTTAAGTAGGCTTCTTGTAAGCCTACAATTTTCGAGGTTCTTTCATATTGTGCTGTTATCATATTAAAGCGATGTATTCTTATGTTTTAAAATATAGTAAGTTTATTTGCATTTTTGAACATACGGCATGTTCCGGGACCGATAAAATTTTTTTAAAAATTGTAGTGTCTATCTTTTTAAATATATGTATAAATTTTAGCTTTGAACTAATAAAGACTACTTCGGAAGATATTTCAATTATATAACTAGATGTTAAGAGCTGATATTTGGATTAAAATAATCTTAAGATTATTAGTGAGAAAGTTTCTTTCTTTCTTCTCTCAGTATTACAATAAATCAACAATTTTAATTTGATTGAGTTTTCATTACTTCTATCCTTTTATATGTATAAATCCTGTTTCTAATAAATACTAATCCAATGAGAGGCCTGTTCTTGAATCGAGCAGTTTGGGCAGTTTATCATTAATTCATATATAATAATACTATCAGTATTAGCCAAATTTTAATGATAATGATTAAAAAGTTGATACGCACTTTCACTAAATATATTATTTTATATAAATTAATAATGAACTACCCAATTATTTAGCTCAAATAGGCCTTCCACTGTTTTTATTGGTTAATATAATGAGCTTGAGGTATTAAATCATATCTAATAGATACTACTTCGAAAGATGATATTTTAATTATATAACTAAATGTTAAGAGCTGATATCTAAAATGATTTCAGGATTATAAGTTAGAAAGTTAATTTATCTTTTCTCTCGATATTACAATGATATCAATGATTTTAATTTGACTGGATTTTTATTATTTTACATTAAGACTTTTACATTAAGAAGTTTTTATTTTGAGTAGGCTTCTAGTAAGCCTACAATTTTCGAGGTTCTTTCATATTGTGCTGTTATCATATTAAAGCGATATATTCTTATGTTTTAAAATATAGTAAGTTTATTTGCATTTTTGAACATACGGCATGTTCCGGGACCGATAAAATTTTTTTTAAAATTATAGTGTCCATCTATCCAAAAATATAAATTTTAATTTTGAACTAATAATGACTACTTCGGAAGATATTTCAATTATATAATTAGATGTTAGGAGCTGATATTTGTATTAAAATGATCTTAAGATTATTAGTTAGAAAGTTTGTTTCTTTCTTCTCTCAGTATTACAATAAATCAACAATTTTAATTTGATTGAGTTTTCATTACTTCTATTCTTTTATATATATAAATCCTGTTTCTAATAAATACTAATCCAATGAGAGGCCTGTTCTTGAATCGAGCAGTTTGGGCAGTTTATCATTAATTCATATATAATAATACTATCAGTATTAGCCAAATTTTAATGATAATGATTAAAAAGTTGATACGCGCTTTCACTAAATATATTATTTTATATAAATTAATAATGAACTACCCAATTATTTAGCTCAAATAGGCCTTCCACTGTTTTTATTGATTAATATAATGAGCTTGAGGTATTAAATCATATCTAATAAATACTACTTCGAAAGATGATATTTTAATTATATAACCAGATGTTAAGAGCTGATCTCTGAACTATAATGATTTCAAGCTTGTAAATTAGAAAGTTAATTTATCTTTTCTCTCGATTTTACAATGATATCAATGATTTTAATTTGACTGGATTTTTATTATTTTACATTAAGACTTTTACATTAAGAAATTTGTATTTTAAGTAGGCTTCTTGTAAGCCTACAATTTTTGAGGTTCTTTCATATTGTGCTGTTATCATATTAAAGCGATGTATTCTTATGTTTTAAAATATATTAAGTTTATTTGCATTTTTGAACATACGGCATGTTCCGGGACCGATAAAATTTTTTTAAAAATTATGGTGTCTATCTTTCTAAATATATGTATAAATTTTAATTTTGATCTAATAAAGATTACTTCGGAAGATATTTCAATTATATAACTATATGTTAAGAGCTGATATTTGGATTAAAATAATCTTAAGATTATTAGTTAGAAAGTTTGTTTCTTTCTTCTCTCAGTATTACAATAAATCAACAATTTTAATTTGACTGGATTTTCATTACTTCTATCCTTTTATATGTATAAATCCTGTTTCTAATAAATACTAATCCAATGAGAGGCTTGTTCTTGAATCGAACAATTTGGGCAGTTTATCATTAATTCATATATAATAATACAATCGGTATTAGCTAAATTTTAATGATAATGATTAAAAAATTGAGACGCACTTTCTCTAATTATATTATTTTATATAAATTAATAATGAACTACCCAATTATTTAGCTCAAATAGGCCTTCCACTGTTTTTATTGGTTAATATAATGAGCTTGAGGTATTAAATCATATCTAATAAATACTACTTCGAAAGATGATATTTTAATTATATAACCAGATGTTAAGAGCTGATTTCTGAACTATAATGATTTCAAGATTGTAAGTTAGAAAGTTAATTTATCTTTTTCTCTCGATATTACAATGATATCAATGATTTTAATTTGACTGGATTTTTATTATTTTACATTAAGGCTTTTACATTAAGAAATTTTTATTTTAAGTAGGCTTCTTGTAAGCCTACAATTTTCGAGGTTCTTTCATATTGTGCTGTTATCATATTAAAGCGATGTATTCTTATGTTTTAAAATATAGTAAGTTTATTTGCATTTTTGACCATACGGCATGTTCCGGGACCGATAAAATTTTGTTATAGCCCGAAAAGGCTATACACGAATTAATAGATATATAGTATTTTAGAGATATTATTTTATACGATAAGACATTGCTCAACGTGTAACGCGAATACAGATCACGTTACGAACGTTGACCGAGCGAAGCGCTGACAACGCGAGCCACGCGTGAAGCCCGAGCGACCGCGCAATCACTCATTACGAAAACGCGGAAATCAAGGCAAGCGAAATTAATGCATTGCGAAAATGCAAGCAAAGAAGTCCCTTGGAACTCCTTAGCTTGCATCCGGATCTTGCCGCAAAAATCGAGCGACACGACACATGGTCTTGTCGCTAACCGATCCCCTCCTGGGAAACCAAGGGGAGATAATAAAAAGACCCATCGCTAACGATCGGCGGGCAGTCTTGATCATCAATTAATATTACGCGGGCAGTCAATAACGCTTTACGGAAAACTATTAAATTAACGCCACGCAGTCGGCAGAAAGAAATACGAAAGATCGAGAAGTGAGTCTCGCGACCGAAACTCGACTCCAGACACGCGCACGCCAAGATATCCGATATCGCGACACGCGACGCAAGTGACGTGCGGGAACTTTGTAATTAAGCCAAGTTGCGAATAAAATAGTTATATATATTTTTATTCCAAATACAAAGGTGTCATTCCTATTTATAATAACCCGTGAGTTACTCGGGCGGCGCCCGAATTTCCAAATTCCATCCGGCAAACGATCCTAACTACCGTGCCTCTCCGGAGGCATAACAATTTTTTTAAAAATTATAGTGTCTATCTTTCTAAATATATGTATAAATTTTAATTTTGATCTAATAAAGATTACTTCGGAAGATATTTCAATTATATAACTAGATGTTAAGAGCTGATATTTGGATTAAAATAATCTTAAGATTATTAGTTAGAAAGTTTGTTTCTTTCTTCTCTCAGTATTACAATAAATCAACAATTTTAATTTGATTGAGTTTTCATTACTTCTATCCTTTTATATGTATAAATCCTGTTTCTAATAAATACTAATCCAATAAGAGGCTTATTCTTGAATCGAGCAGTTTGGGCAGTTTATCATTAATTCATATATAATAATACAATCAGTATTAGCTAAATTTTAATGATAATGATTAAAAAATTGAGACGCACTTTCTCTAATTATATTATTTTATATAAATTAATAATGAACTACCCAATTATTTAGCTCAAATAAGCCTTCCACTGTTTTTATTGGTTAATATAGAGAGCTTGAGGTATTAAATCATATCTAATAAATACTACTTCGAAAGATGATATTTTAATTATATAACCAGATGTTAAGAGCTGATTTCTGAACTATAATGATTTCAAGATTGTAAGTTAGAAAGTTAATTTATCTTTTTCTCTCGATATTACAATGATATCAATGATTTTAATTTGACTGGATTTTTATTATTTTACATTAAGGCTTTTACATTAAGAAATTTTTATTTTAAGTAGGCTTCTTGTAAGCCTACAATTTTCGAGGTTCTTTCATATTGTGCTGTTATCATATTAAAGCGATGTATTCTTATGTTTTAAAATATAGTAAGTTTATTTGCATTTTTGAACATACGGCATGTTCCGGGACCGATAAAATTTTTTTAAAAATTATGGTGTCTATCTTTTTAAATATATGTATAAATTTTAATTTTGAACTAATAAAGACTACTTCGGAAGATATTTCAATTATATAACTAGATGTTAAGAGCTGATATTTGGATTAAAATAATCTTAAGATTATTAGTTAGAAAGTTTGTTTCTTTCTTCTCTCAGTATTACAATAAATCAACAATTTTAATTTGATTGAGTTTTCATTACTTCTATCCTTTTATATGTATAAATCCTGTTTCTAATAAATACTAATCCAATAAGAGGCTTATTCTTGAATCGAGCAGTTTTGGCAGTTTATCATTAATTCATATATAATAATACAATCAATATTAGCCAAATTTCAATGATAATGATTAAAAAATTGAGACGCACTTTCGCTAAATATATTATTTTATATAAATTAATAATAAATTACCCAATTATTTAGCTCAAATAGGCCTTCCACTGTTTTTATTGGTAAAGGTAATGAGCTTGAGGTATTAAATCATATCTAATAAATACTACTTCGAAAGATGATATTTTAATTATATAACTAGATGTTAAGAGCTAATCTCTGAACTAAAATGATTTCAAGATTATAAGTTAGAAAGTTAATTTATCTTTTCTCTCGATATTACAATGATATCAATGATTTTAATTTGACTGGATTTTTATTATTTTACATTAAGACTTTTACATTAAGAAATTTTTATTTTAAGTAGGCTTCTAGTAAGCCTACAATTTTCGAGGTTCTTTCATATTGTGCTGTTAGCATATTAAAGCGATATATTCTTATGTTTTAAAATATGGTAAGTTTATTTGCATTTTTGAACATACGGCATGTTCCGGGACCGATAAAATTTGTTTTATAATTGTAGAGTGTCCATCTTTCTAAATATATAAATTTTAATTTTGAACTAATAAAGACTACTCCAAAAGATCATATTTCAGTTATATAACTAGAAGACGAGAAAACTGGAATTTAATTTTTAGACAGGTAAGGTGACAAAATTATGACCAGTAAAGAACATTTTTTCTCAACGTAATTTCCATTTACGTTACAGCATTTTTGCCATCGACGTATTAATGCGTTAATACCGACAGAATAGAAGGAGATGTCCTGATGTCTGGACCACTGTAACACACTTCCCAGAGAACCATGTAAAAACTGCCAACATTCCATCTGTTTGGCCCCTTAAAATTTGGGCCGCAGGCGCTTTCAGTCAGAAGATGAGCTTAAAACGTGTGTGTTACAATGGTTCAGATGTCAGGATAAATCTTTTTATTCTGCCGTTATTAACGCATTGTATGGTCCATCGATCGGTAAAATGCTATGATGTAAATGGAAATTACGTTGAAAAATAAATGTTCTTTAGTGGTTATAATTTTGTCTCTTTATCTGTCTAAAAATTAAATTCCAGTGTTGACATGAACAACCAAGATATATATTCTCTAAAATCTTTAATTAATTTGAATATAATGTTCTGAAATCAACCAAGTGGTTTGTGTACTGGAAACTAGCATTAGACATGAAAAGGATGAAAATGTCCCAGAAACTGCCCTTCTAATCTGATGTCCTGGAAACATTTGCTGTCCCGGCATCTACCAATCTGTGAATGTCCTGGAAACTGCCACATTAGGTTTTTTTCTTAGAACGAATAAGAATACATTTGTTTTGTTTAAATAGAATGTAAAAAATAGCAAGAGAAATATATTAGAAGCATTTTCAAGCGATTTTATTTTTTGTCCCGGAAACTGCCCCTGGACAAACATATATATATATATATACAGGGTGTTCCGGAACAACCTTCCGTCCGTGAAATGACGTATTCCTGATACAATTCTAAGACGATTTTTCCTTTACCAAAATTTGAATTGAAGCGTAATTTTTGAGTTATAAGCAAAAATAGTTAGCAAATCACGCGTCGAATACAGAAGGCAGGCAGGAGCGGCACGGCGCAACGCGGCGCGGCGCGCCGCGAGCGCCCGGCACAGCTGACCGTCTGATTACAACCGCATGAGTCGCTAACTATTTTATCTTACAACATAAAATTATGCTTTAAATAAAATTTTGGTAAAGAAGAAAATATCTCAGAATTATGTCAAGAATACGTGTTTCTTAAAATAACGTCACTTTAACAAAAGTTGTTGCGGATCGCCGGCCGTCGGACACTGCAATCAGCTGATTGCTAACGCGATGTGTGTACCTATGTGAACTTAGCACCCGACTTTAATAAAAAATTTTTTTGGTACATGCATTCGATTACGCTCGGTTTGTACCCGTTTGTACCACTTTTTATTTTGTTTGTACCTCAAAGGGGTAAAAGTTACGAGGGGTTAAAAAATCATCAGCACCCCACTTTGAGATACAGTAATCTTCCAAATGCCATTCGATTAAGCGTTGTTTGTACCCGTTTGTACCGCTTTTCATTTCGTTTGTACCCCCACGGGGGTGGTAATACGGAATATTAAAAATTCGTCTAAGGGGTAACTTTGTCATTTTTAAAGATATTCGAAATCTGAAAGCGGGTGCTGTTTCGTAATCGTTTGTACCCGTTTGTACCGCTTTTCGTTTCGTTTGTACCCCCACGGGGGTGGAAATACGGAATATTAAAAATTCGTCTAAGGGGTAACTTTGTCATTTTTAAAGATATTCGAAATCTGAAAGCGGGTGCTGTTTCGTAATCGTTTGTACCCGTTTGTACCGCTTTTCGTTTCGTTTGTACCCCTACGGGGGTTAAAGTACCGAATTTTCAAAATAGGGGTAAGAGCTAACTTTGCCATTTTTAAAGATATTCGAAATCTGAAAGCGGGTGCTGTTTCGTAATCGTTTGTACCCGTTTGTACCGCTTTTCGTTTCGTTTGTACCCCTACGGGGGTGAAAGTACCGAATTTTTAAAATGGAGGTAAAAGCTAACTTTGTTATTTTTAGAGATATTTCAATTCTTTCACCCCACAACCCAAACCAAATGTTAGTTTTAAATCAGAAATAGGTTTGGGTTAGGTTATATCTTCCGGAAGTGGAGCCCCCCCGTAGGGGGGGGGGGGGGGCGGAACCCACTGCGTCCACGCATACACTTTCCCATCCACACAACAATTGTGGGATGGACCTCGCTTTGCTTTGTAAAGTATATGCGTGGACGCAGTGGGTTCCGCCCCCCCTACGGGGGGGCTCCACTTCCGGAAGATATAACCTAACCCAAACCTATTTCTGATTTAAAACTAAAATTTGGTTTGGGTTGTGGGGTGAAAGAATTGAAATATCTCTAAAAATGACACAGTTAGCTCTTACCCCTATTTTGAAAATTCGGTACTTTCACCCCCGTAGGGGTACAAACGATTACGAAACAGCACCCGCTTTCAGATTTCGAATATCTTTAAAAATGGCAAAGTTAGCTCTTACCCCTATTTTGAAAATTCGGTACTTTAACCCCCGTAGGGGTACAAACGAAACGAAAAGCGGTACAAACGGGTACAAACAACGCTTAATCGAATGGCATTTGGAAGATTACTGTATCTCAAAGTGGGGTGCTGATGATTTTTTAACCCCTCGTAACTTTTACCCCTTTGAGGTACAAACAAAATAAAAAGTGGTACAAACGGGTACAAACCGAGCGTAATTGAATGCATGTACAAAAAAAATTTTTTATTAAAGTCGGGTGCTAAGTTCACATAGGTGATGTGTGTATGGCGGAATGTATGTGCGTAAAAGAAAAAGAGAGAGAGAGAGAGAGAGAGAGTGAGGAAGGGAAGCAGGGAGAGACGTTCATACACACGCACGCACATACGCATACACTTTTTTCTCGCTCTCTTTCTCTCTCTCTCTCTCTCCCTTTCTTTTACGCACATACACTCCGCCATACACACATCGCGTTAGCAATCAGCTGATTGCAGTGTCCGACGGCCGGCGATCCGCAACAACTTTTGTTAAAGTGACGTTATTTTAAGAAACACGTATTCTTGACATAATTCTGAGATATTTTCTTCTTTACCAAAATTTTATTTAAAGCATAATTTTATGTTGTAAGATAAAATAGTTAGCGACTCATGCTGTGGTAATCAGACGGTCAGCTGTGCCGGGCGCTCGCGGCGCGCCGCGCCGCGTCGCGCCGTGCCGCTCCTGCCTTCTGTACTCGACGCGTGATTTGCTAACTATTTTTGCTTATAACTCAAAAATTACGCTTCAATTCAAATTTTGGTAAAGGAAAAATCGTCTTAGAATTGTATCAGGAATACGTCATTTCACGGACGGAAGGTTGTTCCGGAACACCCTGTATATATATATATATATATATATATATATATATATATATATATATATATATATATATAGGGTGTCCGACAAGTAAGTGACCAAACGAAAGGTGGAGGTAGATTGGGTCAAACTGAGTCGAAAAGTCCTGAACCATTTTTTTTATAACGCTTAATAAAGGAATTATTATTGAGTAAAATCTGGTCAATCAGCGCCAACCTTTAGCCGGGCGCACGTCGATGAGCCGCACGCCGTGAAGTGTGCGCTGCCGCATACTACCAAGCGCGCGGCTCACTGACGTGCGCCCGGCTAAAGATCGGCGCTGATTGGCCAGACTTTACTCAATAATAACTCCTTTATTAAGCGTTATAAAAAAGAATGGTTCAGGACTTTTCGACTCAGTTTGATCCAATCTACTTCCACCTTTCGTTTGGTCACTTACTTGTCGGACACCCTGTATATTTTTTAAATTATTATATCTGTGATATATTTTATTGTTAAAAAGAGATTTAATATATATTTAGATATCTACATTAATATAATTTATTAAAAAGAAATTATATATGTATATATACATACGTTGTATAGAAATTTTATAGAGATGTAGTCAAATGTAAAAAGAAATAAACTTATAAACATTGTTATGGAGAAGACTGCATATACATATATATATATATATATATATATATATATATATATATATATATATATATTTATATATATATTTATATAATAAGCATTGATAGCATCTGAAAGTAATTTTTATTAAAATTTTTAATTTATTACTTTATTAGTAGTCATATTTTATTTATTGTTTCATAATTTACATATTTATGAAATAGTAATTTCTAATTGTCTTTTAGATATTAGTCGCGCATAACGACGTGAACTGCTTTTTCCTTATTCATACTATGCAGTTTAAATTATTATCAAAATGAGTTACATAATAAGCATTGATTATATTAGAAGGTTTTGCAAAAATATTAGATATTATATAAAAATATTTGTTTTTTTTTTGGAATTATAACACAACTCTGTGTGCAATATTTATGTTATTTATTTTTATTTATATTTTTATTATATTTTAAATATACATATAATATACAATTAACAAAAAGTGTACCCTTCAAATATAAGTCGCGAACTGCTTTTCGTATTATGTAAATAAGATGATTAATTATTAAATAAAGTTACATGTGCATTGATAACAAATGGAGGATACATAGTTTTTCGTGCGTATATGCATGACGATTTTAAGTATATATTTTTATATTTTTTATCAAACATTATAATGTTCATTAAATTATATAAAAGATAATTTACTACGACATTTTTAATCAGAGGAATATGTAAAAATTTATAATATGTTATTAGATAAATTCTCTTCTATTGAATTTTACAATTTGAGAGAAGAAAAGCACAATATTATTTTCTTGTTTTAATGTAACTTTGTGCTACATTATTTTTTCAAAAATAAGTATTTAATAAATACTTTGATATTTTTTTACAATGTTTTATTTTGTATAATTAAATGAATATATCCTTAAAATGTTAGTCGCGTAATGAGCGTGAACTGCACTACTTATTATTAGAACTTTATATATACAAAAAAAAATATATATATAAAAACGATTGAACTATCTCTACAAATATATTCCAATGTTAACTATGGTTAAATTCATTCAAGGAATCAATTAAACTTATACGAAATGTTTGTAGGTGTAGTCATGAATCGCAGAATACAGCATAATATATTCTCCATACATTTAACAATTTTATTATAATATTAATTGTAATTGTAAATATTATGTATGATAAATAACTAAAAAAATGTATTAAAAAATAGAAACAACTACTTTTTATTAAAATTTATGTTAATTATATCATGTTTTGTTTTCTTTATGCCTTATCTCATCTTTTTAATTATCTTGTAAATAATTGATATATAACAATAATAATTAATTTATATTATTTTTAACATTTTAATATACATAGATAAAAATATTTAAATACACATATATTTAAAAAAATTAATTCATTTTTAAAAATACATATATCATTCTTTCAAATACATACTATTACTTTAAAAATTTTATATTGTTTATCTATTTATTAATTTTATTATTATTATTTTTTATATTATTTAAGTTAATTTTATTTATATTTAGAAACTAGATATTTAAAGCATTGTTAATGAAGATTAATATTTTATATTATTAAATATACTTTTACCAAAATAAGTAATCGAAAGAAGTTATATTTTAATCGTATGTTGTACGAGTCCTTAATAGAAAATATACAAAATAAAATATTTAGAGATAATATTATATACAGGGTGTCTGATAATGATTGCCCCACCCGTAATGTGCAGGTAGAGTAAGTTAAACTGAACAGAAAAGTCTTGTAACATTTTTTTCTATAACGCTTAATAAAGGAATTATTATTGAGTAAAATCTGGCCATTCAGCGCCAACCTTTAGCCGGGCGCACGCCAGTGAGCCCCGCGCCGTAAAGTGTGTGCCGCCGCACACTACCAGGCGCGCGGCTCACCGACGTGCGCCCGGCTAAAAGTCGGCGCTGATTGACCAGACTTTACTCAATAATAATTCCTTTATTAAACGTTATAGAAAAAAATGTTACAGGACTTTCCTGTTCAGTTTAACTTACTCTACCTGCACATTACGGGTGGGGCGATTATTATAATATTACAAATAATAAAAATTAAGAGTTATATATTAACTAAACTAGTTATAAATATGATAGTTATTAACTAAATAGTTATTAACTAAACTTCAACTAAAAGAAAAATCACTCTCGCGCGTCACTAACTCAACGAAAACTCGAAAATCACGATGTTTTCACTGCTACGATTGCGAGAACACTGACCGGCACAGCGCACAGTAAATAAGATGAGCAATATTGAAAAAAGAAGGAACACGAGATAGTTGTGCGCGACGCGGATCTGATGTCAAAACAAAACGTGCCTTTATCTATTTTCCGACGATATAAAGCGCTGCCGAACATTTCGGCACGATGACATGAAAAGGCTTCTCTTCTTAAGAAATATATATACTACATATTGGCGTGAGACACTACTGTGTCTTTTTATATATATACATATATACAAAACTGTTTGAAATTAACAAAAATGAAATTTTGAGATATAGAACGATAAAAGATGATCATATATACCCTGTAAAGTAAACAGCAACAAATTCAATCTTATATATATTTGGATAATATATTGTACATAAATCATTTTAATATCTTAAACATGCGAGCAACATATTTTTTAAATTAATTTATATATAAGACCGCGCCGTATAAAGTCCGCGGCGACAAAGTATCGTGTTTCAATACTTTAAGACGAGCAACAAATTCAATCTCTCATATATTTTGATAGTACATTGCCCACAGATTATTTTAACATCAAAGACATGCGAGCAACAAATTTTTTTAGTTAATTTACGTTATGATAGTGCGCGTCGTATAGGGTCCGCGCAAAACATGCACGCAACAAATTTCTTTGGTTACTTTTACTTCGCGCAAGTGGATGGCACGGCGCGGCGAGACTGAGTGTATAGTGGTATTAATTAAATAATATACTTTTTTAAATTGTTTTTGTGTTATTTCAGAGCAACAAAATAGCAACAAATTCCAGTGTATTTGATTTTTTGTTTCGAGCATTCTATATATTTTTTTCACTATGGGGGGGGGGGGCTGGCTTAATGTCAAGCTGCCCCCTCCCCCGCACTTTGAACGTAAATTCCTGCTAAACGGTTTGAGCAACAAAATCCGGACTACGGCAACTAATTAACACATAATTAGCACTAAATTATTTGATAAATGCGACTTTATTTGGCGTTGGTGAGGGGGCCAACTTAATATGGGTCAACTACGTGTGCTATCGAGAAAAGGCGCGTTTCTTTTCCGATAGGGCACATCTCGTTAGCACACGGAGATGTACCCTATCGGGAAAGAAACGCGCCTTTTCTCGTTAGCACACGGAGATGTGCGCTATAGGGATAAGGCGCGATTTACTTTGTGTGCTAAAGGGATGTGGACTATCGAGTATTACGTTAATTTTTATGTGTGCTATCGGGATGTGGGCTATCGAGAAAAAGAAATTCAAATAATGTGCGCTATCGGGACAATGTGTATTTTTATTGTGTATTATCGGGATAATGCGCGTTTTACTGTGTGCGCTGTCGGGATAATGCGCAATTTACTTTGTGCGCTATCGGGATAATGCGCCATTTACTTTGTGTGCTATCGGGATGTATGCTAAAGAGATGTGGGCTATCGGGAATTACGTTAAATTTTTTGTGTGCTGTCGGGATGTGGGCTATCGCACCGTGCGTTAACGGGACCCTCCCGTGTCTCTCGACCCTCCGTTGTCTATCTATAGACACTCCAGTATAACGAATTCACAACGAAAAGTGAATTTCTTGCACAAATCTTTAGTGCTGATTTTAATATCTGATAGAAAAGAAAACATTCTTTCTAGGTCAGCATTTGAATTTGAAATCTAACAGCATTCAAAAAAGACTTCAGATTGGGATATTTACGTTTTAAAATTTCTTTCCACATCTCATCAAAGTTTAATTTAGAAAAATGTTCTTTTTCTGCTATTGTAAAATCGAGATGTAAAGTATGCCACTCTTTTTTTAAAGCATTTTCATCGAAACCACCGAGGGTTTGAGCGACAAAAGAAACATTATTAAATGATGTTTCTCTATCAATGCTGCATAATGCTGTGTTTAATTGGAAAACTTTTAATTTATATAAAAAATTTTTTTTAATGGGCAGTCTTTTACTAATTTCCTCGGCAGCAGTCACGTAAAATTGCAAACAATTATTTCGAATATTTCCAATTATGTCTGCGTGTCCTTCTTTCATTAAACTCTCGAGATATTCTTCACATTCAAATCCTACATTAATATCATTTAAAGACTTTTGGTTTTCATTTTCAGAAAATTTAAAATCATCATTACATACATTTTTTATAAGCTCTGGTTTTAAAAAGTGTTTAGAAACTGTTATTAAAAGCTCTACTGATTTTGGCTGCAATAAATGAATTCGTGTTTCCAGAGCTTTGAAAAACGCATTAAAAGAATTTAAAAAATTCAAAATATGTTTTAAAAATAACAAATGTGCTTTTACATCAGGATTTTGCATTATAGATAATAAATTTTTTCCTGACTTTGATTTTTCACTTACGACCATTTCGGTCAAAAAATGCTTGGTAGTGTCCCACAACTGAAGATGTCTTTTGTTACATCCTGGCGACTCCACGATTCCTTCCTTCCGCGAAGTTGCGGCAATGATAATCGATCGGTGATAAAAATGAGTCGTTCGGTAAATAGAGCATCTTGCGCCACACATTTCTTTAAACATTTAGTCACTTATCAATATCTATATCTATGAGTAACCGTGGGAAAGACCGGTGACGAAATCATGCCGGTCGCCTAAAAATAAATAAAAATCAGTAGATATTCTCGCAATATAATTTTCCAGCGGAAGAATAAATTGATACCGAAAAGATAATAAAATTCCTTCTAACGAAATATTTGACAAATACAACTAAATCAATAATGACGAAACTTCTGTAACAAAATATTCAGTAAATACAGCTGCATTAATATTGACAAAAATTAGTCATAAGGAAGTAAGACCTTTTCTAATCAGATCACGTGCGCAAGGGAAATCTAATGCTCAAGGGACTCTGAACTGATATCGAGATCACCAATCGACGATCACCACGGGTGGAAATTCGGAAAGTAGGAGAAACACTCCGCCTAATGAGGACACTGGCACAATTAAGAGACACGGTAGTGTCTCGCGCCAAGTCATGCGCAGCAACAGCGAGGCACCACGGGTACCTATACGCGAGTCGGCTAGTTGAGATACCTTAGATTTATTGGACCTCAATAACGGCTGAACTGATCGTATTTTTAATAGGCTTAATCGATACCTTGGGTTTAAATTATATAATAAAAGTGTCTTTATCTTTTTTCTACATGTATCGTGAACGGAGGTATATGAATGCAAAGTCTCAATGTAAAAATTTTCTTTCAAGAGACGTCCACGTCGTCATCAATCACGCAAGTCCCCAATGCGCATACGCGAATCTTGTACGGTTGGAGCCTTCGACATAAGATAGCGCTAGCGGCACTTCGCGATATTACTGCTCGTATCCATACCTGCTTTTGACAGGTATAGGTTAAATTTGCAATGCAAGAATGCAGTGTTATATAGCGTACGCTTTCATTTATAAAAAAGTAAAACTGCAAAATTCTTCGTGATACTTGCGGATAGTTGGATCAGATATAAAATACACATACACGTATCTGTTAGTAAACATATATAGAATAGAATATAAACATCCTGTCATAAATGTATAGAATATTTTCTTATCTTATTTATAGAGACAAATAAAATATTACAAAAATAATTTATGCTATGTGTAAAAACAAAACATAACATCGCATTACATATAAAAATATTCTATATTTATGATAAGAAAGAGATATATGTATTTTATAATATGTTTATTATAAGATATGTGTGTGTTTGTATTCTATACCTGATTCAATTATCCAAGTATCACGAAGAATTTTGCAGCTTCACCTTTTTATAAATGAAAGAGTGCTACGCTATATAATGTTGCACTCTGAAAAATTTAACTTATACCTGTCAAAAGCCACTATGTATAACTGCGAGAAGTTATCGATATAGAAATATAGACATACACATCAGTTAATATAGACATACGCGTCAAGAATACATATTTGAGTGCATTTGTCAAAGGAGTGTCATATAGTTTGTCATATAGTTATTTGTCATGCATCATATACAGTTACAGATAAGTATAAATAACATTGGTGAAATGCAGTCTGTGTGTAAGATTAAGTTTCTATTTATTTTTTTAAATAATTTATAAATATGCATTTATTTTTTAGTGGAACTAGAAGAATTTTCGGGTGACACCCGTTTGGACATGGAACGATTGGACACCGCTCGATTGGACATGTAGTATGGGACACGGAACAATTGGACATTGCACGATTGGACACAGAATTATTGGACACCGCACGATTGGACACCGCACAATTGGACACGCACACTGCACGATTGGACACTGCACGATTGGACACCGCACGATTGGACACTGCACGATTGGACACCGCACGATTGGACACTGCACGATTGGACACCGCACGATTGGACACTGCACGATTGGACACCGCACGATTGGACACGCACACTGCACGATTGGACACTGCACGATTGGACACCGTACGATCGGACACTGCACGATTGGACACCGCATCATTAGACACTGCACGATTGGACACCGCACGATTGGACACTGCACGATTGGACACCGCATTATTGGACTACACGATTGGACACAGTGGGTTCCGCCCCCCCTTCGGGGGGGCTCCACTATCAATAAACTAGACACATAGGTTTGCGTTGAACCTCGCTTCGCGTGGAAAGTTATAAATCTATGTGGAACCTTACTTCGCATTAAAAAGAATATGCGTGGAGGCAGTATGTTCCGCACCCCCTACGGGGAGGCTCCACTATCAAAAAACTAGACACATAGATTTGCGTTGAACCTCGCTTCGCGTGGAAAGTTGTAAACCTATGTGGAACCTTACTACGCATTAAAAAGTATATGCGTGGAGGCAGTATGTTCCGCCCCCCCCCCTTCGGGGGTGCTCCACTTCCGAAAGATATAACCTAACCCATACCTATTTCTGATTTAAAGCTAAAATTTATGCTTCTGCTTGTGCCCTCTTTATGCATAATTACCGGTGTCCAATCGTGCGGTGTCCAATCGTGCGGTGTCCAATTGTTCCGTGTCCCATACTACATGTCCAATCGAGCGGTGTCCAATCGTTCCATGTCCAAACGGGTGTCACCCGAAAATTCTTCTAGTTCCACTAAAAAATAAATGCATATTTATAAATTATTTAAAAAAATTAATAGAAACTTAATCTTACACACAGACTGCATTTCACCAATGTTATTTATACTTATCTGTAACTGTATATGATACATGACAAATAACTATATGACAAACTATAAGACACTCCTTTGACAAATGCACTCAAATATGTATTCTTGACGCGTATGTCTATATTAACTGATGTGTATGTCTATATTTCTATATCGATAACTTCTCGCAGTTATACATAGTGGCTTTTGACAGGTATAAGTTAAATTTTTCAGAGTGCAACATTATATAGCGTAGCACTCTTTCATTTATAAAAAGGTGAAGCTGCAAAATTCTTCGTGATACTTGGATAATTGAATCAGGTATAGAATACAAACACACACATATCTTATAATAAACATATTATAAAATACATATATCTCTTTCTTATCATAAATATAGAATATTTTTATATGTAATGCGATGTTATGTTTTGTTTTTACACATAGCATAAATTATTTTTGTAATATTTTATTTGTCTCTATAAATAAGATAAGAAAATATTCTATACATTTATGACAGGATGTTTATATTCTATTCTATATATGTTTACTAACAGATACGTGTATGTGTATTTTATATCTGATCCAACTATCCGCAAGTATCACGAAGAATTTTGCAGTTTTACTTTTTTATAAATGAAAGCGTACGCTATATAACACTGCATTCTTGCATTGCAAATTTAACCTATACCTGTCAAAAGCAGGTATGGATACGAGCAGTAATATCGCGAAGTGCCGCTAGCGCTATCTTATGTCGAAGGCTCCAACCGTACAAGATTCGCGTATGCGCATTGGGGACTTGCGTGAATGATGACGACGTGGACGTCTCTTGAAAGAAAATTTTTACATTGAGACTTTGCATTCATATACCTCCGTTCACGATACATGTAGAAAAAAGATAAAGACACTTTTATTATATAATTTAAACCCAAGGTATCGATTAAGCCTATTAAAAATACGATCAGTTCAGCCGTTATTGAGGTCCAATAAATCTAAGGTATCTCAACTAGCCGACTCGCGTATAGGTACCCGGGATGCCTCGCTGTTGCTGCGCATGACTTGGCGCGAGACACTACCGTGTCTCTTAATTGTGCCAGTGTCCTCATTAGGCGGAGTGTTTCTCCTACTTTCCGAATTTCCACCCGTGGTGATCGTCGATTGGTGATCTCGATATCAGTTCAGAGTCCCTTGAGCATTAGATTTCCCTTGCGCACGTGATCTGATTAGAAAAGGTCTTACTTCCTTATGACTAATTTTTGTCAATATTAATGCAGCTGTATTTACTGAATATTTTGTTACAGAAGTTTCGTCATTATTGATTTAGTTGTATTTGTCAAATATTTCGTTAGAAGGAATTTTATTATCTTTTCGGTATCAATTTATTCTTCCGCTGGAAAATTATATTGCGAGAATATCTACTGATTTTTATTTATTTTTAGGCGACCGGCATGATTTCGTCACCGGTCTTTCCCACGGTTACTCATAGATATAGATATTGATAAGTGACTAAATGTTTAAAGAAATGTGTGGCGCAAGATGCTCTATTTACCGAACGACTCATTTTTATCACCGATCGATAATCATTGCCGCAACTTCGCGGAAGGAAGGAATCGTGGAGTCGCCAGGATGTAACAAAAGACATCTTCAGTTGTGGGACACTACCAAGCATTTTTTGACCGAAATGGTCGTAAGTGAAAAATCAAAGTCAGGAAAAAATTTATTATCTATAATGCAAAATCCTGATGTAAAAGCACATTTGTTATTTTTAAAACATATTTTGAATTTTTTAAATTCTTTTAATGCGTTTTTCAAAGCTCTGGAAACACGAATTCATTTATTGCAGCCAAAATCAGTAGAGCTTTTAATAACAGTTTCTAAACACTTTTTAAAACCAGAGCTTATAAAAAATGTATGTAATGATGATTTTAAATTTTCTGAAAATGAAAACCAAAAGTCTTTAAATGATATTAATGTAGGATTTGAATGTGAAGAATATCTCGAGAGTTTAATGAAAGAAGGACACGCAGACATAATTGGAAATATTCGAAATAATTGTTTGCAATTTTACGTGACTGCTGCCGAGGAAATTAGTAAAAGACTGCCCATTAAAAAAAATTTTTTATATAAATTAAAAGTTTTCCAATTAAACACAGCATTATGCAGCATTGATAGAGAAACATCATTTAATAATGTTTCTTTTGTCGCTCAAACCCTCGGTGGTTTCGATGAAAATGCTTTAAAAAAAGAGTGGCATACTTTACATCTCGATTTTACAATAGCAGAAAAAGAACATTTTTCTAAATTAAACTTTGATGAGATGTGGAAAGAAATTTTAAAACGTAAATATCCCAATCTGAAGTCTTTTTTGAATGCTGTTAGATTTCAAATTCAAATGCTGACCTAGAAAGAATGTTTTCTTTTCTATCAGATATTAAAATCAGCACTAAAGATTTGTGCAAGAAATTCACTTTTCGTTGTGAATTCGTTATACTGGAGTGTCTATAGATAGACAACGGAGGGTCGAGAGACACGGGAGGGTCCCGTTAATGCACGGTGCGATAGCCCACATCCCGACAGCACACAAAAAATTTAACGTAATTTCCGATAGCCCACATCTCTTTAGCATACATCCCGATAGCACACAAAGTAAATGGCGCATTATCCCGATAGCGCACAAAGTAAATTGCGCATTATCCCGACAGCGCACACAGTAAAACGCGCATTATCCCGATAACACACAATAAAAATACACATTGTCCCGATAGCGCACATTATTTGAATTTCTTTTTCTCGATAGCCCACATCCCGATAGCACACATAAAAATTAACGTAATACTCGATAGTCCACATCCCTTTAGCACACATCCCGATAGCACACAAAGTAAATCGCGCCTTATCCCTATAGCGCACATCTCCGTGTGCTAACGAAAAAAGGCGCGTTTCTTTCCCTTGCGAATTGATTCTCGATGTCCGGTATATACGGGAACATTATCGAGTCGTTGCGCATGCTGTGTTGTAGACCCAAAGCGTGGCCGATCTCGTGCGTCAGCGTTTGCAACAAATGATGCGTGTTGGGAGGATTTTTATTTAGATACACGTGCCACGGTTCCGAATTGTCAACGTGTACCTCCGACGCGAAATCTGTCGTTCCCGAGGGAAAAAACGCGGGAGCTAGGGCTCCCCCGGGACCGTCGAAGATCGCCGGGCAAGCGCCGATATTCCGGCGATTCGCGTAAGTGTGCGCGCCCGTTCGATACGATATCAGTATATCGGGTCGCAGCGGGTCGCGCGCGAAGGTTAGCGACGAATTCACCGCCCATAACGCGAACGCCGCTTCGGTCGTTCGCGAGAGTTCCTCGCTAGCTACCTAAAAGTTCCACGTGAGACGCGTTTTCGGCCATTTTCGCGCGATCGGGCTATCGCGCGATCGGGAATGTCCGCGAGACCGCATCGCGATTTGCGCATAAGGCTAAGCGTAACGGCGTCTAACGCGCTGTTTCCCGATAATTGATAGTATTCCTGAAACAACGACAACGCGCGACGCAGAGATGTCGTGTTATCGGACGACAGCGATTCTCCGTCGTCCTTTAGAAAACCGTACGCGCGCAAGAAGCGGAGCGCCTCGGCCTTCTCCAAGTCGACGGGCGCGGCGGCCGTCGCGGCGACGAGCGTCGTCGCTAAAACGAGAAGAACCGTTCTCGCGTTAGTTATTGCGCGGAACGGGGAAAGACGCGGGAAATTATCGAGAGACGCCGGGCGCGATTGATTCGCGCGTTCGGCGAGACGCCTATTTTTATCGTCGGCGAATTCGACGCGAGTGGGGGGAGGGGGAAATGCGTCGACGATTCGTTCGAGGAGGAGTTGCGGCCCGCCTCGATTAGAGGGACGCGCCCTTTCGACGACGAGCGAACATCGGTCGATCGTCCGGGATGCGCGTTGTCTAGCGGACGCTCGAGTACCTCTCGCGGTTTTACTTTTTTTATTATTTCTATTTCAATTATTCGTTTATCTTCTAAGAAGGACACTCGACGAGCGATTAGAGAAACGTACCCCTTCCGGCGACGATAAACATTCATCGAGTATCCGGGATGCGCGTTATTTAGCGGGCGCTCGAGCCCCTCTTATCGCATTATTCTTTGTTATTTTCCTCTATAATTTATTTTTATTACTCATTTATCTCCGCTCGTACCGCGGCATCCGCGCGTCGATCCTTATAAACGCGAGATCGTTTCGAGAAGCGTCAAAGTATTCTCGCTCGCGAGATAGCGAAGTGACGAGGCGACGAAGCGCGAAACGGCGAAGAGCAAAGTGGCGAGGTGCGAAATAGCGAGAGTTAAAATCGGTCGCGAAGTGCTCGATATGGAACGAATCGAATAGATAATTAACGCGGCCGATTACATTAATGTAAACGGAGATTTAATCGCGATAAAGTCCTACGTTTTGGGAGATCTCGTCTCGGATCTGCGCGAGGAGGCGCGAGGCGTTATCGAGAACAGTCCGGATTCGTTTAGACTCAGCTTTCAGTTGGATGGAGACATCGATATCGCGCGTTTAATGTAAGTATTCAATCAGAATTTTTATAATACTTTTTAGATTAAATAATTGACTCGATATACTATATAATATATGATGATGCATAATATACAATAATTCAATATAATTTATAATACAAACAAGTAGATTTAAGATGTTTTACATAGATATAAAATAATATAAAGTAACATAAAGTAATATAATATAGAATCAATCGCACATATTACGCAAATGATCGCATCGTTCGAACCACCAATCGTGCAATTTGCAAGCGTTCTTCAACGCGCAATTCTTCGCGTGATATCCGCAGCGAAAGGTCCGCGAAGCGTTTAGAGTCTCCAGACGTTCGATGTCCTCGTAATCGGCGTCGATGGTCTCGGCGGAGACGGCTACGTCGCGATCGTCGGCGACGTTTCCTAAGATCTCGATCAGCCATTTTTTCTTCTCGTGACCTTTGACGTAGATCCTTATCGTCGAATCGGGGCTAGATTCTCGGTATACGGCGTCCCGAACGAGTCTTTTCATCGACCCGTAATTCACGTGTCCATCGTTCCACTTTAATTGGTGATGGTTAGACGTCAACCAACACGCTAGCGATTTTTCCGCTCTCGTTAGCAAATCCCAAGACATCGGTGGGCGAAAGATGTGATGCGTCAATTCCGCGCCATTTCTTAACACGGCTACTTCTTTCGGACGAATCTTTCGTTAACTACGAAACCATGAAGATCGACGAAGATCGGTGCGTCCATCGTCGTTGTTAGCGGTACTCGAAATGTTCGCCTCTATTATTCTCTCTTCATATTTTTTCGAATATCATCGCGCTTACACGATTCTGCGCACAACGTTGGTGAGCGGATTGTACTCTACCACTCAATCGTGAATGATAAGACAGTAAGCTGTGGTATTAGAGGGGATGTTCTCCTTGCAATCGAACTCTATGCGAACGTCCACGGTGGCGCTCTTGATCGACTCGTTTTGTCGAGATCAGTCGATGACTACGAGCGGGCCGTGGACTAAAAATTTATTCAGATTTAAGAGCGCTTCGTCATTGTCGCATCCGTAGTACGTTCTTCAAAATTTCGAGTACATATCGTACAGCACTGCGACTTTGCGCTTATCGAAATCCAGATTCATGTCGTCGTAAGGATAAAAATCAGAATTAAGATACAATTTGACATTAGTCAGTTTGCAATCGTCGAATAGGGAAGGCTCCTCGTACAGAACGTTCTTCTTTCCGGACTGTAGCGCGAAGATAACGTATCGCGGTTTCTCGAGATGCGTCGCCGCTTTGACAGCCCACGAATGTTTAGTCGTGCTCTGTAGAAGCGGAAACTCGTAGAGATTTCACGAGTGAAAAGCGACACTCAGGTATCGTCCGCTATCCAACGTGCGCAATAACCTTAATTTATTAACATTGTTTAACACTATATGAGGCATTCGCCACTGTATCTTTAACAAAACGATTTTAGGCTCTTGCGTTTCGCGCGATATGATATAATTGTTATCGTTACGCGCTCGTATCAGAATAAGTTCGTGTCGCGCGTTGATCACGACACGCTTGTAATCCTCCTAAATACCTAATAACACATTGATAAGTACGCAAAAGTTGAAATCGTTGATCGACGATTGAGTTACCGCCGATAAATCCCATCCGGCGTTCTTTAATATCTTGCCTTTTTCGACTGTCAGCGACGCGTAATTCTTGATCGTGCTCGTTATCCCAACGTTTCTGCTTCAATCGATCTCCACATCGTCGAGCTCGTAGCGAATCTCCTCGAACATAATTGCCGCGCAATTGTTTACCAGCCTCGTCACCGACGCGATTTCCTCCCGCGCACTCGGTGACTCCTTCGACTCGAGTCTACCTTCGAGGTAGAGAAAACTATCGCATGGTAATGTGTACAGATCTTGCTGTTGTATAGGAATTCGTATTTTGTCGCTATTCCCGAATGTAGTATTAGCGTAAGGATTGTACGTGTGAGTTTCGATCTTGACGATACGATCGTCGAAGATTGGCTTCCCGCCGATGCTTAGAATGTCGTACATTCCGCTTTTACGGAGAAACGGTTCTCGGTACGACGAAGCCCAAAGAGTGCAGGAAAGCCGCGTTGGCGACGGTTAACCTTCCTCCCTTTTTCGCGTCTAGGGGCGACGCGATAGCGACGACGGGCGCGTTTCTCGCATTCGACCCGTTCACTACGAGCATCGCGCGCCTTTCTACCGTCTTCGCCGCACATGCAGACGAACCGTGATCTCTTCGCCGCGAAAATCGATTAGTCTTCCGTTCTGATCCAGGACACGCACATTTATATCGGTAATGGTCCGCGCGATGATCGGGAGGTAAATGATCTGCGCCGTGATCTCCGACACTTTATATCCGGGTGGAACATTAGGCGCGAACTCGTGTATAGTATGCGCGGGTTTGTCGTTGTGATACGCTCCTGTCGTAACGTTGCACTCTACTCTAATGAGATTAATAGCCATAATATTTATCGGTTTATCGGACGCGTACCATTTATTCGATTGTAACACGCGAGATGAGAAACCCAGTAGCGAACCGATGTTATCGGGTTTTGTGAAATTTAGTCGATACGCGCACTTGATCTCGCTTCTCATAGTGTTATCGTTACCGCGAAGCGTTATAGAATTTTCACTCTTATCACCGTTCTCATCGTCTTCGAAATTGTCGTCGCGGTTGTCGCCGACGTTGTATATATAATCGTCATCGCTCGTTTCCGGTTCCTCGTTCCTGCGCTCTCGTCTCTCGTCTTTCGCTCGTCGTTTGCGATGAATCGCGACTATTAGATACGCGCTTATAGCGCTTAACTCGTAGGATTCCACTGGAATCGCGATAACCTCGTCGTTGTCGTCGAAGTAAAATTTATTATTCGTGGAATTTACATTCGGTATCGTGTTATAAGTCTCGAAATTGGTTAAAACTAACTCGTAATTATCGTCGTTTAAATCCAGAGGCGGAAAGTAACTCGCCGCGAGAATGCTGCTTCGTCCGGAAAGAGTAAGAGTTAGCGACATGATTGACGAGAGCGGTCGAACTGCGCTCGATCGACGAACGACGGTTGATATTATAACGTGCGATTCCTCCAATCGACCCCCCGGAGAAATCGAAGACTCAATTGTCCACAGATATTCTGATCGCGCGTTTGCTCGGAGCGACGATTGTATCGGATGTTTGCATCGCGCCCGAGATAACGTGCGAGTTCGCGCGGAGGACGAAGATTGCCGAAACTGTCGTAGTAGATCGCGTCGCCCCCTTTTTTCGCGTACGCCACCCAATGAGTACTTGGGCCGGATGCGTCGTCTAAATTCACGATGCCGCTCTCATCGCGGCGCGCCCGCGATGGAAGCGCGTCACGCATAAACACGCCTCTAAAGTGAGGCACGCGTGAGAGTATCGCCGCGCGATTTAACTGTTCGTTTGTCATTACTCCGATGGATGGGAGGATCCCTAGCGTCTGTTTACGCGAAGTTTTTTTTAGCTCTTCCTCTTCTTTTCGTCGCGGACGCGCCACTTCCGCGCTTGTACGGTGCGAGGTATAAACCACGACCCTCCATTGCGCGATCGTGACGTCGCAGTTCCTCCAACCGTCGTCGCGCCGCTTTGCGATCGTTCACCGCTTTTGCAATTCCCGTCGCTCCTCCAGCCAAAGAACCGAGAGCTCCCAATAACGGCAGCAGGGGCAAAAAGCCGCCGCGTTTCGCTATCAGAAGCGTTCTTTTCCTCGTAGCGGTCGTCCTCCTCTTGCTCTTCTTTCTCTTGATTCTCGTCGCGCCCATTCCGAGTTTCGTTTTCGATTTCATAGCTATCCATACGGCCGTCGCGGCCGTATGGATAGCTATGAAATCGTAATGCGCAGAACGTTCTGCGCATTACATGTACACGGTTTTCGCTTGTGTGCGTATCCCCTCCACTACGGTTGCGTGTTGCTAGCGTGGGCATTCTGGCATCACTGCACGGTCGTCTATTAACGAGCGCTATTCGTTGCCTCATTTGCGGTCCCTCTAATTGCGGTAAAACGAACGCGCTGATAAGTTTGTTGGAGAGCCCGCACGGCGTACGTTTCGAGAACGTTTACGTTTATTCGAAGTCATTGCAGCAGCCTAAATATCAATATTTAGAGAATTTTTTGGCACCGATGGAAGATATAGGTTATTTCACATTTTCCGATAACTCTGACGTTATTTCGCCTAGCGAAGCGCTCCCGAATTCTATATTCGTATTCGACGACGTAGCGTGCGACAAACAGGATACTATTAGAGAGTACTTCGCTATGGGTCGACACTCGAACGTCGATTGCTTCTATCTGTGCCAAACGTACGCTAAAATACCAAAGCACTTGATTCGAGATAACGCAAATCTGTTGATTCTTTCTAAACAAGATGGTACTAATTTGCGTCACGCATACAACGCTCACGTGAATACGGATATGTCGTATGAGAATTTTCACGCGCTATGTCGCGCGTGTTGGCGATACAGATATGGTTTCCTAGTGATCGACAAAGATAGCGCGCTTCGCGCCGGCAGATACAGACAAGGGTTTAACGGCTTCGCCGTACCGTAGAGCGATCCGTCGTCGCGAATACGTCAAACGCGTCGATCGCTCTCCCTCCCGCGAGCAAGAAGAATCGATTCGTTAATCACGATGGCTGCGACGGATATCGGCGAACGAGAGAAGACGGCGAAAGAGATCGCTAAAACGCGCGCACTGATTCGTAAAAAACACAGCGTTAAAGACCGGCAAAATGGAGAACGAGATCGCGATGGAGAGCCGTTTTAAGCCGATCGTCGAACCGCTACGGCACATCGCCGAACGCGCCGAGCGAGACGAGATCGAGCAAGACGAGATTAAACGCGAGACGATCGACGCCTCGCCCGTAACGACGAGCGTCGAGGAAAAATGGAAGGAGGAAGAGTTGACTCCCGTTTGGAAAAAAACCTAAAGTGAAACGAATACGAGCGCGACGACGATTAGACGCCGTTTTTACTCCGTTAAACGAGTATCCTATCGAGAGAGATCCATTCGCGCGGGACGAAACTGAAGAGGAAGCGTTCGAACCCGAGAATCTCGAGTCGCCCTCGACGTTCGAAATGCCTGTTAGGCAAACTTTGCGAACTTCTCAAGATCGCGAAATGTCTTACGGTCGGCTAGGACCGTTGGGACGAAAATACATGGGGGCTCTTCTCGGCGGAGAAGCGCCGAATGAGATCGATCACGTTTACAGAGTGTACATTAGCGCGAAAGGAGCGATGCTCGGCAATAGGCGATTCGATGTAGACGCGAATGATTCCATACTTATAGATGAAATGAAATACATCGGTACCCCCGGTTTGTACGAATTGATCTTTATGAAAAATCCTGATAGTCTCATGTACACGGAAAAGGATAAATTAACATACAAAAGTATATTGTTAACAACGAACGCTTATAAACGCGACGATGACGCTAGAAAATCTGTTTTAGAAAATAAAGGATACAAATACAAGTTCGTTATCGCTCCGCTTATCCACGGCAGCGGCGCGAAAAAGACGGGCGCGGGTCGCGTAACGTCGACCATGCGAGTCACGGACGATAGAATCGATTACGTTCATTGGGACGATCCGAACGAATTAGTGGATCGTTTGCGATTGCTGGACGCTTTGCGTCGAGCCGGCAACAACGCTCACAAAAACGAGATTCTATCGATAATCGAGGAGCTTCGCGAAACGGGAGCGATCGTGTAAATCGAACCGTCGCATCGACGATTGTCGCAGTCGTACGCGGGATTCGCTATGTCCGTGAGTAAATTCGGTACGCCTCTAAAAAACCGCGGCTACGACGCGAGAACCGGAAGACTACGTCCGGGTATCGAGTCTCTGCGAAATTACGTGCGCGATAACGCGCTGTGTCTAAGCTCTTCCATCGAGTACGACGCGAGAGAGGGCAAGATAAAACGTCTGGCTAAGCCGGAGGAGGACGCCGAAGCGACGAGCAAAAGCTACGTTGAAGAAATCACGTCGCAATTGAGAAAAGACGCGGACGAGGCAGGGAAAGGCGTCATTCTACTATTCACGAGATTCACCCAGCTCGATAACGCTCTGGGTAAACGAATAGACGCCGCGGAGAGTTTTGTTTCCAAGTTCGAAGCGCGCGACGACGTTCTGAGTAAACGGATAGACGCCGTGGAAAATTCCGTTTCGAGAACAGAATCGAACGCTAACGCTCTAGGTAAACGGATTGATGCTTTGGATAAACGGATCAACGCTTTAAACGATCGAATCGATGCCGCAAAAAATGCGATATCGCTCAACGCTGTGGAGTCTTCGACGAAAAGCGCAAGCGACTGTAAATTACTGTTCAATCAGGGTAAATTAATACAGGAACTAACCCAAAAATCGCGCGTCGCGGCGAATTCCGCGGCGAAAATACGAGAATTGGAAAATTCAACATCGCGATTGAAGAGACGCGGACGAGATATCGGGGAGAGTGAGGGAACTAGCGAAGATTCGCGAGACCGGCGACGACGCTGGGAGCGGCGAGCCGCTCGAGAGAGAGATCCCACCCAACGTCAACCTTGAGAGAAAGAGAAGAGAATTATGAGCGCCGAAAAACGAAGATTAGTCGAGGAGTTGCACGCGTCCGCGAGAAGAAACTTTCCGCGTCGTCGCGTCGCGATACGCGGGTACGACGACCTATGGCAGGCGGATGTGGTCGAGATGCGTCCTTACATGAGACTCAACAAAGGCCACAACTACATACTCACCGTTATCGATGCATTAAGCAAATACGCGTGGGCCGTACCGCTTAAAAACAAGAGCGCGAATGAGGTTACCCGAGCGTTATCCAAGATAGTGCGAGACTCTAAGCGGTGTCCGAAAAATCTGCAGACCGACAAAGAAAGGAATTCTACAACACCGAGGTGCGAAAATTCGCGGAAAAGCGCGAAGTGAATCATTATTCGACGTACTCGGTGATGAAGGCGTCGATCGTTGAACGATTCAATCGCACGCTCAAAAATTCTATGTGGAAGTATTTCACGCTGAGCGGAACGTACAAGTGGATCGACGAATTACCTCGACTCGTCAAGGAGTACAACACGCGAAAAGATCGCACTATAGGTATGAGACCCATCGACGTGACTCCAGCGATCGCCGATAAACTTTTAAATACGGTATACAGCAATATAAAAATCGCGGCTCCGGCGAAATTCAAAGTAGCCGATCCGGTACGCGTCAGCAAGTTTAAGACGATCTTCGAGAAAAGCTTCACACCTAACTGGACCGAGATTTTTCGAATAACCAAGATACAACGGACTAATCCCGTAACGTATCTGCTGAAGGATTCGCGCGGCGAACCGTTCGCCGGAGAATTCTACGAGCATGAGTTGCTGCACGTCGACGATCCCGACATGTATCTCGTGGAAAAGGTGCTCCGTCGAAGGGGCAACGAGGTTTACGTGAAATGGCTGGGAATGGACGAGTCGCACAATTCTTGGATAAATAAAACGGCTGTATTATGATAAAAATGTATTTTTATTAAATAAAACTATATATATTAAACAAAACTACATATATTAAATAAAATTATTCGTTAGAAAAATAAAAATTATCACGAACTTTTCGCGTTCCATACGGGTTCTCTCTCGCGCTCCATACAGATTCTTTCTCGCGCCGCTACGCGGCCGCCACGTCATGCGTTTTCTCTTTCGCACTTTATACGAACTCTCTCTATATGAATTCTTCATCGCGTCGCTACGCGATCGTCGTATCTCGCGTTAACCTTTTTTCACGTTTCTCGATATATAATGCTTCCAAGAACATAATAAAGAGATCGTGAAAATGTCCGCTCTGTTTTATTTGCAACAAATCTTGATGCAAATTTGGCAAACTACTCTAACCACGATAAAAATCTTGGTTGGAGTAGCTTGCATAAGTTGTGTGAAGATTTGCCGCACATTGGACAGAATGAAGGTTTTCCACGATTTTTTATATTGCGGAAATACTCGAAAAAACCCCCGCGAGTCCGTCCTTCTCGCGTTCCATACGGGTTCTCTCTCGCGCTCCATACAGATTCTTTCTCGCGCTCCATACAGATTCTTTCTCGCGCCGCTACGCGGCCGCCACGTCCTGCGTTTTCTCTTTCGCGCTTTATACGGACTCTTCCTCACGCTCTATATGAATTCTTTTATCACACCGCTACGCGAACATCGTATCTCGCGTTAACCTTTTTTCACGTTGTTCGATATAAAATGCTTCCGAGAGCATAATAAAGAGATTGTGGCAATTTCCAGGCTGTTCTATTTTTAATAAGTCTCGATGTAGATTTAGCAAACTGCTCTAGCCCGAGATTTGCAAATAAATTTTGAGCGAGGATACAAAGTTATAAGCTAGAATAACTTTCTAATCTCGGGCTAGAGCAACTTGTCAAAACTGGCTCGAGACTTATTAAAAATAGAACAGCCTGGAAATTACCACGATTTTTTATAATGTAAAAATACTTGAAAAAACTCGTGCGTCTCTTCGCGAGTATTTCGTACCTTCGCGTATCCCGTCTTTGTTATTTTTCTCTCTCGGAATATTTTATTAAAGTAAATATTGCTTATAAAATATGTTATATTGTTTATAAAATATACTATTTTATTTATAAAATAATCGTTATTATTTATAAAATAATTATTTATAAAATAATCTTTATTATTTATAAAATAAACTGTGTTTATACTAACAATAAACTGTGTTTATACTAACAATAAACTGTGTTACATTTATACTAACAATAAATTACCAAAGTTTGAACGTTTTAAGAAGCGTCTCCGAGAGCGTCGTAAATAGAATGGCAAACGCGCGTCTCGTGAAATTACAAAACACTCGCGAAAAAACGTTATTCTCTTTTATCGCGCTCTCGGAGTATTTTATTAAAATAAACTATATTAAAATAAACTATATTAAACGCAAATAATATTTATTACACATCCTCGCACTCGATGCGATAAAAGAGGCTATCCCTATCAGCATACATTATTTTACATTTATCTCGATACAACGGTAGCATATACTCGTAGTGAAATTCGTACAAACGAATCTTAGACACATCGAGAATACACATGCCCAGGTAAACCGGTTTGTTGAACTTAATCTCGAGTTTGCGCAATTCCACGGCTACGAGATTCTCCGCGAAGACGCTTCTGCTGCGAAAGTTCGGCTTCGCGATAATCGCCTCCGCGCCGTATCGCCCGTCCCATCGAGTCACGAGTCGGACATCCGAGTGATTGCGCACATTCTCCATAGTCTTACCGAACACGGCGTTATTCATCAATTTGTAAAGATTTTTCTCGAACTCGTTTTTCGCCATAATTCGTAGTCGCGTGTTCAGTTCGATGTATCCGCGCAGCCATTGGGATTGCGTGAATTGTAATATTCTGTGTATCCTCATAACGCGTAATCCGTGTTGAACGCACTGCTGCAAATTGCGATAATACGTCACGTAATGACTCTTATCGTACAGCGTGACGAGAAGTTTCTCGTCACGTTTTCCGGGCGGCTTATCGCGCGTCGGGCAGAACGGCAAGCCCGCGTGAGAATCGTGAAGGTTGGTCGGATACGCAAGGTCGACCTCTAGAATGTAACCGATAGGCAAGTTCGATGTCACGGACATTAAGTCGACGCTCGCGACGTCGTTGACCCATCGAAAATCTTCGTAAAGTAACGATTGACACATCGCCCATCCGTATAAATTATTTATATCGAAATACATGAGATAAGACGACGGTTCCGAAGGATCGTAAGTCTGTAAATACTTGTTATTAGCGCGCGCGTATCTATTGGAACATTGACTTAGCCCGCCGCGTATCCCGCGTTCTACGAACATCACCATATCGATGTCGGTTAATAACTCGAATCGAATACCTGTATGCTTTAACATAGCGTCCCACGTATATCCAGGTAACGTGTAATAGTACGCGGGATCTAAATTATAACTTCCCATACACGCGTCGCGAAAATTTTCGAAGACATTGGCCAATAAAAGAACGTCGGTTTTTAAATACAAGTCGCTATAGTCGCCCAATGTCTCGACGCGAAACCGCTCCCAGACTCTTATCGCGCGCGCGTAATCGCTCTCGGATATCGCGTCACCGGTCAGCGAACTGTGGAAAGCCTCGCGCGGTGGTAGACGAGTCTCCAGCAATTTATCGACGTCGTCGACGTACTCATACGGAAACACGCCTTTTTGCGCGAAGAGCTCGAAATCAGCGTCGTCGAGATCGGAAAATTCCGAACGCGCGATCCTCAACTTGCTCTTGTCGAGATACGACGCCAATTTTTCGAGACTCGCCCTTAGAAACTTGAAAGAATCCACGAAGCGCAATTTCAGGCGTCTCCCGAACCATCTCTCGTTCGACGCATCCTCGACGTTCTTCGTGAAAGAGATGTACGTTTCCTTCGTTAGCGGCAACAGTTCGACGCTGCCGGGAAAAACATTAGCCACATCATTAATGATGAAATGCGCGTCGTAGCCCGATAAATTGTGTAAGAATACGGGAATTACGTAAGTCTCCTTATAATTTAAATTACAATTCGAATGCGCCGGACCTCTATACTGTCCGGTTAGATGACAGTGATCGCGCACGCGAGCGTCTTCCGATTCGAACGGTCTCTCGCATACGCGACAGTGCGTCGCGCTCATGAATCTCTCCCATTCGTCCGGTGTAAGATCCGTCATAGGCGCATCGGTGTCGAGAATAGTCTTCGCGCGAAGCGCTAGATCGTACAGTTCTTTAACGAACCACGATACGCAATCTTCGCCGCGATAGGCTTTGTAAGTCGAGCCAGCATCGTCGAATGCATATCGCGCGTAATATCCAGCGCTATAGACTTTGTGATGCTGATCGATAGACGTGTTCGACGTTCTTTTCTCCTCTTTCTTCTCCAGCAAGCATTCGAGATCGGCGTACACCACGAACGGAAGTCTCTCCTTTCTACAGTAATTGCGAAACTCTAACCATTTGTCGTCTTTAGTAGGAAGGACTATGGCGCACTCGTTCATCCTTCCACAGTCCGCGCTGTGAGCCGATAATTTATTGCTCGTTCGAAAATAATGCATACATCTGCGACATAACACATTTTTAAATCGCGTACATTATCCATATTACGCGACAAATTTTTTTAATTCGTACTCACCGATCGCATATATGCGCTTTATGTTGCCCACCGCTCAGTTGCGAGTCGATGAGTCGGGACAAATTCTTAATCCATGCGAAATGCGCCGTATTATCTCGTTGCGTCGTATTGCTCAGATACAGCAGATTAACGTGTGTGTTCTTCTTATCACCGGTGAGACGCAAAGGAACGATACGGCAGCTACCTTTCTCGTTCTTCTTATCCCGAACGGTATACACGTTAATGGACATGTCATTAATACGCTGGAATCTAGTAATTCCATTTAAACTCATGGGAAACTCAACACCTTCCAGATTCAACACCGTCGAGTAGTGAGGATACCGCGAGCTTCTTTCCGTGTGTTTCTCGACCGGATATAAAGCGGCGACTACCGCCCACGCGAAACACGTGTTATCCGTAGATCGCACGTTAACCACCGCTTTCTTCAAAGCAATCTCTCGCGGTATTTCGACGCGGCATCCAGCGCGCATAGGATTGTATCTGTTCGAGTTCACCGTTAGTATTCGCGATAACGCCCATCCACTATCACGCTCTTGAAACTCCTCCAGCGAAGCTAGAGTAGCGTCGACCACGCGCTTCCCGTACCACTCTCGCAAGTCGGAAACAGGTAGAAGCGGATAATTCTTCGTGGCGATAGTTTTAACATCAATCTTGTCGCCCGAGACGAACTCGCCGATGAACACGGTATTGACCTTGACATTGTTATATCCATCTATAACATCGCGTATTCGATCGAGCACAGTATCTTTAGCGTCCTCGAGAAATCGCATAGGTTCGATATAATCGAAATTGATAACCGCGCCGGTTAAAACGTGTCTAGAGAAAGCTGTCTCCATCTCGAACCACGAGAATCCCTCGCGCCTCTCTACGCCGCCTCCCACGCGTTCGAAACGCCGACGCAGATCGTCTCTTGCGCCCGTCAATCAAACGGTTTGAGCGATCAGAGAATTGATCGCTCCGGTGGATCCCTTTCGGCGCTCGCCTCGACACCCCTCCCGCAGAAACTCGAGACGCTCGTCGCACTGTCTCGCCCACGCGCGATACGCGTCCACCGTCGCGACGTCCTGCGCGCTATCGAGAAGATCGGGCTCCTCCATCGTTTCTCGATTCATCACTCGTCGTTCAACGAACGCCAAGATCTTTTATTGATAAACCACGTCTTTTCCTCGTCGTAACCCTCGAAGTAGAACAAAGCTCTCGTCGCGCAGTCGCCGCACCAATTATTCGATACGTCGAAGACCTCGTCGATAATCTCGCAAGCGGGCACTCTCTCGCTGTACACCGATTTTTTCATATGCGTCGATACGCTTCTCACGAAACTCGATCTATGCGCGCAATCCACGCAATATCTCTCGTCCTCCTCAAAATAATTTCCGTTCTCGAATCGGCAACCGAACGTGTAGAAGCAATGCACGACGTGATTCATCTCCCACGAAAATCTCGGAACTCCGTATCGCCGTTTCCAATTGCGATAAAGCAGATAGCCATCGGCTCCGACATTCGAGAAAGGCTCGTCGAATCGCGCCTCGCTCGCCTCTCGCACGAACTCTTCCGCAAAGCCGATCTTTTCTCTATAGTATAGACAGTCCTCTATATAACATTCGCGTAGTTCCTTCTTCAAACAATTCGGTATTTCCAAATTCTGTATATCCTCGATACTTCTAATTCGAATATTCACCACTCTTCCGGCTAATCTCGATAAAGCGCTCGGTACGCGCTTCATTGCGCCGCGAATATTCTCGAACGTACTAATACCTCGAGATCGTCGCGGCATCCTTTTATAACGGGGAAAAATAGCGAGGACGCGCCCCGATTAACCGAGCCGGATACTCGCTTTCGGACGCGTCTCGTCACCAAACGCGCGTCGTCGCCGGGAAACGAAAAAAACGCCCCGAAACGCAATAAGCGCGCTCGTATCACCGGAAAACGAAAAAAACTCGCCCCGAAACGCGATAAGCGCGCTCGTATCGCCGCTAACCGTTCCTCTCTTCGTTCGACCGCCCTCTGATGATCCTCCGTCTCCCTCGACGACGGATACCCGACGTCCGCTCGCGGATCACGCGCGTCCCTAAAGAATCGCGATAGCGGATCGCGCGCTAGAAGCGGCGCGAGGGATCGCCGTCGCCCCCCCTAAGGAACGAGTCGCGTCAAGGTCGAGTCGCGCCAAGGTCGAGTCGCGCCGGGAGAAACCGCGACCCCCGATCGAGCCGAGCGCCATCTCCCGGGCAATCTTGGCGACTCGTATCCGCTCCCTCCCGTGACGTCACGCGCTCCCCCGACACCCCACCCTCTCACCCCGCTTTCCCCCCCGGCCCCGCTTCCCGTCTCGCCCTACGTACCCCCCCTGCTTTTCCCCCTGCCCGAATTTTCCCCGCGGTCATCACTCTATCTCTTTCTAATCATATCTCCGTCTTTCTCTCTCTCTCTATCTGTCTCTCTCGCACTCAAGGGAAAAATGGGCTAGAACCGCCTTTACTATCCTACTATAAATGTATTTATAAATTTATTATACAAATTTATAAATTATTTAAAAAAATAAATAGAAATGGAAATTAAATATAAATAGAAATGTATAAGATTTATACACATTAATCTTACAGACTATGTTTTATTAATGTTACTTATATCTGTAGCTGCATATGATGCATGACACATAACTATATAATGACAATCATTTGACAAAAACATTTGAATACACTGTATTCCTTTTCACATCTTCTGCTTTTGATATATTATCGGGACACAAGACAGATTAGTCAGATAATTTATAGCATAGTACTACGCCCGTCCCTGTGTACTTCGTCTCTGCGAGTCGTCCGCGGTAGTTAATCCTGAAGTTGCTCCCGTCTCTAAGAGATCATCTCCAAACACGTTGCTAAGGGTTGTTGTTAGATATCGGCGGACATCTTGAGAGAGATCGGCCATCTTGAGAGTCTCGCGTCGGTGATGGTTCCGATCGGACGTATCGGCTGATTTACGAGACTATCTGTTCTGTGCTTTGTGTTCTGTGTTCTAAGCTGTTATTAAAGTTCCTTTCGTTCTGTTAAAAGAGTGTTTATTATTTACTTTGCGAGTGCCGGTTGTGTCACGCGTATTCGAGTAATATCGAAGTCGACGCGCGGGCGCAACAATAGCACAAGTATATAGTAATATATTTTAATTTTGATTATAGCAATTTTTTTTAAAAAAGAACAAACATATATCACTTTTATAAAAGTACTTGATTTGTTTAATCTGTCTCGTAGATATGTAGCATACACATTATTTTTACACTAATCGCTTGTGCTATGTATACCTGACGAGTGGCACCCGTTTGACCACGTAAATATTGACCACGGTCCCAATTGACCACGTTGAGATTGACCACGTTGCAATTGACCATGTTGATATTGACCACGGTCCCGATTGACCACTGTCCTGATTGACCACAGTCCCGATTGACCACGTTGATATTTACCACGGTTCCGATTGACCACGGTCCCGATTGACCACGGTCCCGATTGACCGCGGACCCGATTGACTACGTTGATATTGATCACGGTCTCGATTGACCACGTTAATCCAATCGGAACCGTGGTAAATATCAACGTGGTCAATCGGGACTGTGGTCAATCGGGACCGTGGTCAATATCAACGTGGCCAATCGCAACGTAGTCAATCGCAACATCAAACTCAACGTGGTCAATCGGGACCGTGGTCAATATTAACGTGGTCAAACGGGACGCTCCCATACCTGACTATCCTGTCTCGTAGATATGTAGAATACATTCATCATATCTTATATTATAATTTATATATTATATCTCATATTATAACTTTATATATAATTAGCAAGGTTCATTCTAATCTTAAATATTTAAAAAAAAAGAAACGTTACATCTATCATTTTCATACCAATAAAATTAAGATCTAAAATATTTAAAAAGAAACATAACATCTATCACTTTTTAATTTATATTTAAGTTACAATATAAGATAAAATAATATAAGTTATAATATAATATAAATTATATAAGTTATGATGTATGTATTCTATATATTAACGAGACAGATTAGTTAGGTAATTTATAGTATAGCACAAGCGTATGTATATATTATATGTATCAATCAATGAAATGAAAGCGTTATAATTCAGAAATATAATAGATATATTCATTTAATCTGATTGCACGTAAAGAGAAATAAGATAATATATAACACATAGTAAAAAAAAATGATATAATTGCTAAAAAATTAACTTTTTTTAAAAAAAGTGGAAAAAGGCGCCAAGTGCACGCGCACAAGCGCCTTTTGCTATAAAAAAAACTTATATAAAATAGTGTTATTTTAATACAAAAACACTGTCATATTCAAACTAAAAAACTGTTTTACAAGATAGTTGTTTTAATTTTCTACAAAAATAGTGATATAAAAATATTGCGCTAATTAATAAAAATTTATATTACAAAATTTATTTATTATTATTTCTAATATTAAAAATTGCAATGTGATCAAAATAGTGGAATATATTTAAGTGAAAAAAATTTTTAATTAAAAAAATTAATTTAAGTACAAAATAACTTTTTAATTAAAGAAAAACATGGCGCTGCTAAATTCAAAATATAAACAACACGTTAATTAGATTAGCATATATTCAATTTAGCAGCGTCAAGTTTTTCTCTAATTAAAAAGTTAATTTATACTTAAATTAATTTTTTTAATTAAAAATTTTTTTCACTTAGATATATTCCACTATTTTGATCACATTGCAATTTTTAATATTAGAAATAATAATAAATGAATTTTGCAATATAAATTTTTATTAATTGGCGCAATATTTTTATATCACTATTTTTGTAGAAAATCAAAACAACTATTTTGTAAAACAGTTTTTTAGTTTGAATATGACAGTGTTTTTGTATTAAAATAACACTCTTTTATGAGTTTTTCTTATAGCGAAAGGCGCTTGTGCGCGTGCGCTTGGCGCCTTTTTCCACTTTTTTTAAAAAAGGTAATTTTTTAGCAAATTTTAATTCGTTAAGATGAAGAATCCCCACTTCTGCGGAATTTCAATTCGTTGAAGTTTTGGAAGAGTCCCACTCTTAGAAATTAGAATACACCCCGAAAAGAGAGATATAAAAAGAGGACTCGAAGGGACATACACTCACTTACGTTCTTGCTCTCCAGCTTCGATTTAATTTTAATAAGTGCCTTGGCACCGTGGTACCCGAATTAGAATTAATAGTGCTATATCAGTGTCCTCATCGTTGGTCAACCGCAGCCAGAGCGACCCGCAAGGCACGAAGCCATCTATTAATAAAACCTGCACCTTCCATTTACGAGATAAAAAGTAAGTCACACTCATCTATTTCATTTATACTATTAACTTTCGCGATAAATAAACGTTATTACATTACATTACATTCACACCGGTTTCGTAGTGAGAACCAGATCCGGTACTACTCATACCCTACCATCCAGCTGAATAGTCGTTCGCAGGAGTCGGAGGACTCGAGCGCCTGTAATATGCAAATTTTGCGTTACACACATTAAAAGACCACCACACGTATCCGCCGAATTTACTCTCCCTTCCTCGCCAAATTACTCCTCCCCCAACTACTCCCCCATCTACTTCCCCGAGCATATCACTCCAGCCACCGAACCTCCGCTTTCCCCACGTTTCTTCTCCTCCCTATCCACAATCCTCCTGAACAATTCACCCCCTTCTTCCCCGCAGTTTTACGAATTAGACGATTTCGAAAAGGCTATAGAGGAGTTCTGTAATGAACTACCTGACTTAGAGTCCGCTTCATCCTACCAGGATTAAATTAAACCGAAATATCCCCCTTCATTCTCTTTCTCCATGATTCCATATTTCCTTTCTCACTCACACACGCACACATGTTATGTTTTTCTTTTATTTATTAAATCTTCATATTGTATCAACCAGTCAGAATCGAAATTTAACGGTAAAATCATTCCCGTGCATTTTGACTGATGCCCTCCGTATTAATGTAACACCCGCGAATTAACACACACACATACACACATACTCACATATACTCAGAGAAAAACCAATATTATATATTTTTTTTTTATATATTTATTCATAACCATGTATATCTATCATTCATTTCAAAAATGAATAAATTTATAATTGTTAATTAAAAATCAAAATAACTCTTTATTAACCCTCACTCATTTCTAGACAAAGATCGCACTTGGTCCCATTTTGCGTAAAAGAGACCTTTTTTTAAAAAAGTGAAAAGAAGGCGCCAAGTGCACGCGCACAAGCGCCTTTCGCTATAAAAATACTCTTATACAAAATAGTGTTATTTCAATTTGTTGTGAAACATTCTTATACAAAATAGTGTTATTTTAATACAAAAACACTGTCATAATCAAACTAAAAAACTGTTTTACAAAATAGTTGTATTAATATTCTACAAAAATAGTGATATAAAAATATTGCGCCAATTAATAAAATTTTTTTTTACAAAATTCATTTATTATTATTTCTAATATTAAAAATTGCAATGTGATCAAAATAGTGGAATATATTCAAGTGAAAAAAATTTTTAATTCAAAAGACAAATTTAAGTATAAAATAACTTTTCAATTAGAGAAAAACTTGACACTGCTAAATTGAATATATGCTAATCTAATTAACGTGTTATTTATATTTTGAATTTAACAGCGCCAAGTTTTTCTCTAATTGAAAAGTTATTTTATTCTTAAATTTCTTTAAGAAATTTTTATTTTCTCTCTAAAATAAATCTCGCGAGTACAGTTCACGTTTTTAATTACAACAAAATAATTAACACGATGACAAATTCTACAAAAGTTCCAAATAAAATCTCGGTCGGTTATAGGCGGTTCACAAAAGAATAGCGGTTGTCGTAAGCGGTTTCACAAAAGGAATAGCGGTTGTCGTAAGCGGTTAACAAAGCGTGTCGAAAAGCGGTGTAACTAAATATGCGATAACTAAGCGCGTAAGCGAGTGTCTCAGGCGCTCCTTGTGAGCGGGCCCTTGTATAGCGGTTCTTTAATCTCTCGCTACCAATGAATTTGAACCTCCGAGTTCGGTTCGAAAATTCAACGCGGCGCCAAACTTTATTGGCCGCCCCTTGAAATATCGGCGCGAGATAAGATTCGGAGCGAGTGATAGGCCGGTGGCCCGTACGTCACGGGCTACGTAACAGCCTCGCGCGTGCCGGCAGCCGTTTATCGCGCGGCTAACCGACAAAGTTGTTTGCGTGTTTTCGTGTAAAACTTATTTGTCACATGGGCTTCAAAAGTCAAGAAACACCAAAAAACCTTAAATAATAATAGCGATAAGAACATTGTTTTTCGACTTTGATCGCGATGGAATAATAATGCGAAGCCCATGTGACAAAGAAGAAATTAAATTAAATGTAATTTAATGCAATCTCAAACACAATTATATCTTTTTTTTACTGTGTGTTATATATTATCCTATTTCTGCAATCAGATTAAATGAATACATCTATTATATTTCTGAATTATAAAAGTAACTCTTTCATTTCTTTGATTGATACTATACGGCGTATAGTATACGCTTGTGTTATACTATAAATTACCTAACTAATCTGTCTCGTAAATATATAGAATACACACATCATAACTTATATAATTTATATTAAATTATAACTTATATTGTAATTTAAATATAAATTAAAAAGTGATAGATGTTATGTTTCTTTTTTTAAATATTTAAAATCTTAATTTTATTGATATGAAACTGATAAATGTAACGTTTCTTTTTTTTTAATATTTAAGATTAGAATAAACCTTGCTAATTATATATAAAGTTATAATATGAGTTATAATATATAAATTATAATATAATTTATGATGTATGTATTTTACATATCTACGAGACAGACTAGTCAGGTATACACAGCACAAGCAATTAGTGTAAAAATGATGTGTATGCTACATATCTACAAGACAGATTAAACAAATCAAGTACTTTTATAAAAGTGATAAATGTTACGTTCTTTTAAAAAAAATACTATATTCAAAATTAAAATATATTACTATATGCTTGTGCTGTGCTTTAAATTATCTAACTAATCTGTCTTGTATCCTGATTATATCAAAAGCAAAAGATGTAAAAAGGGATACAGTGTATTCAAATGTATTTGTTAAATGATTGTCATCATATAGTTATTTGTCATGCATCATATGCAGCTACGGGTATAAGTAACATTAGTAAAACATAGTCTGTAAGATTAATATGTATAAATCTTATAAATTTCTATTTATATTTTATTTCCATTTCTATTTATTTTTGTTTAATAATTTATAAATTTTTATAATAAATTTATAAATACATTTATTTTTCAATGGAACTAGAAACATTTTTCAAGCAGTTAAGATTTTGACAAAGTCTGCGACAACACGTCTATTGCAAACCAACATATTGTAACCAATCTTTGTCTCAATGCTAAACACAACAAAATTATCGATAATGTCAGTTAAATACTAAATTTTATTTGCCAAATATATATACCAAATAGCATTCTGACAAATGGAAAAATACCATGTAACATCTATTATATTCATTAACTATACTAAAACACGCTTCATCTATTTCAAGCGATGCATTAGCATCGCAACAAGAATTGATTACAATATGTTGGTTTGCAATAAACATTTTGCCACAGGCTTTGTCAAAATCTTATCAACAGCTTGGAAAATTCTTCTACTTCCACTGAAAAATAAATGTATATTTATAAATCATTTAAAAAAATAAATAGAAATTTAACCTTGCAGACTGCGTTTCATCAATGTTATTTATATTTATCTGTAGCTGCATATAATGCATGACAAATAAATATATGACAAACTATATGACACTCGTTTGACAAATGCACTCAAATATGTATTCTTGATGTGTATATCTATATTAACTGATATGAATGTCTATATCGATAACTGCTCGCAGTTATCCATAGTGGCTTTTGACAGGTATAAGTTAAATTTTCCAGACTGCAACATTATATAGCGTAGCACTCTTTCATTTATAAAGAGGTGAAGCTGCAAAATTCTTTGTGATACTTGTGGATAGTTAAATCAGATAGAGGATACAAACACACATATATCTTATAATAAACATACTATAAAATACATATATCTCTTTCTTATCATAAATATAGAATATTTTTATATGTAATGCGATGCTTTGTTTTGTTTTCACACATAGCATAAATTACTTTCGCAATATTTTATTTTTCTCTATAAATAAGATATGAAAATATTCTATATATTTATGACAGGATGTTTATATTCTATACTATATATATTTACTATCAGATATGTGTGTGTGTGTGTATGTGTGTGTGTGTGTGTGTATGTGTGTGTGTGTGTGTGTGTGCGCGCGTGCGTGCGTGCGCGCGTGCGTGCGTGCGTGTGTGTATTCAATACCTGATCGAACTAACCACGAGTATTACGAAGAATCTTGTTGCTTTACTTTTTTATAAATGAAAGCGTGCTACGCTATATAACATTGCACTATCGCATTGCAAACCTATTAACCTGTCAAAAGCTGGTATGGATGCAAGCAGTAGAAGCGCCGCTAGCGCAATCTTATGTCGAATGCTCGAACCGTACAACTTCTTGTACACATGCGCATTGCGGGCTTGGGCGTCGATGACGACGGAGACGTTTCTTAGTAAAAATTTTATACATTTTGACTTTGGATTATAATATCTTCATTTATAGGATACGTAGAAGAAAAGTAAAAATATTTTCATAATATAAAACAAACCCAAGCTTTCGATTAAGCTTATTAAAACATCAATCGGTTCAGCCGTTATTGAGGTTCGATAATCTAAGAACTTTTCAACTAGCCGACTCGCATAAAGATACACGGGGTGCCTCACTGTTGCTGCGCATGACTTGGCGCGAGACACTACCGTGTCTCTTGATTTGAGGATGTCGATATTGCTTAATCATATTCGACCGATTCTCAGCATGGCCAAAACGATATCAATACGAGACATAAATAGTCGCTCAACATTTAGTCGTACTTACTTTGAATCGCACGATAAGGCACGCCAGGATCATAATTGATCAAGGATAGCAGTTTGAAGCCGATCTGTTCAGACATCCAACACTACTAACTGGCACGGCGCATCTGAAAACAATAGCCTAACGTGTAGCAGCCAACGGAGCACAACATCACAAGTCTATCTACGATACGACGCTCCAACAGGAGTTCTCCAGCCGCCATACGTGTTCAAGAGAAGTAAAAAGACGTTCAAGCTAAGGATCAACGGCCAACATACTAACATCACGATCGATAGGTTAAAATCAGCATACATATCCTGAAGGGAGAAACCTCGGAAGAAGCAAGACTAACACAACAGAACCCAGCAGCAGAATGACAGACCAGAAACAACCGAAAGAACATTGCGTCCAATAGTCAGATTTAGCAACAGCTAAAGGAAGACTCTCCCCCAAACAAAGGGGTCCTATGGCATCTCAGTATTTCACCACCACAAGCAAAAGCGTACGCAGCGCCTGCGCGCAGGCAATTAGCGCGTGAGTAGTTTTCACGCACAAAGCACGTGTCGCGGAATTTTCTTGCAAACGCGCCATGAGTAGTTCGCGGTTTCGCCGCGGGGCGGCGAATTACGCGAGCAGTATCTTGTAAGAGGAAATCCCTCAGGAGAGTACTTAAGACCTCGCGCGACGAGCAGAGATCAATTAATTCAAAATTAATATGTGCTACCTCTGCTGTCGCTATTACCGCCGTCGTCACTTAGGACGACGTCGAGTGAGACGCTTCAGACGATTGCGGGTTCTCCTCGGCTCACGGCGGCACAGGAGCCAGCATCAGGGGCCATTAACACCGCCCGGGACGCCTCCACCACTACGCCGCGCAGTCTCATCTAGGGCTGCTGAACGGAACACGATGCAGCATCATGTGGCGAGAACGCAGAGCTCCGCGTAGGCCATCGTGCTCGCATTCCAACGGCTCTTTTTAGAGCCAAGCAACTTTATCCCGATCGGTCCTTTTTAGGACCATATTCCAGTGGCCTTTATCGGGGCCGGTGATGCCAGAATTGCACGATACATTTTATTGTACGAGAAATGTATCGATTGTCCAACAAATATATTCAATCCAATGAAGTTGACGAATATAGTGCAATGAGTTCTCGCCATTTTGCTAATTATTTATTTGTTTATTATAACATTAAAAAATAAAAAAATGTTTTTTTTATTTTTACAACTATATTATTTGTTTCAAACGATTCTTTTCATCCATCTTGCGTATTAAAAAAATATTAAATTAATGTGATTAAAAAGTACTGTAACAAACTCTATATTAAAAAATGTATATCATATATAATATAATCATAATTATATATTTAACTTTACTTTCTATGTATACATAGATATTTACAATACTATTAACAAACAAACGTATACTGACCACATATATACGATTGTGTTGTTGACAGATTTAAAACAATAATGAATGCCCTGATTCAGGGCCCCTACAAAATAGAAGGCATCACATCCTCTGGAATTGCGACACGATCATATATATTGTACATAGAAACGAATAAATCAAGTATACAAAGAGAACGACGCTCTTCACTCTACGATTTGCCAATAAACTCCTCAGCATTTTAGCGAACACACAAACAACCGTTAAAAATTTAATATGTGAATAAATTTTTATAGTTAATTTTTGTTCATAAAAAGTTATAGAAAAATATGTAATTTATAATGAGAACATTAATAATTATATGTATAAATGTATAATTATGTATATTTATTATGATAAATGTATTGTGACATCCTAGCCACATATTTTTATTTAAATAAATTTTGCATTAACATTTATAACCTTTAAAGGAATGCCAATAAGAAAAATCTACTCATCAATATTCAAAAGAGCAAGTTGAAGTTTAATTTCTAACATTCATATGCTTTTATACTCACATATATGACGCATCCTGTATAAGATCCCGAACTATACGTTTGACATATTGTTGCGGATCGTTCTCGATATATCTCGAAACGCGCAACGCAACAGCCCAACATTCGCGAACCGCGTCACTCCCGCACGCTCGAGCAAATAAGGGAACACTGATTATAAAAGAACGGTAACTTTATTAATTTGATACAACTCGGGTAATAATATCCGAACGTGAGAAACGGTGTTGTCCTAAAAACGACCACACCATTTGACAGCTGCCATAAATTTAACATGTTTATCTTGTTGATAAACGAACATCCTTGGTAACGCACTCGGAGACAGGCATACCTTTGATATAGGGATGAAATCCAGGGATGCAATATTATATACAGGGTGTCCGGCGTCAATCGCATCACCGGTCGTGTGCAGGTAGAGCAGGTAAAACTGGAGAGAAAAGTCCTGTACCACTTTACTATTTTCGCAATAATTTTCGAGAAATTAATTAAAAAAGATCGGCCAACGCGCGCGAGTATTAGCCCGTAGTGAAAAAGGACGGCCCACGCGCCATCGCGGTAATTACGCGCGCGACGAAACGAAGGAGGAGCGAAAGGAGCGGATAGCAACGTCGTTTACATACAAGCGTCGCGAAACATTGGATTCTCGTATCGAAGATAAGAAATATTATTATGCTATCATTTCCGCACCACCTTGCGGTAGATAGCACGGCGCATTTTTTTAAAGTGGTATCCCCAATAGGTCTAATCCACTCTCATATTTTAATAGCTAAAACTGCTCAAAATGTCCTCCTTGTTCTCTCAAGCAGAATTCGGCTCTCCTAATAATATCGCGCGTCGCGCGGTATGCTATTTCTGGCGTGTTAGTACCGAAAGCTGCGGGAATTGCTTCTCGTATCTCAGCCTCAGCTTCTGTGCTATCACGCCTATCCTCGACCAAATTTTTAATATAACCCTATACAAAATATTCCAGTACGTTGAAGTCTGGTGATCGCGCTGGCCAAATAATTGGACCACCACGTCCTATCCATCTTCCGGGGTAATGCGCATTTAAAAATTCGCGGACTTGCCGAGAGAAATGCGCAGGGGCACCGTCGTGTTGAAAAATTATTTCTGCTCTTACGCGGAGAGGAACATTTTCGAGTAGAGCAGGCAATTCATTTTGTAAAAAATTTACATATATCTCTCCATTTAATCGAGGCGGTAAGAAATATGGACCGATCTGAAAATTGCCAAAAAAAGTTATTAAAGCTACAAAAGAAAATTCTTTAACTTACTAATAATGAAGGAATTTACTTACAATTTGATCCGCTATTATTCCTGCCCATACGTTTATGGACCAGCGATATTGGTATGCGCTGTGACGAATGGCATGCGGGTTTTCTTCTTGCCATATCAAATAGTTGCGACTGTTAAATACGCCGTTTGGCGTAAAAGTCTTTAATTAAAGTTTTTAATCAAAATTTCTTTTTTATTTGTAATAATTTTTAATTTTTATATAAATTCTTAATTTTTCGTATTAATTTCTAATTTTAAATGATTCTATTAATTTCTAATTTTGTTTTTTTTTTGTCTTTTGTTTTCTTATTTTTTTAATAATTTTTTGAGGATATCCTGAGAGGATATGCATATTGTTATTAGAATGTAGACCGTTCACATTTTTAACGATTTTTATAATATTATAAAATTTTGGAAATAAACTTTATAACAACTTTTTATTCAGATGGTGCTGGTTTTTAATATCATTATTTTTATAGAATATATTTTACAAAGTATTAAAATAATTTGTAAAACATTTTTCACGCCTTAAAATAACACTATTTTGTGCAGATTAAAATAACTATTTTGTAGATTAAAATAGCACTATTTTAAAAATAGTTTTTTACAATAGTTTTTTACCGTTGAAATAACACTATTTTGTAAATACTGTAGAGTAATAGGTATACTTTATTTACCGTTAAAATAATACAATCAGAACCGATCGGATTTTACTAGCAGCTTTTGTATAGGTCGACAGCGAACTGTAAAATTCTCAAAGATCTCTCTCTGCGTTCGCCGAGCTACGCCGTTTTATACTCGTCTTTTCGTATACGTCATAGTTCGATACCTATCGATATACCTCGTGGCATGACCCCATTCGCGCTTGTAAGCCCGACATATCTCGAACTCGAATTCGCACTCGAACGGATCTTAGGTCTAACGGGTGTTCTAATCACATGTTTGATAACGGGTGCTCTTAATGTTACTTATATCTTACAGCTCGACCATCCTGACGAGTCACTCGTCTCGAGTGACTTAATCTAATATAATCTTTTGGGCATATTAATCGAATTATTTATTAAGTGTTTGTACGGAACATTTTCAGTTTTTGTTATCCTTATACTAGTTTGTTATAGTGGTTTTATCCATGGTTTCAGTTTGTCTGGCGAGAGAATTGAATTATAAGGCCTGGAGGATATGTTAAAACCTGGTATGTCTTGTACGACGTACCTATTTTTATCCAGTACTTTCGTAATCATATACGGCCCTTTATAATTAGGCTTCAATTTCGTGTTTTGACCAGGTTTTACTTGAAGATCTCTGATCATTACATATTCGTTGACTTTATATTCGCTTGGTTTCGCGTGCTTGCTGTCGTAATATTGTTTGTTATATTCGCGTAATAGATTAGTTGCTTCCTCGGCTTTTTTATAATCCTATTCTCTCTCCGCATTATTGTCTATATTTGCTAATTGTTTAGTTAACTCTGTAAGATTTCTGTCAGTGTTATTCCGGTTATCGTATCCTAGGAGTAATTTACTTGGAGAATTTTTGATCGCTGAGTGTCTAGTGTTGTTTATAACGTATTGTGCTCTAGCTAATTGCGTGCTCCAGTCGCTTGGTGTTTCGACTAATTTTTTGAGCGAGGATTTGAGGAATCTGTTCACTCTTTCTACGAGACCATTAGCCCATGGGGCCGCAACAGCCACTTGACGGTGTTTAATTTGTAATGTTCTCAAGAAGTGAGCAAATTCATTTGACGCGAAAGCAGTTCCTCTATCGGATACAATTTCTCGAGGATTACCAAAAACATTAAATAAAGGTCTCAAGTGATTGATCACTTCTTTCGATCCTGTCGATTTCGTGGGAAAAAGCCATGTGAATCTCGTGAATGAGTCTACCAAAACTAAAATATGTTTTAGACCATCTTCTGTCTGTTGCAGTGGGCCAAAATGATCGATATGTAATATCTCGAACGGATTAGTCGATTGTGTATTAATTTGCATTTCTCCCTCTCGCGTGTGTTGAGAAGAATTAGCGGTAAGACATATAATACAATTGTCTATGTGGTCGTAGATTCTTTTTCTCATCGACGGGAACCAATAAGAAGCGTGCACTCCTTGGTACGTCTTTTCGAAGCCACAGTGGGCCATTTCGTCATGGTAAATTCTTATGATATTACTTATCATAGAGTCTGGTACGACAAAACGTGGACGGTCGGACGCCTTTCTGTAGATTAGTCCCTCGATTAATTCGAATTTATCGTTATCTGCATATTTTAATTGTTGTGCCATATTTTTCAACTGTACATCTTGCAGTTGCTTATATTCTAACTCTCTTTCGAGTGGTAAAGAATCTACGTATGCTATTTGGCGACTAAGAGCGTCGACGTGTGTCATTCGGTGTCCAGCTCTATGTCTATCGTTTTAAATTTATATTCTTGTAAGCTTAAAGTCCAGCGCGCGATTCTAGGGTTGAGATTAGCTTTATTTATAGCATATACCAAAGCATTGCAATCCGTTACGACTGTGAATTCAATGCCGTACAAATATATGTGAAACCGCTCTATGGAACAAACTATTGCTAACATTTCTAATTCGAAGCTGTGATAATTTCTCTCTGCCTGATTCGCTGCTTGACTATAGTACGCGATAGGTGCTCAATTATTATCGCTCTGTTTCTGCAAGAGGATTGCGCCTAGCCCTTGAGAACTCGCGTCTGTATGGAGTTGCGTTTCTGCCGTCGGGTTATAAATGGCTAAAGTCGGGCTTGATATTAATTCAGATTTTAACGCGTCTAACGATTTTACGCAGTCTGAGTCAAAATTGAATTGAACTGATTTTTTCAATAGATCGTACAACGGTTTCGCTTTAGCGGTATACCCTTCAATAAACTTACGAAAGTAATTCGTCAATCCTAGAAATCGCTGGACCTCAAGTACATTTCGAGGTTGCGGAAAATTTTTAATCGCGTCGACATGACGCGCGCTGATAGTGATTTGATTCGCATATAACACATACCCTAGATATTCAATTCTATTTTTTAGAAATTGACACTTGTTGAGATTTAATTTTAGATTATAGCGCTTTAATTCGTACAATACTTCTCTTAGAATTTCTAGATTTGAGGCTACTGTGTCCGTGGCGATCATAATATCGTCAATATACACTATAACCTTCTCGGCGCGTATTAGCGGTTGAAGTATATATATTAGACGCTTCTGGAATTCGGCCGGTGCCTCGCAATATCCAAATGGGAGACGATTATATTCAAACTGGCCGTCCGGCGCCGCGAATGCAAAATAATTTGTGTGGTCCGGATGGACCTTGATTTGGTGAAATCCATCTTTTAAATCCAGTAATGTGAATACTGTTTTATTTCCTAACCGAGCTATACAGTCCTCGATTAGTGGGAACGGATATTTTTGTTTCGAGACTCTAGCATTTAGTGGTCGCAAATCGACGCACAAGCGTAAAGTTCCGTTTTTTCTTTTAACCGGCACTACTCTGGCACAATACGGTGAAATACTTTTCTTTATTATCCCGCGCGCTAGTAAGTCGTCTGTTATTTCACGAATTTGCTTTCTTTCGGCCCAAGCGAAACGGCGAGGAGCATATGCGTAAACTGTATCGTCTTTAAGAACGACCTTTACCGCGTAATCGTCTTTTGCTTCGGGAATTATTAAACGATCGACTTCTAATATTAATTCTTTTAATTGAGTTTTGGCGGATAAGTTAAAATCAATGACAATATCATTTAGAGTATCTTCAATAGTATTTTCTACTTGACATGCTAATAACTGTAGAAGAGCTTGTTATAGCCCGAAAAGGCTATATACGAATTACTAGATACATATTATTTTAGAGATATATTATCTTATACGATAAGACATTGCTCAACGTGTAACGTGAATACAGATCACGTTACGAACGTTGACCGAGCGAAGCGCTGACAACGCGAGCCGCGCGCGAAGCCCGAGCGACCGCGCAATCACTCATTACGAAAACGCGGAAATGGGCGTATCCCGTTTGGACACGGAACGATTGGACACGTAGTATTGGACACGGAACGATTGGACACTGCACGATTGGACACAGAATTATTGGACACCGCACGATTGGACACGCACACTGCACAATTGGACACTGCACGGTTGGACACCGCACGATTGGACACCGCACGATTGGACACTGCACGATTGGACACCGTATTATTGGACACTGCACGATTGGACACCGCACGATTGGACACTGCACGATTGAACACCGCACGGTTGGACACGCACACTGCACGATTGGACACCGCACGATTGGACACCGTACGATTGGACACCGCATTATTGGACACCGCACGATTGGACACCGCACGATTGAACACCGGTAATTATGCATAAAGAGGGCACAAGCAGAAGCATAAATTTTAGTTTTAAATCAGAAATAGGTATGGGTTAGGTTATATCTTCCGGAAGTGGAGCCCCCCCGTAGGGGGGCGGAACATACTGCCTCCACGCATATTCTTTTTAATGCGAAGTAAGGTTCCACATAGGTTTACAACTTTCCACGCGAAGCGAGGTTCAACGGAAACTTATGTGTCTAGTTTTTTGATAGTGGAGCCCCCCCGAAGGGGGGCGGAACCCACTATGTCCAATCGTGCAGTGTTCAATCGTGCGGTGTCCAATCGCGCAGTGTCCAATCGTGCAGTGTCCATTCGTACGGTGTCCAATCGTGCAGTGTCCTATCGTGCATTGTGCGTGTCCAATCGTGCGGTGTCCAATCGTGCAGTGTCCAATCGTGCGGTGTCCAATCGTGCAGTGTCCAATAATGCGGTGTCCAATCGTGCAATGTCCAATCGTGCGGTGTCCAATCGTGCAGTGTCCAATCGTGCGGTGTCCAATCGTGCAGTTTGCGTGTCCAATTGTGCGGTGTCCAATAATTCTGTGTCCAATCGTTCCGTGTCCAATACTGCGCGTCCAATCGAGCGGTGTCCAATCGTTCCGTGTCCAAACGGGTGTCACCCCGCGGAAATCAAGGCAAGCGGAATTAATGCGTTGCGAAAATGCAACGTAGAGGTCCTACCTAAAAGCGAAAAGGAAATTGCGAAAATGCAAGCAAAGAAGTCCCTTAGAACTCCTTAGCTTGCATCTTGCCGCAAAAATCGAGCGACACGACACATGGTCTTGTCGCTAACCGATCCCCTCCTGGGAAAACAAGGGGAGATAATAAAAAGACCCATCGCTAACGAGCGGCGGGCAGTCCTTATCATCAATTAATATTACGCGGGCAGTCAATAACGCTTGTTACGGGAAACTATTAAACTAACGCCACGCAGTCGGCAGAAAGAAATACATAAGATCGAGAAGTGAGTTTCGCGACCGAAACTCAACTCCAGACACGCGCACGCCAAGATATCCGATATCGCGATACGCGACGCGAGAGACGTGCGGAGACTTTGTAATTAAACCAAGTTACGAATAAAATAGTTATATACAGGGTGATTCAAAACAACCTTCTGTCCTTACAATGTCATATACTTGACTCAATTTTAAGACGATTTTTCCTTTGCCAAAATTTTTTCCGAGGCTTAGTTTTCAAATTATAAGCCAAAATAGTTAACGAATTACGGGCCGCGTACGCGAGGCAGGCAGGGGCGGCGCAACTCACCGTCCGATGCTGGTGATTACGTAAAGCGCTCGCTGCGATCAACTGTTTGCTACATGCGATGGGTATAAAAGAGAGAGAGAGAGAGAGAGAGAGAGAGAGAGAGAGAGAGAGAGAATGTGTATGTGTGTGTATACGCGTATACGTTCTCTCTCACACATACACCCCATCGCATGTAGCAAACAGTTGATCGCAGCGAGCGCTTCACGTAATCACCAGCATCGGACGGTAAGTTGCGCCGCCCCTGCCTGCCTCGCGTACGCGGCCCGTAATTCGTTAACTATTTTGGCTTATAATTTGAAAACTAAGCCTCAGAAAAAATTTTGGCAAAGGAAAAATCGTCTTAGAATTGAGTCAAGTATATGACATTGTAAGGACAGAAGGTTGTTTTGAATCACCCTGTATACTGTGACGTGACGTTTTTGGGACGTCCGTCACAAGGGTCGAATGACCCGATCGGGGGCGGTTTCTCGAGGGCCTGCGTCCTCTCTATTTAGGGAGAGAGCGGCCGAATCGTCAGATCGACGAGATCTGACTTTCGGTTAGTCATAGTTATCGTAAATGTAAGCTCGAGATGAGCCCGCGAGTTGGTTGTCGGCACGAGATCGAGCGGCGGGATCCCATCCGGCGGAAGGAAAGGAGGAGAGAAGAGCGAAGGCCGAGAGCGGGAGTCCAGGACATCCGGGAAGACGTCAGGTCGTATTTGTCTAATATTAAAAACATTTTATATGGCTGACAAACATGCAGTGTCCAATAATGCGGTGTCCAATCGTGCAATGTCCAATCGTGCGGTGTCCAATCGTGCAGTGTCCAATCGTGCGGTGTCCAATCGTGCAGTGTCCAATCGTGCAGTTTGCGTGTCCAATTGTGCGGTGTCCAATCGTGCAGTGTCCAATCGTGCAGTGTCCAATCGTGCAGTGTGCGTGTCCTATTGTGCGGTGTCCAATCGTGCGGCGTCCAATAATTCTGTGTCCAATCGTTCCGTGTCCAATACTGCGTGTCCAATCGAGCGGTGTCCAATCGTTTCGTGTCCAAACGGGTGTCACCCATCGGTCCACTCGTACCCGTCCGCAGTATCTGCATACGTGCATACAGACGCATAATCGCTATGATACATTATACACACACACACACACACACGCCGTTACCAATACGTATACACACATAACGCGCATAACCGCTATGAATGCTTGTAATATACGCATATACCGTGAGCATATAGAGTGGGCACGTATATGCATACATGTATGCCAAAAAGCCAAAATATCAAGACATAACATCTAGTTTAAGGGAAACTTTATAAACCTCACGCGACATACTTACAGATATCATAGCACCGTTATCAGTATTTGAGAATGTCGATATTGCTTAATCATATTCGACCGATTCTCAGCATGGCCAAAACGATATCAATACGAGACATAAATAGTCGCTCAACATTTAGTCGTACTTACTTTGAATCGCATGATAAGGCACGCCAGGATCATAATTGATCAAGGACAGCAGTTTGAAGCCGATCTGTTCAGACATCCAACAGTACTAACTGGCACGGCGCATCTGAAAACAATAGCCTAACGTGTAGCAGCCAACGGAGCACAACATCACAAGTCTATCTACGATACGACGCTCCAACAGGAGTTCTCCAGCCGCCATACGTGTTCAAGAGAAGTAAAAAGACGTTCAAGCTAAGGATCAACGGCCAACATACTAACATCACGATCGATAGGTTAAAATCAGCATACATATCCTGAAGGGAGAAACCTCGGAAGAAGCAAGACTAACACAACAGAACCCAGCAGCAGAATGACAGACCAGAAACAACCGAAAGAACATTGCGTCCAATAGTCAGATTTAGCAACAGCTAAAGGAAGACTCTCCCCCAAACAAAGGGGTCCTATGGCATCTCAGTATTTCACCACCACAAGCAAAAGCGTACGCAGCGCCTGCGCGCAGGCAATTAGCGCGTGAGTAGTTTTCACGCACAAAGCACGTGTCGCGGAATTTTCTTGCAAACGCGCCACGAGTAGTTCGCGGTTTCGCCGCGGGGCGGCGAATTACGCGAGCAGTATCTTGTAAGAGGAAATCCCTCAGGAGAGTACTTAAGACCTCGCGCGACGAGCAGAGATCAATTAATTCAAAATTAATATGTGCTACCTCTGCTGTCGCTATTACCGCCGTCGTCACTTAGGACGACGTCGAGTGAGACGCTTCAGACGATTGCGGGTTCTCCTCGGCTCACGGCGGCACAGGAGCCAGCATCAGGGGCCATTAACACCGCCCGGGACGCCTCCACCACTACGCCGCGCAGTCTCATCTAGGGCTGCTGAACGGAACACGATGCAGCATCATGTGGCGAGAATGCAGAACTCCGCGTAGGCCATCGTGCTCGCATTCCAACGGCTCTTTTTAGAGCCAAGCAACTTTATCCCAATCGGTCCTTTTTAGGATCATATTCCAACGGCCTTTATCGGGGCCGGTGATGCCAGAATTGCACGATACATTTTATTGTACGAGAAATGTATCGATTGTCCAACAAATATATTTTATCCAGTGAAGTTGACGAATATAGTGCAATGAGTTCTCGCTATTTTGCTAATTTTTTATTTGTTTATTATAACATTAAGGAATAAAAAAGTTTTTTTTATTTTTACAACTATATTATTTATTTCAAACGATTCTTTTCATCCATCTTGCGTATTAAAAAAATATTAAATTAATGTGATTAAAAAGTATTGTAACAAACTCTATATTAAAAAATGTATATCATATATATAATCATAATTATATATTTAACTTCACTTTCTATGTATACATAGATATTTACAATACTATTACCACACACAAACGTATACTGACCACATATATACGATTGTGTTGTTGACAGATTTAAAACAATAATGAATGCCCTGATTCAGGGCCCCTACAAAATGGAACGCATCACATCCTCTGGAATTGCGACACGATCATATATATTGTAAATAGAAACGAATAAATCAAGTACACAAAGAGAACGACGCTCTTCACTCTACGATTTGCCAATAAACTCCTCAGCATTTTAGCGAACACACAAACAACCGTTAAAAATTTAATATGTGAATAAATTTTTATAGTTAATTATCGTTCATAAAAAAGTTTTAAAGAAATATGTAATTTATAATGAGAAAATTAATAATTATATGTACAGGGTGTCCCAAAGCACCCTTTACAACGCTCGTGAGCAGGTAGAGCACAGTAAACTGAACAGAAAAGTCCTGTACCATTTTGCAATTTTCGCAATAATTATTGAAATATTAATTAAAAAAGATTGGCGAATGAGCGCGCGTTTCGCACGGCTAGACCGTGGGACGTACGCTCTAGGCGTGCCAGCGGCGAGCTTCGCAGTGTCGCACGGCAACGAAAAGTTTGGTGGCCCTGCGACGAGAGTCGGGGTACGCGCGAGCAGCGAGCGGCCATTAATAACAATTATTAAAGATTTAGATAAATAATGCTAATTAAATGCTTGCTTAACAATTACAAAAAGAATTAATTATTGAATAATAATATATTATTATTATTATTATTTTATTATGATTTTTAATTATTTTTTTACGTTTCGTGGAAAAAGAAACGATAAGAAAGATAAGAGAATTTGATGCTGCAATAATATATTTACAAAAGGAAACGATAGAGAATCAATTGTGAATTTATGATCCTTCATCAATGTAGGATTCATAACTACGGTAAAACACAATAAGAAATTAAAATTGTGAATGCTGAAAATTAGATATCTATGAAAAAGAAACAAAGAATCTATCGTGTGAATTTACGCTTATAAGCTTTCGTTAATTTATTATTTACAATTACTATAGAAAACAATGTAATCGATTTCTATCGTTTTTTTTTTTGGTTCCTTCGTCAGGATTGCGACAAATGTTCATACAAAAATATTCGAATATGCATATCAAAAAATATAAAGCCTCCGCTAGTATAAAATAATAAACGTGTCCCGTTTCATGTATCGAAATAAAATATCTTATTTACCTCATGTATCGAAATAAGATATCTTAATCTTAATCAATACATGAGGTAACGATTATAACTTGTAATTGTTGTGCTCTGCTTGATGGTTCTACTTATATTTTCCCGAAATAAAATTATTTCGTGGCAAGGAAACGCTATCGTCTCCACACCACCTTGAGGTAGATAGCTTGGCGCGTTTTTTTTAAGTGGTTTCCCCAGTAGGCCTAATCCACTCTCAAAATTTAATGCAATAACTGTTCGAAGTGTCTTCCTCGTGCTTGTAAGCAGAGTTCGACTCTTCCAGTTATTTGTCGCGTCGCACGGTGCGCCATGTCCGGAGTAATACTATTAAAGGCCGCTAGAATAGCTTCGCGTACCTCATCTTCGGTACCATCACGATGGTGCTCGACTGAAGCTTTTACATAGCCCCAAAGAAAATAGTCTAGCACGTTCAAATCTGGCGACCGTGCCGGCCAAACGATAGGGCCACCTCGACCTATCCATTTGTCCGGAAAACGCGCGTCTAAAATTTCTCGTACTCGACGGGAATAATGTGCGGGAGCTCCATCGTGCTGAAAAATCAGCGTTTCTCGCGCGCATAGAGGAACGTCCTCCAAAAGTTCCGGCAACTTGTTCTCAATGAACTCCGCGTACGTCTGTCCATTGAGATGTGGCGGAAGAAAATATGGGCCGATATGAAAATCGCCAATAGATACATTACGAGGACAGTGCGGGAAACAAGATATTTTAATTTACAAAAATATTTACCACTCTGTTCGCAATTACTCCTGCCCATACATTTATCGACCAGCGATATTGAAATGAGCACTGACGGATGGGGTGAGGATTCTCCTCTTGCCAGATTACGAAATTGCGAGAATTAAAGACGCCATTTGGTGTGAATGTGGATTCATCTGTCCACAAGATACGGTCGGGAAATAAAACGTTTCGCCGACACTGTGCGAGGAACCCTGCGCGTGTTTTATTAATGATTATCAAATGCTAAAAGTGCCGTGAATATCGAAGAAAAACTGAAATTAAAAAAATGAAAATTCCTTCGCAGAAGTGGACGCGCTGTATTTCGTCTCGTGCAAGAAGTTGCTGTACACGTTGGTAATGGAATGGGTACAACCCATTATTTCGTAAAATGCGATGCACCGTGGATCGTGGTATACCAAGTGCATGAGCAACACGGCGTATACTATTTTGCGGATTTTCTTCAAATGCACGCAGTACTTCCTCGTCATCATTAACGTGACGACGTACTGGTACATCAACACGGTTTTGATGTTGTGCCAGAAGAAATCCTGTTCGTTTTCCTCGTCGGACACAATCCGTAATTGTTACTCTTGACGGATGCCGCTCACGATTAGGAAATCGCTCTGCGTAAATGCGCTCCGCGGCACAACCATTTTCTCCGGCCATCCCATAACAGATAATCATATCTGTATACTCTTCCGCCGTATAATTCATTATTAAAGCACTTTAATAACACGTAAATGAAACGTATACGCCCACGCATACGTGTAAAAACATGAGAAACAAAAAGAAAACAATTGAAAATCGAAAACATTGTCCGTGCTGTCCTCACAAAAGCATTTGAATCAAAAACTGCTGGTCGATAAAGGTTTAACAAGTGTCGATAAAAGTCGATAAATGTATGGGCAGGAATAATTGCGATGTACCAGTACGTCGTCGCGTTAATGACGACGAGGAAGTATTGCGTGCATTTGAAGAAAATCCGCAAAATAGTATACGCCGTGTTCTTCATGCACTTGGTATACCGCGATCCATGGTGCATTGCATTTTACGAAATAATGGGTTGCACCCATTCCATTACCAACGTGTACAGCAACTTCTTGCACGAGACGAAATACAGCGCGTTCACTTCTGCGAAGGTATTTTTATTTTTTTAATTTCAGTTTTTCTTCGATATTCACGGCACTTTTAGCATTTGATAATCATTAATAAAACACGCGCAGGGTTTATCGCACAGTGTCGGCGAAACGTTTCATTTCCCGACCGTATCTTATGGACAGATGAGTCCACATTCACACCAAATGGCGTCTTTAATTCTCGCAATTTCGTGATCTGGCAAGAGGAGAATCATCACGCCATCCGTCAGTGCTCATTTCAATATTGCTGGTCGATAAATGTATGGGCAGGAGTAATTGCAAACAGAGTGGTAAATATTTTTGTAAATTAAAATATCTTTTTTCCCGCACTGTCCTCGTAATGTATCTATTGGCGATTTTCAGATCGGCCCATATTTCCTTCCGCCACATTTCAATGGACAGACGTACGCGGAGTTCATTGAGAACAAGTTGCCGGAACTTTTGGAGGATGTTTCTCTTTGCGCGCGAGAAAAGCTGATTTTTCAACACGATGGAGCTCCCGCACATTATTCCCGTCGAGTATGAGAAATTTTAGACGCGCGTTTTCCGGACAAATGGATAGGTCGAGGTGCCCCTATCGTTTGGCCGGCACGGTCGCCAGATTTGAACGTGCTAGACTATTTTCTTTGGGGCTATGTAAAAGCTTCAGTCGAGCACCATCGTGATGGTACCGAAGATGAAGTACGCGAAGCTATTTTAGCGGCCTTTAATAGTAATACGTCGGACATGGCGCACCGTGCGACGCGACAAATAACTGGAAGAGTCGAACTCTGCTTACAAGCACGAGGAAGACACTTCGAACAGTTATTGCATTAAATTTTGAGAACCGATTAGGCCTACTAGGGAAACCATTTAAAAAAAACGCGCCAAGCTATCTACCTCAAGGTGGTGTGGAAACGATAGCGTTTCCTTGCCACAAAATAATTTTATTTCGGGAAAATATAAGTAGAACCATCTCAAGCAAAGCACAACGATTACAAGTTATAATCGTTACCTCATGTATCGAAATAAGATATCTTATTTCGATACATGAGGTAAATAAGATATTTTATTTCAATACATGAAGCGGGAAACGTTTATTATTTTATACTAGCGGAGGCTTTATATTTTTTGATATGCGTATTCGAATATTTTTGTATGAACATTTGTCGCAATCCTGACGAAGGAACCAAAAAAAAAACGATAGGAATCGATTACATTGTTTTCTATAGTAATTGTAAATAATAAATTAACGAAAGCTTATAAGCGTAAATTCACACGATAGATTCTTTGTTTCTTTTTCATAGATATCTAATTTTCAGCATTCACAATTTTAATTTCTTATTGTGTTTCACCGTAGTTATGAATCCTACATTGATGAAGGATCATAAATTCACAATTGATTCTCTATCGTTTCCTTTTGTAAATATATTATTGCAGCATCAAATTCTCTTATCTTTCTTATCGTTTCTTTTTCCACGAAACGTAAAAAAATAATTAAAAATCATAATAAAATAATAATAATAATAATATATTATTATTCAATAATTAATTCTTTTTGTAATTGTTAAGCAAGCATTTAATTAGCATTATTTATCTAAATCTTTAATAATTGTTATTAATGGCCGCTCGCTGCTCGCGCGTACCCCGACTCTCGTCGCAGGGCCACCAAACTTTTCGTTGCCGTGCGACACTGCGAAGCTCGCCGCTGGCACGCCTAGAGCGTACGTCCCACGGTCTAGCCGCGCGAAACGCGCGCTCATTCGCCAATCTTTTTTAATTAATATTTCAATAATTATTGCGAAAATTGCAAAATGGTACAGGACTTTTCTGTTCAGTTTACTGTGCTCTACCTGCTCACGAGCGTTGTAAAGGGTGCTTTGGGACACCCTGTATATGTTAGCGACTTTTCGGCATAACAAGATAACCGTTAGGATCATGCCTGCTCACGTATTTACTGTTTTTTGTTGTTTGTCGATATAATATCTGCCGAGGACGGATACCGAGACGTGCTCTCGCGCGATTGAATCCTTTCGAAAAGATCGGTTGTATTTTGCTGCCGTATATAAGCAGCCGCCGCGCGACGACACACCCACACACCGTTAGTTAGAGCCGCGAGAGGCAAAATAGATAATAAAAGTGACTTAAATTTAATATTCTCTCTCTCATTTTGTACCCGCTAACAGTATATCAGAAGTGGGATCGCGGATTCGTGTGTTGATCGCTCTATTTAAAGGGACAAAGTATGAACGCGCATCGAAGTAACGATTTTACGGTGGCGGAGCTGTGGGAGGCCTTGCGGGCGAAGGGGCTGCCGACCGGAGAAGCAAAGGCTGAATTAATTCAGCGACTGGGTGACAGCGATTCGGGCGCGTGGACGGCGACGGACGAGCGGCAAGGAGCATCGAGTCCCGGTTATGCTGACGCAGTGGAGGACGAGAGGGAGCGGGTCGCGGCGACGGGAGGCGAACGCGGAGATACGTCGCCCACGAGATTGGAGAGCCTGGAGCGCGCAGAGCTGATTCTCTTGCGAAAAGAAAGAGAGTTATGGGAGAGAGAGAGACGAATTCTTCTGAGAGAGCAGGAGCTGGCTCGCGGTGAGTCGGTCGCATCGGCTTCATCGGAGGCGTCGGGCAACGGCAGTGTTAGAGGCGTCAAAGACCTGCTGCCTGAATTTGACGCGAGCGACAACACATTCTGGAGGTGGAAAAATCAGCTCGATCTATTGCGAAATACTTATCACCTCGACGAAAATGCAACGAGAATATTGATTGGCCCGTTTGAAGGGACGCGCTCTGACGTGGTTCTACTCGAGAACCGAACATTGGACGCTAAGCATAGTAGACCTTTTAAAAGAGATGGGGCAAATGTTTGATTTGCGCCCAGGAAGATTGACGCTCCGGAAATTTGAAACTCGCATTTGGAAAGGAGAGGAGCCGTGTTGCGACTATTATCACGAGAAGGTGATTCTTGGCAACCGCGTGCCGGTGGCTGAGGACGAGCTCCTCGATTATCTCATCGAGGGCATAACGGACGTGCACTTGCGGAACCAGGCGCATCTCATGAAGTTCCAGTCAAAAGCGGAGTTGCTGGAAGCATTCGAGAGCGTCACCTGCTAGCGCGAGGACAGGAGGACGGGACCCGGAAGGACCGGGGATGCGAGATGAGAGTGGCGGTGTGAGGTCGGCGGCCGGCGGGAGAGCGGAGGTGTCGTCGGCGGGAGCGAGACGGACGGAGAATCGGAGGAGCGGTGCGGAAACGGCCACTGACGGACGAGCGAGGTTGCAATCGGCGTGGTTGAACGGGGTGCGGTGTTATCGGTGCGGTGAGACGGGGCATGTTGCGGCGCGGTGCGTGAGGCCGCCGACCGGGCGTGCGTGCTATATTTGCGGATCATTGGAGCATTTGGCGGCAGGGTGCTGGCGTGAGCGCCCTACGGTGGCGGAGGCACCGGCAGGATCGGCGGAGATCGCGTTGACGAGCGTGGCGCGGCCGATTGCGTTTCTTGACCCTTACGTCGTGAACGTGAGCATCTCGGCGGTGGACGGGCGCGGGAATTATAACCATATTGACGGTGCGGTAATTGACTCGGGGTCGCCCATTAGTCTTATTAAAAGTAGTAGCGTTCCGAGTGAATTATGTTTGCCGGTTGACGGAGACGCAGACCAGTTTTGCGGAATCAATGGCTCGCGGCTTCGTATTAATGGCATTTTTCACAGTAATGTAAGGGTCCAGGACATTGACATAAAAATAAAATTTTACACCGTCCCAGACGATACCATGGCCTTTAATGTCCTTCTTAGTAGAAATTTCCTGCCTGGTCTGCCCGTCAATCCGCGTTACGCTCGGAGAAACGATTGAAATTGTTGCGAATAAAGAAGCGAGCGACATTAGCGAAATAATGGCGATCGAGAGCAGTGACGATGCTACCAATCCGCGCGACAAATTACAGATCAATGTAGCTATTGGCGAGGAAAATATTGGAAAAATCTGTAAGGCATACGAGTCGTGTTATCTCGGGGATTTGCGGGTGGAGAGCCGATTTCGAGATGATCATCGCGTTAAAGCATGAACAGCCGATAAGTTCGCGTCCGCGTAGGTTGTCATTCGCGGACAAGGAAGTCTTGCGCGGCATTCTGGACAAGCTCTTGACCGAGGGGATTATACGTCATAGCAGCTCTCCGTATGCAAGCCCAATCGTTCTCACAAAAAAAAGATGGAAGCTTTCGGTTATGCGTTGATTATCGCGAATTAAATAAAATCACTGTGCGGGATAACTTTCCAACGGAATTGATCGACGATAACATCGACCGTCTAAGGAATAAAAAATATTTCTCCATTCTAGACCTAAAGGACGGGTTTGATCACGTCAAGATGCACGCGGCATCGGTGAAGTATACGTCGTTTATAACGCCGCTGGGACAGTTCGAGTATTTGCGCATGCCCTTCGGATTGACGAACGCGCCGCGCATGTTTCAGCGTTTTGTTCATTCCGTGTTCGTCCCGCTGGTCCGAGAAAATAAAATATTACTTTACTTGGATGATATTTTGATCGCGACGGAAAGTATGGGCGAGCATATTGAGATCTTGCAGAGGGTTTTTGAATTATCCGGCCGTTATCGCTTACAGTTCCGTTTTGACAAGTGTTATTTTGCACAAACGGAGATAAGGGGTGTGTTCCCTTTTTGCCGGCGTTACAACCATCCATGACGTCATAACAATTCACTACCGCAACGTTCCGAAATTACTTTGGCACTGTCAGTAGCATTATGATTTTATATTTCGGAACGACTTTGCAGTAATTATAGTGCAGTGAAACATAATAAAAACAAACATGGACAAGCATCGTAAATTATCAATTTGCTTAATAGCATTAGAAATTTTAAATGAAAGCAGTGATAGTTCTTCCGAAGAAGAAGAATTGGTATCACCAATTGAAATTCGACCTCGCATTAAAAATTATATGGGCACAGTAAAAGAATACTCAGATAAAGAGTTTAAGAGTCATTTTCGGTAAGATGATGTAAATAATATAATGTTAATAATAATTGTATATTTATGTATAATGCTCCGAAAGTAAACATTCATTGACCTATGTTTTTCTGTATTAAAAAAAAGTTGTTTAAGTTTAAATTAAAAGTTAACCTCAATTACAGGATGTCGCGTGTACTGTTTACATATTTATTAAATTTAATAAAACCCAGCTTAGAAAAACGATCTGAGAGATACGGATGATGCACACTTTCTCCAGAGGTACAATTATTAGTAGCAATATGGACAATGGCAACACCTGACTCATATAGGTAATTGATATATATGTATATATATATATATATATATATGAAATAAAAAAGTTAATATATTTATTAATACATTATTTATACATACGTTTTGTTTTTAATATTTATTAACATCAATGGTATTTAATAGATCAGTGTGTGACCGATTTAATATTGGACGAGCAACTGCTTGGCGTGCTAATAGAAGAGCTTGCAGAGCAATTTATTCTTTAGCACCTCAGTTTATCAAATGGCCAAGTGCAGAGGAAGCAGAATATACATGGACAAATATTCAATATAAATATAAATTTCCAAAACTAGTTGGTGCCATAGATGGTACCCAAATACATATACATAAACCAAAGAGACACGCAGAAAGTTACATCAATCGAAAAGGTTATTATTCAATACAGTTGCAAGTAAGTAACATGTTTGTAATAACATAATAAATTATGATAAAATATGAATAAAATTGATAAATGCTTAAATGTTTTAAAATTTGTTGCAGGTTATATGTGATTCCACTTTAAAATTTATTCACTGTTATTCAGGACAACCTGGATCTGTGCATGATATGCGTGTCTTTCGGCTTAGTAACGTCCAATCTATGTGTACAGAAAATTATTTTCCAAATGATAGTCATCTGTTAGGTGATGCAGCATATACTTTACAAAAGCACGTTATGGTGCCTTATAAGAACAATGGTCATTTGACAAGAGCGCAAATAAATTTTAGTGAACGTTTATCTTCGGCTCGTGTAATGGTTGAGAGAGCCATTGGTTTGTTAAAAGGACGGTTTCGTAGTCTCTTAGATAAATTATATATGAAACGAACAGATCTTATACCTCAATAACAGGTATATAAATATGAAACCGGAATTTGCCCATAGATGGCCCTAGCTGTCAATGTAGTTACCGTCAAATCGCGTCATTGGCGCCATTTTCTTGTTTTGACATCTGATAAAGATTTTCAACTCACAACAATACAAGTTTCATACAACAGCATAGTTTTTAATAGCGTTGAACATGTCGAATTTTGTGCCTGGAAACTACGATTTGCGGACAGCATTGATTTTCTGTTACCATTTGAAAAAAACTGCTGCAGAATCGCATCGAATGCTTGTCGAAGCTTACGGTGAGCATGCTCTTGGTAAATCACAGTGCTTTGAGTGGTTTAAAAAATTCAAAAGTGGCGATTTTGACGTGAGAAACGAAGAACGTGGAAGAAGAGTGTGATCTATTATGAGCTGCTAAAACCTGGCGAAACCGTTAATACTGAACGCTACCGACAACAAATGATCGATTTGAATCAAGCTTTGCGTGAAAAACGACCAGAATATCAAAAAAGGCAACACAAAGTGATTTTGCTTCATGATAATGCACCATCACACACAGCAAAACCGGTCAAGGAAACGATTGAGGCGTTTGGTTGGGAAATACATTCGCATGCGGCTTACTCACCAGACTTGGCTCCATCCGATTACTACTTATTTGCATCGATGGGACACGCACTTGCTGAGCAGCACTTCACTTCTTACGAAAATGTACGAAAATGGCTCGATGACTGGTTTGCCTCAAAGGAGCAACAGTTTTTTTGGCGTGGCATCCACAAATTGTCAGAGAGATGGGAAAAATATATAGCTAGCAATGGGCAATACTTCGAATAAAATATTTTTATCATTTTCATACAATAAACGTGTATTTTCTATACAAAAATTCCGGTTTCATATTTATATACCTGGTACATTATTGCTTATTGCGTGCTACACAACATTTGTATTTTACATGAAGATTTTATAGATGATGTCATAATCATTGAAGCGAACAATGTTCCTGAGCCTGCACGCGATATTGAAATTAATGATGAAAATAAACAAGAAGGAATTCAAAAAAGAAATGCGTTGACATATATGTTAAACGAGAGATCATAACATGTTTAATTCAAACTTTATTTTTTTAGATAAACGTACATATTTATAAAGAAATTGTCTTTTTATTTATGCAACCACATAATTTTTATTATATGAATAACATGTATTATAATATTATATTCTAATACGCTACTGCTTGTTATTGCATGCTATACACAACACTTATATTTTATAGATTTTATAAAAATAATCCTTATTCTTATAATTTTTAATATTAATATATAAAATTAATATATATTAATATATACATATATAATTATTAATATATATCAAAAAACCTATATTATGCAAAACTAAAATAGAAATGATTATATTACTACATAATTTTTAATATCACATAAAACAAAAAATAAAAGACTTTTATCGTATTAACACATAACTGAAAAACAAAATGTATAAATAATCCAAAATTAAAACATTATATGCAACATAATATGCAACAAACATAAATTATTAATACATTTAACTGTGGCGGATAACCACCACAAAAGCACGGGCGCGCGGAACCAATTTGCGCCCCTTTTCAACATGGCGGCAAGCGCGCGCGCCCAGACTCACGCGCGGAACACGTGCAAGCCCAACGAACTACGGGAGCGTACCGCGACGCGGCGGCAGCCGGGAGTCGGCGCCAGGAAGTGAAATCCAACGAGTGATAGTATATAAGGGGGTGAATCGATCGATATCACCAGTCGCGGTTCACCGCTGCTAGAGAGGACTTCTCTCGTTTAGTAGCAAAGAACTTAGCGACGGCGGACGGAATTCGGGTCCGTCCGTAAAAACCTTCCGCACATTGCCTAGACGCAGACAGAAGGTACACGAGGAACGTCCACGTCCTCTTCCGCCGCCCATCTCACCAGGGCCTGTATTGCGGACCGGACATCCGGCGGAGCCACCGACCGACTCGTCCACTCGCCGGCACATCAGCTGGTCATTCCGGGAGTGGAAATTGCAGCCTTTATAGCTGTCGCCGGTGCGCTTCACCCGTCCGGGCAGGGACTTCTTAGCGACGTGGGACGTCAGGGTTCGGCGCTACACGTCGCCGACGTACGGCTGGAGCTACCCTCCTTGCCTGTCGCCGCTACCACCATCACCGGCACCGTACGCGCGCGATCACGAGACGCAGACCAACCCTGTCTGCAGGGTACACAGGGGAACTCAATCACGCGCCTCCACCTCCGAGAAGGCCACCCAGGTTACCGACACCTCCACCTGTGGTCGGGCCACACAAGCAGACCTCTCGGACTGGGAAGAGAGTACACGCACTTCCGCAACTCAGACAGACGAACCACCTCAGCCGGAGCGGAGTTACACTCCTCCCGGGACTCCTCCGGCGCTCCGCACCAAGTGGGGACCGCCGAGATATACCTCCACGACACCGTCTCTCCAGTGGCGAGAACGACCCAGTAGGCGCCCGCACCAGCGCCCAATCGGCCCTTTTCAGGGCCAACCAAAAAGCAAAACAAACTTAACACCTGTATATACCACACAACCTGTAAATAATCCGGAAAATATATTTTTGTATATAGTAAGACGCTTGATCTTTGAAGACATCCTTCCTCACGACATCTTTCCTTTGCGATACGTGGAGTGAAGCAAGCGCGCTTCCCCCCATTGCGATACTCCACAATTTGGTGACCCCGACGTGATCTGACGGGAAAGATGCCGAAGGACGCTAACGCCACCGTCCTGTTGGACGATGAGGATACGACAGTCAACCGCATAGCCGTGCGGATACCCCCATTCTGGCCAGACGAACCCAAACTATGGTTCGCACAGCTAGAGGGACAACTCACCCTCAACCACATCACGGACGATGGCATCAAATTTGCGCAAGTGATATCACGGATGGAGCCAAAACAAGCACGTGAAGTAAAGGACATAATCACGCATCCGCCCGCTCATCAGAAATACGAGACCATTAAGAGGGCATTAATACAACGTCTCTCCGTATCACACGAACAACGCATCCGACAACTCTTAGAGCACGAAGAGTTAGGTGACAGGAAACCCTCGCAATTCCTACGTCATCTAAGCACGCTCGCCGGAACAACAGTACCCGACGACCTTCTACGCACCCTCTGGTTGGGACGACTTCCAACACAAATGCAAGCCATCCTAGCTACGCGCACCCAGGATAAGCTGGAGGACGTGGCGGAACAGGCCGACCGCATATACGAAGTCGGAAGCCGGTCGCTAGTATTGACAACCACCGCGCCATCGCAAGCCCCCGCACCCGCGTGGGAAACACAGATAGAGGCCCTACGCCAATAAGTCGCAGCCCTTACCACCGAGATGACCAATCTGGCGCGAAGCATGCCCAGAGAGAAAATCCGGAACCGCTCCAGAGGGCGACCGAGGGAGCGATCAAGGAGCAGGACCAGGGAGAGAACCCCTCGACAAGAGGGAGTATGTTTTTACCATCGGCGCTTCGGCAGCAAGGCCGAAAAATGTACACAGCCCTGTGCCTACAAACAGGAAAACGACGGGGGCAATCGTTGATGGCGGCGAACGATGACAGCCCCGAACCTCGCCGCTTGTTCATGACGGACCAAACTACGAAAATAAAATACCTCATTGATACCGGCTCGGATGTCTGCGTGTACCCGTACTCCAAAGCGGGAAAGCGACAACAAGCCGAAGCCTATCAACTCTTCGCGGCAAATGGATCAACCATCAACACATACGGGACAGTAACGTTACAACCCGACTTCGGACTAAGGAGAGCGTTCCCATGGCGCTTTATTATCGCCAACGTAACCCACCCGATCATAGGCTCAGATTTCCTATGTTACTATCACCTCTTGCCAGATATACGAAATAAAAAATTGTTAGACGGAGCAACCGGACTTGCCTGCGGAGGAACGGCAAGCAGCAATAAAACGCACTCCATAAAAGCAGTAATAGAAGGCAACGAGTACCAGGACATCCTACGAGGATACCCGGGGGTTACACAGCCAAGCAACAACCAAACAAGGGTTAAACATAACACCGTTCACTACATAAAGACAATGAACGGACAACCGGAAACATGCCGACCTCGCAGGCTAGCGCCGGACAAACTGAAGATAGCCAAGGCCGAATTCGAACTACTAAGACAGGAAGGGATAATCCGCCCATCAAAGAGCCCTTGGGCATCACCATTACATATGGTGCCAAAAGGAATCCACGCATGGAGACCATGTGGAGACTACCGGAAGCTCAACGCACGCACAATACCAGACCGTTACCCAATACCACATATAGAAGACTTCTCGCAAACTCTCCACGGGAAGAAGGTGTTTACCACAATCGACCTCGTGCGCGCTTACAACCAGATTCCGGTACACGAGCGGGATATTCCGAAGACCGCCATTACGACACCATTTGGACTGTACGAGTTCCTATACATGCCTTTCGGATTACGCAACGCCGCACAGACATTCCAAAGATTCATAAACGAGGTGATACATGGGCTCGACTATTGCTATGCATACATTGACGACATCTTGGTGGCATCATGCTCAGAAAACGAACACAAAAACCATTTAAAACAACTATTCGAGCGACTAAACAGCTACGGCATCAAGATCAATCCGGCAAAATGCGCATTCGGAAAGAAGGAAGTGAAATTCCTCGGCTACCTAGTAACGGAAAAGGGCACACAACCACTACCAGAAAAAGTGGAAGCCATCCGAAACTTTCACAGACCAAATACGGTGAAACAGATGAGGCAATTCCTGGGCACAATAAACTTCTATAGACGTTTTGTGCCAAAAGCCGCAGCATACCAGGCCATACTAAACGACGTTCTGAAAGGACCAAAAACAAAAAAGAACGCACCAATCGAATGGACAGCGACACTGGAGAAGGCGTTCGAGAGATGCAAGGACAGCCTGGCACAGGCAACATTATTGGCACATCCGGATCCAGGAGCAAAGCTGACACTGACCACCGACGCTTCCGATACGGCCCTCGGAGCCGTGATACAACAGCAAAGCGGACGGGGATGGCAACCACTCGCATTCATGAGCAAAAAGATCAACCCCGCACAGCAAAAATACAGCCCATACGACCGCGAACTCTTAGCAGTGTATACAGCGATTAGACACTTCCGACATATGCTAGAAGGAAGAGAATTCACAGTATATACAGATCATAAGCCAATAATCTACGCCTTCGATCAGGACCCGTTACGCAGCTCGCCACGCCAAGCACGCCAACTCGATTTTATCAGTCAATTCACGACCGACATACGACATCTAGCCGGGAAGGAAAACGTCGTAGCAGATACCTTATCTCGGTTAGAAGAAATACAAATGGCAGTGGACCACGAAGAACTCGCGAGATCACAAGAAAAAGACAAGGAACTCCTATCTATACTACAGGGAGAAACGGGATTAAAACTGGAAAGAATCCCAATACCCGGAACAACCGCATACGTATACTGCGACACAACGACGCCGATAACACGCCCATTCGTGACCCAACCATATAGACAGCAGGTATTCAAATCCCTGCATGGTTTGGCTCACCCAGGGATAAAAGCAACAGCAAAACTCGTCGCACAGCGCTACATATGGCCGGGGATACAACGCGACTGCAACCACTGGGCACGAGCATGCATAGCGTGTCAAAGAGCAAAAATTACAAGGCATAATGCGACGCCAACAGGAACCTTCCAGGCACCAACGAAACGATTCCAACACGTCCATATAGACATCGTAGGACCTTTACCAATGTCACGAGGGAAACGCTACTGCCTGACAATGATCGACCGTTTCACAAGATGGCCAGAAGCCGTCCCGATCCCCGACATAACGGCCGAAACAGTAGCCGAACGCCTCGTCACACAATGGATAGCACGGTTCGGAGCCCCCATAAGAATAACAACCGACCAAGGACGACAATTTGAGGCTGACATGTTCAGACGGTTGACGCAACTAACGGGCACAAAACACCTGCGGACAACGGCGTACCACCCCGCAGCAAACGGAATGGTGGAACGGTTCCACAGACAACTCAAGGCGGCGATAAAATGCCACGCGACGGAAAGATGGACAGAAATCTTACCGATCGTACTAATGGGAATACGAGCTGCCTGGAAGGAAGACCTTGGCGCCACTTCAGCAGAACTCGTATATGGTGAACCCATACGCCTACCAGGCCAGTTCCTAGCAACAGAGGACCGAACGATCGACAACAACGAGGACGTAGTAAGCAGACTACGAGCCACGATGAGCAATCTACGCCCACGACTGAAACGACACGGAAACAAAGCAACCTTCATCTTTAACAACATGGGAACAACGCCGACAGTCTTCGTACGACACGACGCACCCGCAGGAGCGTTACAACAACCCTACGACGGCCCATACAAAGTACTCCAGAGGAATGAAAAAACGTACAAGATTCAAATCAACAAAAAGGCAGTCAACATCTCAATTGATAGACTGAAGCCAGCATACTGCTTGGAGGAAGAAGCAGCAGAACCCGAAACAGAAGCAACAACGCCAGCAACAACAACAAGAACAGAGGCCCAACAAACGAGAAGCGGACGGACAACACGACCACCAGTACGGTTCGCAATCGGATTTTAAGAAGCGAACGGACCTTACCACAACCAAGGGGGTCATGTGGCGGATAACCACCACAAAAGCACGGGCGCGCGGAACCAATTTGCGCCCCTTTTCAACATGGCGGCAAGCGCGCGCGCCCAGACTCACGCGCGGAACACGTGCAAGCCCAACGAACTACGGGAGCGTACCGCGACGCGGCGGCAGCCGGGAGTCGGCGCCAGGAAGTGAAATCCAACGAGTGATAGTATATAAGGGGGTGAATCGATCGATATCACCAGTCGCGGTTCACCGCTGCTAGAGAGGACTTCTCTCGTTTAGTAGCAAAGAACTTAGCGACGGCGGACGGAATTCGGGTCCGTCCGTAAAAACCTTCCGCACATTGCCTAGACGCAGACAGAAGGTACACGAGGAACGTCCACGTCCTCTTCCGCCGCCCATCTCACCAGGGCCTGTATTGCGGACCGGACATCCGGCGGAGCCACCGACCGACTCGTCCACTCGCCGGCACATCAGCTGGTCATTCCGGGAGTGGAAATTGCAGCCTTTATAGCTGTCGCCGGTGCGCTTCACCCGTCCGGGCAGGGACTTCTTAGCGACGTGGGACGTCAGGGTTCGGCGCTACACGTCGCCGACGTACGGCTGGAGCTACCCTCCTTGCCTGTCGCCGCTACCACCATCACCGGCACCGTACGCGCGCGATCACGAGACGCAGACCAACCCTGTCTGCAGGGTACACAGGGGAACTCAATCACGCGCCTCCACCTCCGAGAAGGCCACCCAGGTTACCGACACCTCCACCTGTGGTCGGGCCACACAAGCAGACCTCTCGGACTGGGAAGAGAGTACACGCACTTCCGCAACTCAGACAGACGAACCACCTCAGCCGGAGCGGAGTTACACTCCTCCCGGGACTCCTCCGGCGCTCCGCACCAAGTGGGGACCGCCGAGATATACCTCCACGACACCGTCTCTCCAGTGGCGAGAACGACGCCAGTAGGCGCCCGCACCAGCGCCCAATCGGCCCTTTTCAGGGCCAACCAAAAAGCAAAACAAACTTAACACCTGTATATACCACACAACCTGTAAATAATCCGGAAAATATATTTTTGTATATAGTAAGACGCTTGATCTTTGAAGACATCCTTCCTCACGACATCTTTCCTTTGCGATACGTGGAGTGAAGCAAGCGCGCTTCCCCCCATTGCGATACTCCACATAACAAAATAAAATAAAACCGCACATAATTTATTAAAAGAAACTATAATATAGGAACTCTAATATAGAAACTTATATGTTCATTCAGTCTTGTTTACACATACTCTGTAGGAGCAACTGTTTTGAGTAAAAATGTTCTTCATACCGAATTATTTATTTTGTAATGTTTCTTGTATTAAATTTTTGATGTCTCTTAATAAATCCATTTTTTCTTTGTGTTGTGCTTCTCTTTTTTCCGCACAAAGTTTTTTAAATTCTAATCAGGTTCGTTTTGTAAAGTGCAGTTTATCTGTAAAAGTAAATAAATATATGTATAAATATATATAAATCAAAAAATTACATTATTAATTTAGTTCAAATTTAAATTTATCTCTTAGATTTTTCTTATCTAAACTAATTATAATATCAAGGTATCAATTCTGTATTTCAGTTTTGATGAAAATGCGAAAAATTAACAGCATGAGTGATTATTGATTGATTATTACTTGTAGATCTAACAATTTAGACCAATCAATACTGCTCACTTTTCCATTTTCATCATACTAAAATACAGAATTAATACCTACATGTATTAATTAGAATATATACCTTTATCCTTTTTGATCGGACCTAACTCTGTGGAACTTGCAGGTTGATCATTTTGATCAGATGAAGCAGTCGATACTGGTTCGACCCATGGTTTTTGACCACATAATTCATCCATAGCCTGTAAGCATATATCTACATGTATACTATTTATATATAAATATTTAAACATTAATCTTACAGTATATCAGCATACCTCAAAATATTCCCACGTTTTCCTAGAGTTCCCCGACTTATTATTATGATCTTTTATTTGTTTATATGTTCTTTTTAATGTTTGGAATTTCGTGTTACATTTTTTCCCGGAGATCTTATAACCTTTATTTGCCATTTCTTTCCCTATACGCTCCCAGCATAAATGTTGCTTCATTTTACCAGATGTAAATATTTCTTCATGTTCTTTGTAAAGATGTATTAACAATAACGTTTTTTTATTATTCCATATGTAGGTATCTGCAATATTATATAACAAATACATTAGAGCAAAATAATATGTAATATGAAAAAGGTCATGCGTTAACTTTCATTATATAAATACCTTCATTATTAGATCTTGTATCTGACACATCTGAGATATCTGATGTATCTGATGTAGAACTCATTCTTACTGCACTTGTACTTGGTGCATCTGCTAACAGAATTATATTTGACAAATAAATTTATAAATATATATATACACACATTTAAATAATATAAGAGTTATATAACAGATTGTCATACATACCAGAATTGGATATATTTTCTTTGACATATTTTAGTAATGCTGAGGCAAAGTTTAAATCTAAAAAGTATAAATTTTATGTATATTCAGTATAAAGGTTAGAATATCATTTAAATAATCAATTTTACACAATTAATTTTTATTATTATAATGGAAATTTTACTTACCATTTTTTGCTTTATGTGCATCTTCTGTACTTAAATACAATGTGTATATCTTGTTAGTTTCAACATCTAACAATTCTATTTTATTGCACGACGCCATGTTGCACTGTAACTGCTTCACCTTGGGAGCTGCAGTAACCGCAGTAGCAATATGGCTACCACTTATGACGTCATTGATGGAACTAGATGCTGTCGCAGCACACTGCGTGCTAATAGCGGAACAATTTTTCAGCACTGCCAGTACTGGCAGTGTATATCGGAACACACCCAAGGTACTTGGGTTACTGCGTTAATCGATACGGCATTCGCCCGAGCGACGAGAATATTGAATCGGTATTGAATTATCCGATCCCGCGTAACGCGAAAGAAGTCCAGCGATTTATTGGTTTGGCGAGTTATTTTCGTCGGTTTATTCCCGGATTTTCGGTGCTAGCTAAACCGCTATACGATTTAATAAAAAAAAATGCGATCTTTAAATTCGGGACCTCGGAGAGTGCGGCCGTTGAGGCGCTGAGGAATTACTTGTCGAATGGGCCGGTGTTAGCAATTTATTCGCCGCACGCCGAAACGGAGCTGCATTGCGATGCGAGTATTAGTGGTTTCGGCGGAATTTTGCTCCAGAGACAGAGCGACGGGACGTGGCGGCCGATTTCGTTTTGGAGTCAGAGAACGACGCCTGCCGAATCAAAGTATCATAGCTTTGAGCTGGAGTGTCTCGCGGTCGTATATGCTTTGAAACGATTTCATGTTTATCTCGCGGGTCGGAAGTTTAAAGTCATTACTGATTGTGACAGTTTCCGACTCACATTAAGTAAAAAAGATATCAATCCTCGGATCTCGTGTTGGGCTCTCTTCCTGCAAAATTACGATTGCGAGATCGTCCACCGTCCGGGAAAGCGTATGAATCATGTGGATGCGCTTAGACGTTGTCATAGCGTACTTGTACTTGAGGGGAGTACGTTCGAGCGCACCTTGTCGATCTGCCAGGACCGCGACGACGAAATCGTGAGGATCCGTAACGAGCTTGAAAAAGGCGATATAAAATATTATGAATTGCGTGACGGGCTGGTATATCGAAAAGATAGAAATAAGAAATTGTTGTTCTATGTGCCGCGGTCCATGGAAAACAATGTAATTAGGACCTGCCATGACGACCTTGGTCATGTAGATATTGACAAAGTCATCGATAACATGACTAAGATTTACTGGTTTCCGCGTGTCCGAGAAAAGTGAGAGAATATATCTCTAATTGCTTGCGATGTATCGAATTTTCACAGAGAGCGGCAAGGCGGAGGGATATTTACATAACATCCCGAAAGAGAGCTTACCCTTCGCGACTATCCACGTCGACCATTTAGAGCCGCTAGAAAAAACTGGGAAGGGGCATCGGCATTTATTTGTTATCGTTGACGCCTTTACTAAATTTATTAGGATCTATCCGTGTAAATCAACTACGGCGGAGGAAGTAATCAATCACCTATGCGATTATTTCCGATCATATAGTCAACCGAAACGCTTAATTTCGGATCGAGGCGCTTGTTTTACGTCTGACGCGTTCAAGGAATTTTTAAAGATGGCGGGAATCGACCACGTTTTGGTCGCTGTTGGAACACCTAGGGCTAACGGGCAGGTCGAGCGATTTAATCGAGTAATAACACCGATGTTAGCAAAACTGAGCGCGACACCCTCCCGGTGGAGTGACGTTTTGAAAGATGTTGATAATTCCTGAAATAACACTGTCTGTCGCGCAACCGACGAGACTCCGGCTCGCTTGTTGTTTGGCCTTGAGCAGAAAAGAAAACCGAACGACTTATTGCGTGATCTTGTTCGACTCGACATGGATGCGGAGCGTGATCTCGATCGACTCCGATATAACGCCGAAACAAACATCAACAAATCACAGCAGCAGAGCGCCGAGCGATATAACTTGCGGCGAAAGGCCGCCCGTAAATATAAATTAGGTGATTATGTTGAGGTTAAAAACGTAGAAACCACAGCGGGAATAAATAAGAAACTTGTGCCGAGATTCAAGGGCCCGAATGTTGTAAAGGGAGTACGATAGATATGTGATAGCTGACGTCGATGGATTTCAATTGACGCAGCGACCTTATAGCGGCGTAGTGGCGCCTGACCAGATGCGCCCCTATATAAAATTGTGACTTTGCGAATCTGCGCTAATTTTATGAATTGACTAATTTTATGTATTTGACTGCGATTTCGTGACTCTGTTTTATGCGAAAGTCAGGCCGGGACGGCCTAATGTCAGAATGGCCGAACTGTTAGCGACTTTTCGGCATAACAAGATAACTGTTAGGATCATGCCTGCTCACGTATTTACTGTTTTTTGTTGTTTGTCGATATAATATCTGCCTAGGACGGATACCGAGACGTGCTCTCGCGCGATTGGATCCTTTCGAAAAGATTGGTTGTATTTTGCTGCCGTATATAAGCAGCCGCCGCGCGACGACACACACACACCGTTAGTTAGAGCCGCGAGAGTCAAAATAGATAATAAAAGTGACTTAAATTTAATATTCTCTCTCTCATTTTGTACCCGCTAACATATAAATGTATGATTATGTATATTTATTATGATAAATGTATTGTGACATCCTAGCCACATATTTTTATTTAAATAAATTTTGCATTAACATTTATAACCTTTAAAGGAATGCCAATAAGAAAAATCTACTCATCAATATTCAAAAGAGCAAGTTGAAGTTTAATTTCTAACATTCATATACTTTTATACTCACATATATGATGCATCCTGTATAAGATCCCGAACTATACGTTTGACATATTGTTGCGGATCGTTCTCGATATATCTCGAAACGCACAACGCAACAGCCCAACATTCGCGAACCGCGTCACTCCCACACGCTCGAGCAAATAAGGGAACACTGATTATAAAAGAACGGTAACTTTATTAATTTGATACAACTCGGGTAATAATATCCGAACGTGAGAAACGGTGTTGTCCTAAAAACGACCACACCATTTGACAGCTGACATAAATTTAACATGTTTATCTTGTTGATAAACAAACACCCTTGGTAACGCACTCGGAGACAGGCATACTTTTGATATAGGGATGAAATCCAGGGATGCAATATTATATACATCAGTGCTGGGATTTACTTGCACATTTCGGCCCGATTCCGTGGCTCACGCCTATTGTCCCCCACTCACCGCTCGTGCGTTAGCAATGAGTCGCCAGATACGCGTAACTAAGGAGCGCGACGCTTTCTCCCAGGAGCGTCCGTATATAAGAATACCCAAATATAATAATAAGACAATACTTTTCTATAATTAAAAGTTTTTCTTCAATATTTTATATCAATGAAATATAAAATATTGAAGAAAAACTTTTAATTTTGAGAATTTTTGCGGAGCATTTAGAAAAGTATTGTCTTATTATTATATTTGGGCATTCTTACATATGAACGCTCCTGGGACGAACCGTCGCGCTCCTTACGCGTATCTGGCGAATCGTTGCTAATGCACGAGCAGTGAATGGGGGGCAACAGGCGTGAGCCACGGAATCGGGCCGAAATGTGCAAGTAAATCCCAGCACTGATATACATATACAGGGTGTCCGGCGTCAATCGCATCACCGGTCGTGTGCAGGTAGAGCAGGTAAAACAGGAGAGAAAAGTCCTGTACCACTTTGCTATTTTCGCAATAATTTTCGAGAAATTAATTAAAAAAGATCGGCCAACGCGCGCGAGTATTAGCCCGTAGTGAAAAAGGACGGCCCACGCGCCATCGCGGTCACTACGCGCGCGACGAAACGAAGGAGGAGCGAGAGGAGCGGATAGCAACGTCGTTTACATACAAGCGTCGCGAAACATTGGATTCTCGTATCGAAGATAAGAAATATTATTATGCTATCATTTCCGCACCACCTTGCGGTAGATAGCACGGCGCATTTTTTTTTAAGTGGTATCCCCAATAGGTCTAATCCACTCTTATATTTTAATAGTTAAAACTGCTCAAAATGTCCTCCTTGTTCTCTTAAGCAGAATTCGGCTCTCCTAGTAATATCGCGCGTCGCGCGGTATGCCATTTCTGGCGTGATAGTACCGAAAGCTGCGGGAATTGCTTCTCGTATCTCAGCCTCAGCTTCTGTGCTATCACGCCTATCCTCGACCAAATTTTTAATATAACCCCATACAAAAGGATAAGCGCGATAGCACAGAAGCTGAGGTACGAGAAGCAATTCTCACAGCTTTCGGTACTATCACGCCGGAAATGGCATACCGCGCGACGCGCGATATTATTAGAAGGGCCGAATTTTGCTTGAGAGAACAAGGAGAACATTTTGAGCAATTTTAACCATTAAAATATAAGAGTGGATTAGACCTATTGGGGTGTAACGCGGCCACCTCGCTCGACGCTCGGATCGGCTCGTCGGTGTCCGGGTTCGAGAGGAGGGGAGACTCAAGCTTACGAGACACAGTATAGGTAGAAAAAGATAGTTTATTCAGCTAGAGAAAGATAGATACAGCGTGCAAGGTCTGGCGATAGCGTGCGGTGACGGCGGTCGCTGGGAGCAGGATCGGCGTGACGCGCAGGCGCGAAGCGATGGACGCAAAGCGGTGAGAAGCGCAAGATAGGTGCGGCGTGCAATCGTTCCGGTTTTATTTACATGCGCGGACGGCGGGATTAGAACTAGAGAACTTATTACTACCAGGCCTTATACTAACGGACTTAGTACTAGGCAGGGCTTACTACTAGCAGGTCTTATAACTAGCGGCTTATTCCTAGCAGGTCTTATAACTAGCGGACTTATTACTGGACAGGTCTTATTCCTAGCATGCGGTTATAACTAGCGGACTTAGTATGAACAAACCTTAAGACTAGGATGCGGTTACAACTAGCGGACTTAGTACTAACAAGCCTTATAACTAGCAGGTCTATGACTACGAGACTTAGAACTAGCGGACTTATCTCTATCATGCGATTATATTTACAGCGCGGTCGGTACATACACTTATTAGCTAAGGTTAGGTCAGGCGGCCAGGTATTGCCGGCAGGCTCGAGTGTCACGTCGAGCACTGCCTGAGCAACGGAAGTCGGTTCAACCCGACGGGGCCAAGTACAACCTTGGCCCGAGGTAGGCAGGAGTCGGTTCAACCCGACGGGGCCAAGTACAACCTTGGCCCGAGGTATAGAATGCCGGTTCAACCCGGTAGGGCTGAGTACAACCTCTGCCCTAAGAGGTGCTAGGTAGTGGTGAGATCGGTATCAGGAGCTGGTCGGGATAGGATCTGGTCTCGATGTCTCGGCCGGCCGGGCTTATATACCCGGCCGGCGGCCTCCACCGTGCGCCGTCGGTCCGGCGGTGGGAGCCGGTACCGCGTGGGGACCCCGCGAGAACGAGACAAAGCGTGTCGGCGAGCGAGAGCGCATGTGAAGCGAGATAGCGCATGTCGAGATTGCGCGCGCATGCGGCAAGCAAGATGGCGGTAGCAGGACAGGTCATGCTGGGTGGAATAAACCATGCGTGCGTGTATGGATATATATATATATTTATACAGGGGTGGCCTTTAGTAACGGCCTTGCCGTTACAGGGGATACCTCTTTAAAAAATTTGCACCGTGCTATCTACCGCAAGATGGTGCGGAAATGATAGCATAATAATATTTCTTATCTTCGATACGAGAATCCAATGTTTCGCGACGCTCGTATGTAAACGACGTTGCTATCCGCTCCTCTCGCTCCTCCTTCGTTTCGTCGCGCGCGTAGTTACCGCGATGGCGCGTGGGCCGTCCTTTCTCGCTACACGCTAATATTCGCGCGCATTGGCCGATCTTTTTTAATTAATTTCTCAAAAATTATTGCGAAAATAGCAAAGTGGTACAGGACTTTTCTCTTCATTTTTACCTGCTCTACCTGCACACGATCGGTTATGCGATTGACGCCGGACACCCTGTATATATAATAGATGGCGTTTGTTCCTCGCGCGCTTCGCGCGCTCGGCACATGCATGCTTCTTATGACTTTCTTTCGGCTCCTAGACGTTGCAGCGCGATGATATATAGCCTATGTTACTTAGGAAGATCTTACATAAGCTATTCACCAGTGAAAGATTTTTTCAAATCGGTTCAGTAGTGCTTCTGAGATTACTCCGAACAATGGAACAAACAAACTTTACCTCTTTATAATATAGTGTAGATTCCAATTCTGTAATAAATGAAACAAATGTCAAACTTATTACAAATTCAAATGTAATTCTACCACAATATTTTGAACGAAATAACTGTAACGTGTATTGAAAATATCTATAAAAGTTTTGGACAGATATAATAAAATTATAGTTGATCTTGTATGAACTTGGCAACGATGTGTCAATGTCATTTTTTAATTACTTAAATGAAGTTCACAACTCATAAAGAGAATAATTGTATAAAGATGTCCTTTTTATGTACTTTATTGCTGCCCTATAAAAAAGGGCTTTCATGTGTTTTCTATCTTTGTTTTTAATTTTTTTAGGTTTTCTGTTTTTTTTTTAATTTTAATTTTATTGTGATTAGTTTTGTTTTTATTTATTTAAAGTTATGTTTTTATTATTCTTATACTATACTTAAACTACTAATAAAGTATGTACATACAGACCTACTATAGGACTTCTGAATATACTATATCTTTTGTTTTATTTCCTTATGGTATCAAAATATATTGATTTTCAGAGTTTCCTACTCTAGATAAACCATCGTATAGTTGGCCGTATGAAAAAGACTTTTCTTAAATCTATTCCCACAAATGTGAAAGTTTGTCCCTGTGATTTATTGATGGTTAGCGCAAAAGAAACTCACTGGAAATTGTAAACGTTTCAAGGAAAAGAGCAGGTCAGTTGGGATCATCGGGATGCGCGGAATATGCTAACTGTCCTTCTACGGGGCCGGTTATAATGACGGGGCCATATAATGACTTCAATGATGTTGTATGCAATTCTTTGATTTGAAGTCTGGTATCATTACATAAGTTCGGTGGATGTAAATTGCGCAACAACATGATTGGAGTGTCAATCTTCAAAATCAGACGGTGTGGTGGAAGACCAGACGGATTTAAAGAATTCAAAAATCTTTGGGGATAATGCACTGTATGTTCCATGTTAAGGGGATCCAAAACCGATGAGCGAATTCCGACGGGTTAGCGCCCTCATCTAAACGTAACTAAAAATGTCGATAATACCGACATTTTTAGTATTATCGTGCATAATAGAAAACGCAATCTTTTGCATTGTGTTCCATATATTGAAATGAGACAATATCACAATATATTTTTACTGCTTTATATACAATAATTAATTGATAAATTACCAAACTTTAATTCATGCGTGAGAGTGTAATATACATGTACGCACTAACATATCGCAATTTCTAATATCTTCTTTCTTTCGATCATACACTTATTCTGTTTCTCTCTGTATCTCTCTTTCTAATCGCTCGCTTACAACGTACTGCATATCGCTTAGCTTTATTCTTCTAGCATATTCGCTTACGCATTTACTCGCGCTTCTCTCTCTCTCTCTCTCTCTCTCTCTCTCTCTCTCTCACACGCACACGCACACATACATAATACTTTTTTTATTTATAAAATATTTAAGAAAGACACGAAAAAAGTAAAAGGCATCAAGAGTAATGTCGTCGCGAGAACGATAACATTCGACGATTACACGCGGTGTTTGAACGAAGAGATTGAAATGACGCGTCAGCAGTCTTGTATGAGATCTAAATTACATGAAGTATACACTATTCGCGAGACAAAAATTGCTCTAAGTCCGTACGATGACAAGCGGTATATCGTACCCGAAACCACCGACACTCTACCGTGGGGACATTATAAAATACCATTGTAAATAAAAAACATATATATTTATCGTAAATAAAAATTACGTATATTTATTGTAAATTAAAATTATAGGTATATTTATTGTAAGTTATATGTATTTTTTATAAAGTGTACAATTTTGTTTATATTTGTGAAATATCTTTAATATTATGTATTATTGTTGACATATTTGTAATATATTATTTTTATGTATCCAAGAATTGTGCGTTGCATCAAATCCAAGCCATTTCACATAAACCTCGTCGCCCCTTTTGCGTATCACCTTTTCCACAAGATGTACGTCGGGATTAGCAACGCGTTGTAACTCATATTCGTAAAATCTGCCGGCGACGGGATTTCCGCGCGAATCTTCGAGTACATAAGTCACGGGATTAGTTTCCTGCACTTTAACGATCTTAAACACTTCGGTCGTCCAATTTGGCGTGTAACCTTTGTCAAAGATGGTCTTGAATTTACTCACGCGTACCGGATCGTCTACTTTGAATTTTGCCGGTGCCGCAATCTTTACGTTGCTGTATACCGTATTTAAAAGTTTATCGGCGATCGCGGGTTAACATCGATAGGCCTCATACCGATAGTACGATGTTTTCGCGTATTGTACTCATCAACGAGCCAGGGCAACGCGCTGATCCACTTGTAATTTCCATTAAGCGTAAACATTTTCCACATATTGTTCTTTAATGTTCGGTTGAATCGTTCCACGACCGAGGCTTTCATGATAGAGTACGTCGAATAATGATCAATGTTGTATGTCTTCATGAGTTTCTGTACATTTGCGTTGTAAAATTCTTTTCCTCTGTCGCGGTTTGAAAATTTTTCGGACATCTTCCATCGGCTCGAAATATCTTTGTGATAGAGTCAGCCGTCTCGCTTCCGCCTTTACTCTTGAGCGGTACAGCCCACGCATACTTGCTCAACACATCGATAACTGTGAGCATGTAGTTGTAGCCTTTGTTGAATCGTGCATATGGACGCATCTCGACTACGTCCGCCTGCCACAGATCGTCGTATCCGCATACTATGACATGTCTACGTGGGAAATTTTTTCTCGCTGGAGCATGCAATTCTTCCACGAGCAGCTGTTTTTCAGAGGTCTTTTGCGACATATTTGATCGAGGCATAATTTGCAATAATGAGATAATTCCTCCACGTTAATATTCTTTATATATCATTTTGCTCCTGCGCTGAATTAGATGTAGTCTGCGCGTGAGTTGCATACCGAAGCATTTTCTGCATCTCATCCATGATTATTTGCAGCGTCTGCATATTCGTCTCGAGCGTGATTATCTTTTTCTCAAGTTCTTCCAGTCTATCCTCCAAAAGCTTGACACGTATTTCCACGGAGTGGCACCCGTTTGACCACGTTAATATTGACCACGGTCCCAATTGACCACGTTGAGATTGACCACGTTGCGATTGACCACGTTGATATTGACCACGTTGATATTGACCACGGTCCCGATTGACCACTGTCCTGATTGAGTGGTACCCGTTTGACCACGTTAATATTGACCACGGTCCCGATTGACCACGTTGAAATTGACCACGTTGCGATTGACCACATTGATATTGACCACGTTGATATTGACCACGGTCCCGATTGACCACTGTCCTGATTGACCACAGTCCCGATTGACCACGTTGATATTTACCACAGTTCCGATTGACCACGGTCCCGATTGACCACGGTCCCGATTGACCACGTTAATATTGACCACGTTGATATTGACCACGGTCCCGATTGACCACGTTGATATTGACCACGGTCCCAATAGACCACGTTGATATTGACCACGGTCCCGATTGACCACGTTAATATTGACCACGGTCCCGATTAATCACGTTTATATTGACAACGGTCCCGATTGAAAAACCATGTAACACACACACACACACACACACACACATGCGGGGGGTGCAGGGAGGCCTTCGGCCCCCCTCCCGCACCCCCTCCGTCAGTCAGGCACAATGGACCTCGCTTTACAACTTGCAAAGTACATGCCCTAGTAACGACATGTATTGATCCGTGGTCAATATTAACGTGGTCAATATTAACGTGGTCAATATTAACGTGGTCAATATCAACGTGGTCATTCGGGACCGTGGTCAATCGGGACCGTGGTCAATATTAACGTGGTCAATCGGGACCGTGGTCAATATTAACGTGGTCAATCGGGACCGTGGTCAATATTAACGTGGTCAATATAAACGTGGTCAATCGGGACCGTGGTCAATATCAACGTGGTCAATCGGGTCCGTGGTCAATTTGAACCGTAGTCAATCGGGACCGTGGTCAATCGGAACCGTGGTAAATATCAACGTGGTCAATCGGGACTGTGGTCAATATCAACGTGGTCAATCGCAACGTGGTCAATCGCAACGTGGTCAATCGGGACCGTAGTCAATATCAACGTGGTCAAACGGGACGCTCCCGTCCTGATTGACCACAGTCCCGATTGACCACATTGATATTTACCACAGTTCCGATTGACCACGGTCCCGATTGACCACGGTTCAAATTGACCACGGACCCGATTGACCACGTTGATATTGACCACGGTCGCGATTGACCACGTTGATATTGACCACGTTAATATTAACCACGTTAATATTGACCACGTTAATATTGACCACGGTCCCGATTGACCACGGTCCCAAGAACGTGAACCCTCACGTCTGAGTGAGCACCAGTTATCAATTGATAATCGTAATGAACAAGAGTATCGCAATTTCGAGAGCACACTCCGGCACGTTCTTCACTGCCACATGAATGCGTGAACAAGCATGTGCCAATGGCGACGCAGTGTTCAGGCACCAGCAAGAAGCCTACCGGCATGTCGATTGACACGTGATTTTCACGTGAAGGCAGAGTTAGCCGATCAGTGCGGCCGCCAGGCGTTCGTTTAGTGAATCTCTTATTCAGTTTTGGGAATTCCGCTTGAGTTTCCTCAACAAATTTACTATTTATTAAACCAGATTATTATATTATTATATTAATGTATCGCAACCTGCGGGCTTGGAAGGAAAAGATGAATTGTCGGCGGCAACGTGACGAGTGTTTACGACTATCCCTGGCTGTTATTAGTATGAGTAAGACACCTTTTACAATGCCGGGAGAGGGAGGGAGAGAGAGAGAGAGAGAGAGAGAAAGAGAGAGAGAGAGAGACTGAAAGAGAACTTCAATGATTTTAATTATACATTTATTGAATGTCTCAATAACCGCTGTCAAATTATGGATAAAAGAAATATAGCGTATTATTTAAGAAAATGAAATTGACTGGAATCTTCTCTACAATTTTATCTGCAGAAATATTAATAACGCCACATAACTCCTTGCAAGCTAAACAATATTTTGCATATATACAGTTTATTAATATTTTATTAATATTTTATTAATATTTTTATAATTTTACAGTTATGCCGCCACATTTAATAGTTTAAAGGATATACGAAAAATTGATGGACATATGTCATTAGGATTTTTAAATGGTACATGTATACTAAAAAAAAGGAAAATAGAAAAAGAATTATCTGATGAAGTAAGAAGATAAGCTATGAACAAGAGAGAGAGAGAGAGAGTAATATCACGTAAACATGTGAATGGAACTTAAGGACAGTTTTAAAAGTTAGGTATATAAATGAGAAAAAAATTTTGTTTCGATGTATATGATTAATATATATTTTCATTTATATATATATATATCAAAATAATTTTATGGGTATGTGTGTGTGTGTGTTTGTGTGTATGTTAATATGTGTGTTAAAAAAATTAAGTACTTTTATAACATTTTAAGTAGAATAATAATTTATATTTATTCCCCCTCTATTCCCGCCTCGTCTTCCTCTTCCTCGTCCTCCTCTTCCTCTTCCTCTTCCTCTTCCTCTTCCTCTTCCTCTTCTGCCATCACGCATCCCGCGTTCTCTCCATCCTCCCCGTCCTCTTAGCGTCAATTGTACCGTTCTGTTAAGCAACGCGCTAAGTTCTTCTTTCTGAAACATTAAAAATAAATATATTATAATAAATAATAAATAATAAATATAAGAAACACGTAACAAATGTTAATAGGCATGTAAATATGTACATGTAAAATATCTTGTCTTTAATTTAAAATGCTGCTCGCAGAAAAATAATGTATCATCTTAATATAAAATATGTAACACTTACACTTAATGTTATCATTGTCGCCGGTGTCCCCGCCGATGCCGGTGCCAATGCCGGTGCCGACGTCGATGCCGTCGCTGTCGCCGATGCCGCCTCCGTGACCAATACTGTTGACGACGCCGGTGTTGTCGCTGGGGCCGGTGCCGTCGACAATGCCGGTGTCGTTGACAATGCCGGTGCCGACATCGATGCCGTCGCTGTCGTCGATGGCGCCTCCATGACTGATGCTGTTGACGCCGGTGTCATCGCTGATGCCGGTGTCGTCAACAATATCGGTGCCGTTGACGATGCCGACTCTGGTGCCGTCACTGTCGCCGACGCAGATGCCGTCGCCGCCGATGTCTCAGACATTGTTTCCTAAAAAAAAAATTGCAAAAAATCATATACCATATATAAATAACAAACAAAAACACGGATAATGTTAGTCAGTAAACGAAAGAGAGAAAATAAAAAGCGAACGAGATGTATTGTTAAAGTTTCGATGTTAATCGAAACATAATATAAACGTTCTCGAACATAACGTAAAACTTTGAGTCCTGAATATTTCCATATTACGCGGCTCGATGTGCTTATCTCATCAAACATCACTATTTCGCCGATATCGAATAAAAAAAGGTTACGTGGTGATGTTACACTCTATTAAATACGCGAATAGTCTTTAATATATTATAACATTATAAAATATACTTTTTAAATATATACTGTACTTACTATTGCAATAATCCTTCACTGGAATCGAAAAGTAATAATCCAACTGGTGGTAGCACGTTCGACGTTCGACGTATGTTCGCTCGCCGACTCACGTGGACTGAAACAGCCATGATTACGCTATGCCGCATGCCGCATGGTTGCCGATATTCTCAGTACGCACGCGTATTGGTTCAATCCAAGCGCAAACGATAGATCGCGAGCGCTAAGCCGGCCATAACATAAACCTGGCATTATCTCAAACACTTTCCTCGTTTTTAATTAAAAAAATTTTGATAGAAATGATTGCATATAAATCGCGAATAAATTACGAAAATTTGTGAATAAATAATCGAATTATCTTTATTAGAAAAGATAAAATAAATAAATCTTGCTAACACATTCAATAAAAATTACATATAATAATATTACATTATTTACTTATCAATTAAACAATATGTTGTAGTTGCCGAATATTTCGTACAAAACTTTAAAAAAACTATATATCGCGATTTGCACATATATAAATGCTTGAAGTAATTATATCACAAAATAATAAAAAATTGAATATTTAATATTGAATTAAATATTAAAATATAAAAAAAGAATATAGAACTTTTTCTATACTACATAATTCTCTGATAGTGAGTGATTATATTATAAAACAAGATTAATACAAAAAATATAAGTACAAAATACGGAAAAATGTATGTAATTAGATTATATATAAAAACTTACCACTGTTGCGTATCCATAAATGATGTCTTTTATCTGTCTGCAGCGGAAATCTATATAAACGTTTTCCATGAGATCTTGAACTCGTACAGTCTTTATACATACACTTATCGTAAAAACGATCTATTGATTTGACATTTTTGTTTATTTTTTAGCTATTGTTACTTTTTTATGCTAAATATAAACAACGAAAAATGTTTCACCTAACGCAAACCAAAAACGACGCACTTAGCACATAAACACAAAAAATCCTTTATGGATATAATCGCGGGTAAAATCCTTTACGGACAATAATCGCACGAAGCACGACGAAACAAAAACAGCGTGTACTGCTCTCGCGAGATCGTCAACAAGACAGCGCATGTACGTCGCAATATGTTTCTTTTCCTCTTCTATCCTGCCACACGCCTAAACGTAGTTACGGAAAATTTCTTATATTTAGTGTGTGTATATGTATGCGTGTACGTATGCTATGTACACGAGAGCATTTGTGTTCCGCCGTGCAATTATTTTACTGCGGTAACATTTCTGTCGACTTTTTAGTTGATATTAGCTAATCAATATATACAGGGTGGTCCATTTTAAAAGAGCCAGTCAAATATCTCGAAAAATATGGAAGATACGGAAAAACGTTTCAGACAAAAGTTGTTTGGTTCGAAGGGGGACATAAGATGGTGCCATTGATGTGACCTTGGATAGTCATTTGAAGGTCACATGAAGGTCACTTTCAATTTCTTAAATGGAAACCCCCATTTTTCATTGCATATTCTTATAACTTATGTCGAGAGCTTTCCAAAACACTATAATAAAGTATTTTTTCATAAAAATAATTCTTTAAAAAAATACATTATAAGTACATTATAAATAATTATATACTTTTTCTTAAAAACAATTATTCTTTTTTACTAATTGATTTGTCTCATTATTCTGTACATAAAATTATTACAGTAAGATTATCGAGAACTAAATATTTTACGAGATATTTTATTTTTTTCTATCAAAATATGTCAGATTAAAATATAAAATAACTCAAAAAGTACTTAATGAAAAAATACTTTATTATAGTGTTTTGGAAAGCTCTCGACATAAGCTATAAGAATATGCAATAAAAAATAGGGGTTTCCATTTAAGAAATTGAAAGTGACCTTCATGTGAACTTCAAATGACTATCCAAGGTCAAATGGCACCATCTTATGTCCCCCTTCGAACCAAACAACTTTTGTCTGAAACGTTTTTCCGTATCTTCCATATTTTTCGAGATATTTGACTGGCTCTTTTAAAATGGACCACCATGTATTATGTGACGTTGCCGTCTCGCGCGCGTCCGCCGAGTTCCTCTCCGATCGAAAAGCGCGGGCTAAAGGGCCGCGCCAGTCGAATCATTGCGAGAACCGTACCGTTACCTCCAGAGAGGCGTCATTAATTGAGATTTCGAGCTTAATATTAATTTCGTTTATGATTTTCTTTCGTATGAATAATTCATTTGGGAGCCTCATCGGAAGAAGGAGCGGAAACTCGCTGAAGCGTCACGGGAAATATAATCGCCAATCAAGGAAGACCTTAGAAGGGCAAGAAGCCAGCAATTTGGAAATCCAAATCTAACGGCCAAACTAGCTACGTCACGACGGGATCAGGACCCGCACACGTGATGCGCAACGCACGGGACAGCGAGGGTATCCTCGCGCAAGGATACAGGCCCGTGCGGATCCGGTCCCCGCGGTGGGGCTGCAATTCTGCACCCGATGGCGTGACGCGGTCCCGGAAAAAACGGAAAGAAGGGTGGCAGCGATACTTCCGGCCAAGCCGTTCGCCCCAGACCCCGCGACGGCACCGCGAAAAGAGCCCCAGCGAATTATTGTTTATAATACCGGGGGCGCGCGCACCCCCGATACGACCGTGAGCGCGCCGCCCGCCGGCCACAGCGCGTGATAACGCGTGATTGGCCGCGATAATACGCACCCCGTGTGCGCAGCCCCGGCTGGCCCACAGATATCGATTCTGGATCGCGACGATCCAGGATCAGACTGGCGTGAGCTTGCGTGCGAGATAGAAGCGATCTTGAAAGACGAGAGCGATAGCGAGACGAGAGCGAGCGGAGAGGATCCCGGCGATCGGCAGCTGAGAAGGACGGATCCGAGGGAGAGGACGTCGACGTCGCTGACCCCGTGCAACCGCCACGAGAGGAACGGTACCGGTGAGGTTACCCTCCGCCATATTCGCCACTCGCGATCGCGCCCGGAATCGTTTCGTTCTGTCGTCGTCGCCGTGAATTCGTACTTTGGTGTACGGGCTAAGCCCGATTCTTTAGTGTAGATTTTCGCGTCACGGCCACGTCGTCAAGCGATTCGAGCCCCGGAGTCTCGAAAGTATCGGTTTCCGCGGATCGAGACATTATCTCGCATTTTTAATAAACCGTGTGTCGTCTCTCTGGAGATTCGGATTCCGTAGATTATATTTGCGTTGGTTCTCGCACGTCTAGCGTTTAAGCCTCGTTCGTGCTGTATGTCGGTCGTGTGAGTGTGAGTGTGATTCGCGTCAATTTGTTATATTACTTTTGTCTTTCGTTTGTGAATCTTCGCGTCTAAACTCTGCGTGCACGTCCGGTGCAACTTTCCTTCACGATTATTGTACGGGTTGCGTGAGAGTGTGAATCGCGTAAATTCGACGTATTCTGTCGGTTGTAAAGCACCGCGTCTCGAAATTGTGAGCGCGTTTTGGTGAGAATTTCCTCGCGATTCTTGCATGAATTGCGTGCGTGTGTGCCGAGCATTCGATTCTGCGTAACATGTCCGTCCGAAATCGAAGCATGTCCGCGTTGTATTAATTGCCTGTTAATCTTAAGTTGCGTATTAATAATTTAGCGATAATAGCGGGCGATAAGGTCGCCGTTGGCGAGGTGATATCGAGAATTGATTCGGACTTGCGCCCGAATTATAGAAGAACGTAATAATCCATTTCTTCGCAGTGCGAGGCGTAATTCAAGCCGAGCGAACATTCCGGCCGATATAACGGGGCGGTCTCGGCGTACGCACTCTGGGGTTTCGCGCCCCGCGTCTAACACCCAGTTTCGCAGCCGCGTTTCTTTTACTGCAGCCGTATATCCGCGCGGTTTATCATTACTATTCTCGAGGAGCTGCGGCTCCCGCTATTATAATAAATCTGTTAATTTCCTTGTTTAATTGGCGAGTTTCTTTTCAGTTGTGTTTGTCGTTTCCGTAATTGTCGCCTCTTGCATAAATTATCGCGTTAGAACAACACTCGCCCTGCCCCTCTACCGTTAGGCGAGCTAGACAGCCCGTGACGAATTCCGACAAATTTCTTTCGCGTTTATTTCGCGCTTATTTCGTGTTTCGCGAATTGATACGTGAAAGATCGTATCTGGCGCCCAAGTTCGATTCTCGCGATTATCTCTCGGATCTCGTCACGGTACGCGCGGAACTCCTAACATCCCGTTCCCACCTGGCGCGTGGATTTTTTTCTCCGTTTTCCCGTTTTTGTCAACGACCATTCCGCATCTCCTGTTCGGCGAATTAGCTCGTGTTCGTCGGCGCAATTTACACCCGCGCGACGGAGAGAACGAGTCGGCGGCCGCGTTTATCGCTCAGCCGCGAGACGGTAGGAAAAGTCGTCGCAATTAATATATTTATATATATGAAGATGTGAATGTATCAACAATTATACCAACGTTTTTAATAACGTTCAATTTTTTCAGTAATGCGATAGTAGCATGGTAATCACGCCGAGATATTAAACATATGTATATATCGTTATGCAGAAGAGGTGAATATTACGTATAACATAATAACTCAATAAAATAAGTTTTTTTAATTTCAATGCTAAAAACCCAGATTTAAATTTAATCTTTTGAGATATGTTTTGTAATTAAATATATTGTAATGTATTTAATTTATTATTTCTCTTCTTTAATTTTTTTATTCATATTAATTTCCATTTCTTTTTCTTCTGTAAAAAACTATATAATATATATTTTATATATTATTGTATATATATGTATATATAATGAAAATAAATTATTTTTATTTATAATAAATTTCTTTTACATATATGCAATTTGTAATATATAATTACAGTTTGAAAGAGACATAAATATTTGAAACATATTTCTTAAAATATAATCACATTTAATAAATAAATGTATGTAATGATGTACCATAAACTATAAAAAATAGTAAAAAAGAAAACCCAAAAACCTCGGATTTACACCCCGATCCGCGTCGTGAGAGACGGAGTGTTTCCTCATGATCCACCGCGCACTATTGAAACGGATATCAATGCTATCGGTACTTGTAATATATTTACGTAAGATTATGTAAATTCGTTTTTAAATTAAAAATATCATTTAACATTGCTTTTTATGATTTATACTCTTTGTTTTAAGAATGGGAAAGGAAAAAACAATTTTTAATGTAAATCTCTTGTACGTTATATATAAAAAAATGTATATTCTTTTGTACATAATGTTTAATGAAGCTTACAAAAACGTAAACAAAAAGCTATTTAATCCGAAACATTGTCTTTTTTGCTTCCTCCTAGAGGAAGCTTTGTTTTCGTGACAAAATTTTTTTTCGAGTTTTCTATGCCAATGTGTTTAGAATGTTCCAAAACGTCGAAAAATCATATTCCTAAAAAATGTCTGTCTGTATGTATGTATGTGTGTATGTGTGTATGATGTATGTACGCAATATATTGTACAACCTCTAACTTCCGCAATTTTTGAGATATCGGGTTAAATTTTTTTTACGTGGATAGAGTATCATTCAAGGATGGTTGGTATTGAATTTGGTGAGAATCGATGAAAAGGTTCATTTTTTATAAAATTTTGAATTTTTTGAGAAATGTCTGTACACGCTGTAACTTTCGGAAAATTTGAGATATCGGATTAAATTTTTTTACATGAATAGAGTATTATTAAAGGATGTTTTGATATCGAATTTAGTGAGGATCGGTGAAAGAAATCGTTTTAATTTTTATTTCGCTCACAAAGCTTCTTCTATGAGGAAGCAAAAATTGAAAAATCCGCATGCTTAAAGCAGCTTAAGCATTGTAAGATAAAATGATGAGGCAGCAATGTGCAAGTTTCTAATTTTTCTAGAATCGTTTTATGAAACTAAATTCAGTTTATTAAAGTATTAACCTTTTTTTTCTACTCTATCGCGAGAATAACATATATATATATATATATATATATATATACAGGGTGCGGCATTTATAGTGACGCGGGCATATTTTTCGGAAACGAAGTGAGATATCAAAAAATGTTTCAGACAAAAATTGCATGGTTTCAAGGGGGCCACATGATAAAAATATGAATTTGACCTTAAGTGGTCTTTTCAAGGTGAGGTCAATGTGGTCGATGTTTTCTTAAATGGAACTCCCCATTTTTTATTACATATTCTTATAGCTTATCCCGAGAGCTTTCCAAAACACTATAATAAAGTATTTTTTTATTAAGTACTTTTTGAGTTATTTTATATTTTAATCTGACATATTTTGATATAAAAAATAAAATATCTCGTAAAATATTTAGTTTTCGATAATCTTACCGTAATACTTTTATGTACAGAATAATGAGACAAATCAATTAGTAAAAAAAAAATAATTGTTTTTAAGAAAAAGTATGTAATTATTTACAATGTATTTTTTAAAACAATTATTTTTTTTTCTTCACACTAATTGATTTGTCTCATTATTCTGTACGTAAAAGTATTACGGTAAGATTATCGAAAACTAAATATTTTACGAGATATTTTATTTTTTATATCAAAATATGTCAGACTAAAATATAAAATAACTCAAAAAGTACTTAATAAAAAAATACTTTATTGTAGTGTTTTGGAAAGCTCTCGGGATAAGCTATAAGAATATGTAATAAAAAATGGGGAGTTCCATTTAAGAAAACATCGACCACATTGACCTCACCTTGAAAAGACCACTTAAGGTCAAATCCATATTTTTATCATGTGGCTCCCTCGAAACCATGCAACTTTTGTCTGAAACATTTTTTGATATCTCACTTCGTTTCCGAAAAATATGCCCGCGTCACTATAAATGCCGCACCCTGTATATATATATATATATATATATATGTATATATATATATAAAGAAATTATAATGACGAACAATTAATACACAACTCTCATTGAGATCATATTATTTAATAATTGTTACTGCAATCGTAAGAAAGGCCAGTCTATAATTATTTGACACTCCATATAAAATATCTATCTTATTAATATTTATTTGCCACCTTGTATCTGCTACGTAGCATTATTATAATAATGCCTTATAACGATTTTATTTTAATTAATATTGTAGTCCCATCCTATATACAGGGTGTTCCAGGAGGAAAGGTCAATATTCTGGGAGATGATCGTATCGGTCATTTTAAGCAAAAATGTTCATATGAATATATGTCCTATTCCCCACGGTTTCCGAGATAGAGCGACTTGATTGTATGTCTCGTGTATTTACTTTTCTTCTGTACACTTCAACCTTCATCCAGTGATGCCAGAATTGCCACGCTAGCAACACGCAACCGTAGTGGAGGGGATGACGCACACAAGCGCAAACCGCGTACGTGTGAGCTCGGCGCTTCGGCTGGCTTCGGACAGCAGAAGAGGACAGACATACTGTTTTCTGTCTCCCTCCTTCTTATCGAGCCGGCACGAAGACCGGGCGGTACACGTCGCTTGGTCGCTTCTCGATTGTCGCTTCTTACTATGCCTTTAATGTTTTTTTCAGCCTTTTCGTATGAGATATATTATTTATTATATATCTATTATATAATATATTTATGATTAAGATACGTATATAAATTACTTAAAGTTTTTAATCCACGTAAAAATGCATTTTAAATCGATGATTTGAAAGAAGGAATATCCGTGTGGAGACAACAAAAGAAAAAATCATACATTTTATTGTACGAAAAATGTATCGATTTTCCGACAAATGATTAAAAATAATGAAAAGTACTATAAGAAAGTTTAAATATTTAAAAAATATGTCATATAATAATATTTAACTTTAGTTTCTATACATATATATTTACAATATCGTTACGATACACAAACGTATATACGGACCACATATATATGTTTGTGTCGTCGTCAAACAATACTGAATGATGATTTTCCACACCACCTATATGAGGTACCACCAATGGCGCGTAAGATTTTTTTAACGTGGATCTTCGCCTGTAGCCATACCACATTAGATTATATAATATGCTCTATTGTATCTGTCATTTATAGAATATTTTTTGCACACTTGCTTTTGCAAATGTGATGTCAATTAGTGACAATAATATTTTTACACACTTGCTTTTGCAAATGTGATGTCAATTAGTGACAATAATATTTTTACACACTTGCTTTTGCAAATGTGATGTCAATTAGTGACAATAATATTTTTACACACTTGCTTTTGCAAATGTGATGTCAATTAGTGACAATAATATTTTTACACACTTGCTTTTGCAAATGTGATGTCAATTAGTGACAATAATATTTTTACACACTTGCTTTTGCAAATGTGATGTCAATTAGTGACAATAATATTTTTACACACTTGCTTTTGCAAATGTGATGTCAATTAGTGACAATAATTTTTTTACACACTTGCTTTTGCAAATGTGATGTCAATTAGTGACAATAATTTTTTTACACACTTGCTTTTGCAAATGTGATGTCAATTAGTGACAATAATTTTTTTACACACTTGCTTTTGCAAATGTGATGTCAATTAGTGACAATAATTTTTTTACACACTTGTTTTTGCAAGTGTGATGTCAATTAGTGATAACAATTTCTTACACACTTGCTTTGCAAGTGTGATGTCAATTAGTGACAACAATTTTTTGCACATTTGCTTTTACAAGTATGATGTCTATTACAGACAAAATTTGTTTTACGAACATATCATAACGCGAGAAAAGCTCTTTATTGTATTATATAAATAATAATGCCATAAATAATACTATTTATTTTATTTTAAACGTTATTATTGCATATTAGTAACCGAAGTACTAGCAATATCATTATCAGCAGCATATAGTGTTAAACTGCTCTTTTTCTTAGGACAAATAGAATATAATTTGTCTGACGACATGAGAGACAAATGATTTTCATTTATCTCCATATCTAAAACTGTTTCTTTTCTTGCTTTTAATGCTGATTTTAACACACAACTAGCGTTTATACATGCAGACGAAAGCTTATTTCTTTTTTTTGTTTTTAAATCTGATAGCAAAGAAAACATTCTTTCTGGGTCGGCATTTGAATTTGGAAGTGATCTAACAGCATTCAAAAGAGACTTCATATTGGGATATGTACGTTTTAAAATTTCTTTCCACATTTCATCAAAGTTTAATTTTGAAAGATGTTCTTTTTCTGCTGTTGTAAAATCTAGATGTAAAGTATGCCACTCTTTTTTTAAAGCACTTTCGTCAAAGCCACCGAGGGTTTGAGCAATAAAAGAAACATCATTAAATGATGTTTCTCTGTCAATATTACATAATGCTGTGTTGAATTGGAAAACTGTTAATTTACATAAAAATTTATCTTTAATGGGCAATCTTTTACTAATTTCCTCGGCAGCAGTCACGTAAAATTGCAGACAATTATCTCGAACATTTCCAATTATGTCTGCGTGTCCTTTTTTCATTAAACTTTCGAGATATTCTTCACATTCATATCCTAAATTTATATCATTTAAAGATTTATGGTTTTCTTTTTCAGAAAATTTAAAATCATTACATACATTTTTTACAAGCTCTGGTTTCAAAAAATGTTTGGAAATTCTTATTAAAAGTTCCAATGACTTTGGCTGCAACAAGTGAACTCTTGTTTCCACAGCTTGAAAAAATGCATTAAAAGAATTTAAAAAATTTAAAATATGCTTTAAAAATAACAAATATGCTTTTACATCCGGATTTTCCATCACAGATAATAAATCGTCTCCTGATTTAGTTTTTTCACTTATAACCATTTCAGTCAAAAAAAGCTTCGTAGTATCCCAAAAATCTAGAAGTCTCACAACACATGAATGGTGAGATAGCCATCGTGTAGTAGATAATTTTAAAATTTTACGGTTTGTTTCCTGAAAACATTCAGTAAATTCTTCATAAATAGCAGCACGCTTAGGACTACTATTAATATAATTTGCTATCTTTTTTAAAAACTCCTCGCAATATTCCGGTATTTTAGCACATGCAGCATGTGCAGCTAATGCCGCGGAATTGCATGGACATGGAAATGTTAATAAATTTGTACAAAATTCTTCTAACTTTTTTTTAAATGAGAGATGTTTACCTGTCATGACAGATGCATTGTCGCATGACAAGGCAACAATATTTCCAAATGGAATGTTTAATTTCCACATTTCACATTTAAATGCATTAAATAATTTTTCCGCGCTACTATTTTTTGCGTCAATATTAATTAATTTAATTAATTGCGTGCGAATGTCTAATGTTTCAGGATCAACATACCGTACAAGAAACGTCATCCATTTTTCATTACAAATATCTGATGTTTCATCAATAAAAATGGAAAATTTAGTATTTTGAATGCTGTTGACCACACGGTTCGTCTCGACCGGACACAATACATTCGAAATAATATTTTTACATTTTGTTCGACCCATACTCATACTTTTTAATACGTTAGGATCTTTTCCTATTTGTTGAAAAAAGTTAAGGATATCTTTTGCCGTTTGATGCGAAATATTCTTATCAGCAATTAATGCGGCATATCGAATTTCTGCTGATTTTTTCCGGTCTTCAAACGGCAAAAGTGAGTCATCCATCATGTTGATATTTTCATCCATGTTCATTGTTTCTGTCTTCTTTTCTTTACATATTTTTATATGTGCTTCGGATTCTGCGTGACGATAAATGTGAGATAAATCACCAATCATAGATTTATTACAAAATGAGCAAAAAAATGTATTAATGCCATCTGATATTTCACATAACCATGGCTGAAATAATTCGCTCTCTAGCCATTGTGCTTTAAATTTATATTTAGATTTTGATATATTTTTATGTGAACTTATATCAATATTATCTAATAAAGTATTTTCTTTAATATTATTTTTGTGACACGCAGAATTCGCATGTCTTAAAACGTGTGTGTTGCACGAAATATTTTTATTACATATGATGCAATGATAAAAACCGTCATCAGAAGATACTTTACGTATCCAACATTTAATTCTATCATCACTAAGCCAAGCTTCTGAAAAGCTTCGCTTAGATTTTTTTCTTAATTCATCACACATTTTTATAACAAAAAGTAGATAGAAACAAAGAACGAAAGAAGAATGAATAAAAGGAAAGATTAATAATAAAAAAATTAATAGAAATAATATAGAAATATAGAAATAAATATAGATATTTGAAATAACTTACAATCACAATTGCTTCAGCTTCTTGTGTACCAAGATTTTACAAGACATGTATAAAAAAATACGTTGACTCGCAAAGAGCAACAAGATTATCTTACAGAAGCGCCGTGAAACAGTAGCAGTACAACGTATAAAACAAATGCGCGGCGTATGAAACAACTTAAATAATGTCGAGTGCTTCAGTTCTCTGTGAAACATCGCACACAACGTATCGTCATGTCCCGTAAGTAAATCAAATTATTATTATTTGTATTTTTTAAGAAAGTTTAATATTTAATTTTTATCTTCTCCTTTCTCTTACATAATATATTTTTTTTTATAGAAGAAATAAATGGAGATGCTGCAAATTTGCAACAGTTGATGCAACAGTTGTTGCATCAACAAAAATTGCAAGAAGAGAGGCAACAACTGTTGCATCAACAATTGCAATATTTGCAAAAGAAGCAGGAGGAGGAGGAGGAGGAGGAGCAGCAGCAGCAGCAGCAGCAGCAGCAGCAGCAGCAGCAGCAGCAGCAGCAGCAGCAGCAGCAAGCAGCAGCAGCAGCAGCAGCAGCAGCAGCAGCAGCAGCAGCAGCAGCAGCAGCAGGAGCTGCAGCCACAGCCGCCGCCGGAAAAAATGGATGAAAATGGTATATTTTTATTATTTATTTTTTTTCATTAAAATATTAATAAATATGCATAGTTATATTATCATTCATTGTTTATTACTTATCTGCATATATCTATTTTTTCAGAAATACATATAAAAAGAGCAGGCGGCCGATCCCGCGCCCGCTGGTATTACCAGCGGGGAGGCAGGCGTATGCCAAATAGAGGCAGTGGCCGAGGAAGGGGCGGCCCTGGCGGCCGAGGAAGAGGTGTCCCTGGCGCCCGAGGACGAGGCGTCTCTGGCCGAGGAAGAAATGCGTGGGGCCGTAGTGGTCCCACAATAATAAAAAATTATACCTTCAATTAAAAATATCTATAAATTTTTTAAATAATAAAATAATAAAATAAAAATTAATAAAAAAAAAATATATAATTGAGGAATAATTATTTAAAAATTTTTTTCCTTTATCCTTTTTTCCTTCATATAAAATAGAGCATATTATATATTATAATGTGGTATGATATGGCTACAGGCGAAGATCCACGTTAAAAAAATCTTACGCGCCATTGGTGGTACCTCATATAGGTGGTGTGGAAAATCATCATTCAGTATTGTTTGACGACGACACAAACATATATATGTGGTCCGTATATACGTTTGTGTATCGTAACGATATTGTAAATATATATGTATAGAAACTAAAGTTAAATATTATTATATGACATATTTTTTAAATATTTAAACTTTCTTATAGTACTTTTCATTATTTTTAATCATTTGTCGGAAAATCGATACATTTTTCGTACAATAAAATGTATAATTTTTTCTTTTGTTGTCTCCACACGGATATTCCTTCTTTCAAATCATCGATTTAAAATGCATTTTTACGTGGATTAAAAACTTTAAGTAATTTATATACGTATCTTAATCATAAATATATTATATAATAGATATATAATAAATAATATATCTCATACGAAAAGGCTGAAAAAAACATTAAAGGCATAGTAAGAAGCGACAATCGAGAAGCGACCAAGCGACGTGTACCGCCCGGTCTTCGTGCCGGCTCGATAAGAAGGAGGGAGACAGAAAACAGTATGTCTGTCCTCTTCTGCTGTCCGAAGCCAGCCGAAGCGCCGAGCTCACACGTACGCGGTTTGCGCTTGTGTGCGTCATCCCCTCCAGTACGGTTGCGTGTTGCTAGCGTGGCAATTCTGGCATCACTGCCTTCATCCAATCCCATAAACAAGTGAAGTGTACAGAAGAAAAGTGAATACACGAAACGTACTGCTCGCTCAAATAATGGATGCTAGTGCTCGCATAAAGGAACGTCACGATGTACTCAGACGAGCAACACGCCATGTTCACACAAGAGTTAAAAAATTCATTAATGTTAACGGTGGAGTTTTTGAAAATTTATTATAATTTGTAAAAAATGTATCACTTGAACAATAAATATTAGAAATAATACGTAGTATTTCTTTCTTGTCAGTAATTTTGCAACTGTACATTCAAGTCGCTCTATCTCGGAAACCGTGGGGAATAGGACATATATTCATATGAACATTTTTGCTTAAAATGACCGATACGATCACCTCCCAGAATATTGACCTTTCCTCCTGGAACACCCTGTATAAATAGTAGCCAACTTACAGTTGCATAATAATTTCACACACTATATAAGGTATAAAACTTTATTAATTATTAGATCTCTCTTATACTGTAAGAACTCATAATAATTTGCCACCCTTTATAAGCTTTTCAAGGAAAAATGTAATTGCAATAACAAAAGAATATGAAAATCGAATAATTATTTAACTACAATAATTTTAATGAATAATATATAAAAAACTGAATAAGGACATATATATATATATATATATATATATCTTTAATAAATCCAACCGTTCTATTGTTATTGCAAAAGAAATATAAAAGTTATAGACCCGTTTGGTATTTCACGCACGGTATAAGCTCTTATATAAAATTTATTCGTTCATGCATCATTGTAATGTCAAAAGCAATTATAATGGCAAAAGAACCAAATATTAAAGTTAAAATTAATGTTCAATAATTTTCACATATGGTACAGAAAATGCTGAATCGATACATATATATACATATTTTAAATAATTTTAACGGTTCTCTTGTTATTGTAAAAAGAATCGAGCGTTATAAAAGAAATTCTGGAATAATAGTATGCTCAAACCGATCGATAATTTCTAAGAATTTCAATATGAAAAAGCGTATACGGAAGTCCGCGACGACCATGAACGTAATTGTAATAGCAAAAGAACCCAATATTTAAGTAATTTTTGCTTTCTGATAATTTTTACTAAAAGAGTATAAAATTCTGCATAAGAATATGCAAGGAGAATTATAAAATTATTAACGAATCTCTTGTTATTACAAAAAGAATATGGAAGTTATAAAAGAATTATTATAAAAGAAATAATCATGCTCGAGGCGATCGATAATTTCTAAGAAATTATCTCTGTTAGACATTCAAGGTCAAGCTTCTAAGGCGGCATTCGTTTGAAGCTACCTGCATGCAGTACCAAGAATTGCACGAAGGCCAAGGCATCTCTTTGTCGCCGCTTCGTCGAACTGCGCATTTCCACACCCCTCGGCCTACACTTTGACAGTATATAAGGAGCGACCGCATTCCAATCGGCGCATTCGCCCAACGTTTCTCCTGCAGTGAAGACCTCTCGCCGAGGCAGAGAGCATTCGCCCACCGTTCTTCAAGCAGTAAGGAGCTCTCGCTCAGAGAGCATTCGCCATCCAGCGTCTGCCTGGCATTCTGTCAATGTTTCAAGAAGCATAAGTATATTACTTTAAACATTGTAATTTAGCAAAGTTCTTTTTCGAATAAATACTTTAAAATATTCGGGACTTTGAATTATTCTGGATCAGCATCTCCCGAGACAAGAAGCTCAACTCCTTGTAGGAAATACACGTAAGTTCGAAATATTTAACTTTAACTTCTTAACGTACGGCCATTGCCATATTTAATCTAACCTCCTCTTCTTCTTTAAATCTTAAGAGGATGCCGGATTACCGACAGAATGCGAATATTAGTAGGATTGCAAAATCTTTTTGTTGATTAAAGATATCAACAAATCCTTTTCCACAATTAAGGTACACATAATAACGGAGTGCGGAGTTTAACATTTCATATGAAAAGTTAAAAAAAATGAGAAAATTACAGTTTTGTTATCGGCTTCTGCCGTCACATTTACTTAATATAACAAATTTGTAATCTGTACGTGCCTAATCAGTAAACCCCGCACTCGGCATTTCATCAAAGAGTATAAGTGAACTTAGAGAAGTGAGTTTAGAAGCTTTAGAAAAAAGATTTTACGATCCTACACTTTCGTGCATATGTGTGTGTGCGAGATCGAGGCTCAAGAGTAAAACAGAGCAGTAGATTAGTTGCGTGATGTCGCGATAGACGGAGCTGCAATCTTACATGACAAGGACAGACATAATCGTACTACCTTTGTCTCTTTCATGCGTGCGAGAGTAATATACATATACGCACTAACATTATTGCAGTATCTTTTCTCTCTCGATCATACGCTCTGTCTCTTTCTAATCGCTCGCTCGCTATGTGCTACGTATCCCTTAGCTTCATGCTCCTCGCATATTCACTTACGCGTTCACTCGCGCTTTTCTCTCTTTCTCTCTCTCTCTCTCTCTCTCTCTCTCTCTCTCTCTCTCTCTCTCTTTCTCTTTCTCTGTTTGTTCTTTATTGTATTCTTTCTTTCCCATTATTATATTCTCTTATTTATTCGACTTTTATTCTTTTTATTCTCGTCTTCCTACATAATAATAATTATTAATTTAATCATTAATTTATTCATCTTTATTTTATAGAGTATAAATGAGATATTGTGTATCTTATAAATAGAAAAAGTATTTAATTATGTGTATTTTTGTATGTACATGTGTTGTATTTAATTATAGTTAAATAGAAAAAGAAAATAAATTATTGTTGTGTATCTCATTTATGCTTTATAAAATATAAACAAATAAATAAATTTATTTATTTTCATGTAGGGAGACGAGAATAGAAAGAATAAAAGTTGAGCAAATAAAAAAATATAATAATGGGTATAAAAGAATACAATAATGAACGAGCAGAGAAAGAGAGAGAGAGAGAGAGAGAGAGCGAATGAGGAGCAAGCGAGATAGCTAACATGAAAGATTTCCGAAGTTTCGCTCGCGAGGCTCACTTTATCTATAATCTCTGGCGTTATATATCGTAACTGTAAAATTTTTGTTTTTCGCGCTTATTGATCCGCAAATAATTACAATGAATTAATGATATTTTACCGATTAAACTGATACCAAACACGATATAAATCGGATAATTTTTAATCAATTATGTAATTAAAATTATGATTACTTATTTCGTTAAAAATAATCTGATTTATGTCATATTTAATGTCATTTTAATCGCAAAAATGTTATTAATCCATTACAATTATTTTCAAATATATAAAATGCGAAATACAGAGATTTTATTTTCTATAATAAGATGACATATATACATCAAAGATTACAGATAAAGGGAGCCTGGCGAGCGAGACTTCGGAACTCTTTGATGTTTGTCATCTCGCTTGCTCCTTCATTCTTTCTTGCTCTCGCTTTTTTCGATTCTTCAGCATCGGGGATCTTTCCTTATGTACAAAATATAAACATTTTATAAAATAAAAACTGAAACTTACATTTTGGATGTTCTTAGTATGAATATAATTATAATGGATTAATGAGATTCTTGCGATAAAAATAATATTAAACACGACATAAATCATATAATTTTTAATGAAATAAGTAATCATAATTACATAATTGATTAAAAATAATTCAATTTATGTCATGTTTGGTATCATTTTAATCGCAAGAATCTTATTAATCCATTATATTTATATTCATACTAATAAAATCCAAAATGTAAGTTTCAGTTTTTATTTTATAAAATGTTTATATTTTGTACATAAGGAAAGATCCCCGATGCTGAAGAATCGACAAAAGCGAGAGCAAGAAAGAATGAAGGAGCAAGCGAGATGACAAACATCAAAGAGTTCCGAAGTCTCGCTCGCCAGGCTCCCTTTATCTGTAATCTTTGACGTATATATGTCATCTTATTATAGAAAATAAAATCTCTGTATTTCGCATTTTATATATCTGAAAATAATTGTAATGGATTAATAACATTTTTGCGATTAAAATGACACTAAATATGACATAAATCGGATTATTTTTAATGAAATAAGTAATCATAATTTTAATTACATAATTGATTAAAAATTATCCGATTTATATCGTGTTTGGTATCATTTTAATCGGTAAAATATCATCAATTCATTGTAATTATTTTCGGATCAATAAGCGCGAAAAACAAAAATTTTACAGTAACGATATATAACGCGAGAGATTATAGATAAAGCGAGCCTCGCGAGCAAAACTTCGGAAGTCTTTCATGTTAGCTATCTCGCTTGCTCCTCATTCGTTCTCTCTCTCTCTTTCTCTGCTCGTTCATTATTGTATTCTTTTATTCCCATTATTATATTCTTTTATTTGCTCAACTTTTATTCTTTCTATTCTCGTCTCCCTACACGAAAATAAATAAATTTATTTATTTATTTATATTTTATAAAGCATAAATGAGATACACAACAATAAGTTATTTTCTTTTTCTATTTAACTATAATTAAATACAACACATGTACATACAAAAATACACATAATTAAATATTTTTTCTATTTATAAGATACACAATATCTCATTTATACTCTATAAAATAAAGATGAATAAATTAATGATTAAATTAATAATTATTATTATGTAGGAAGACGAGAATAAAAAGAATAAAAGTCGAATAAATAAGAGAATATAATAATGGGAAAGAAAGAATACAATAAAGAACGAACAGAGAAAGAGAAAGAGAGAGAGAGAGAGAGAGAGAGAGAGAGAGAGAGAGAGAGCAGCGTGAATGAACGTGTAAACGAATATGCGAGGAGCATGATATATATATATATATATATATATATATATATATATATATATATATATATATATATACATATAATCTTTATGACAATTTATTATTATTTATAGTTATATTTAGTAATTTATAAATGAGAAAAGAAAATTTGATATATTTTATCCTCTTATGTTACCAAACATTTGCATATTTATATAAACTTGCCTATATTTATAGAAAATAAACTTTTTCCAAAGCAAAAATTTATAAATTTAATTTTTGTCGTAAAATATTTATAAATAATGGTTTTATGTATCGAATTAATTTTAATCAATATGAAAATAATTTTTTTATTTGGTTAGAGAATATTTGTTTATAAAGATGCGCATTTGTTTTTATTATTACGCGATATTTGTAGCATGCATGTATGTAAGTATATATGTATGTATCGGGGAATAAGTCGACTGTACCATGCACATACACACATGCAGGCAGGCACACGCGATCATATCAGTGCGCGGCAGATACTCAGTCTCAATCGCGCGTGTTGTGTACATACGCGTAACAAGAGATTACCGCAAAAGTACGCTCAACTGTTATAACGCGTTATAACGAGTTGAATTTAAAAAACGAGTGTTGTGTTTTCGTAGTGTGGTTTTAATAGTATGTCCACATAATGGGACAAAAATATTCGAAAATTTTCGAGAGATGCTTGCCCCTCTTTGCCCGCAGACTTTCTTTAAAAAGAATAAGGGTCAAAAGATTAGTATATTTATATACCATAATTTTAGAAGGAATTGTTTTAATGTATACTATATACTAATATGTTGCTAGATATTATTTAATTTTATTTCCGTGCAGTCTACACAAAAATATAAATATGATAATGTAATATTATATAAAAATATAATATCCCAAATTTTTTTTTTTAATTATATCTTTAAAACAATTCCTAAATAGAAAACAACATAAAGACTTTTGTATAAAAAAATGTAACATAAAATTCATCTTCAAATAGAATTTAGAATGACTACTCTATACACATAAACATACACATTATATATGATGCACATAGTATTTAATACTCATATAGTATTTTTGTTATAAATAAATGGACAGATATGGGCAAAAAAAGAAAGAGGAAGAGAGAGAGAGAGAGAGAGAGAGAGAGAGAGAGAGAGAGAGAGAGAGAGAGAATAGGAATGAGTAAGCGAGGAAATGGCTGTAAAACGATATATCGATTGATAATTCACATCAGTCACTAAACATTAGTGAGCATAAAGTATTGCTACGGAGAAAGATATAACTATTTCTTTTTTTTTCTTACTTTTGGCACTTGTACACACTTGCTCAGTTACACTCATATCTTCTTTCTCTCTTTGCCCATTCTTCTCTGTCCATCTCTTTCTTATCCGAGCATACTATATGTGTGTTATATATAATTGCTAAAAAATTACCGTTTTTTAAAAAAAGTGAAAAAAGGAGTGCACGCGCACAAGCGCCTTTCGCTATAAAAATACTCTTATACAAAATAGTGTTATTTCAATTTGTTGTGAAAAATTCTTATACAAAATAGTGTTATTTTAATACAAAAACACTGTCATATCCAAACTAAAAAACTGTTTTACAAAATAGTTGTTTTAATATTCTACAAAAATAGTGATATAAAAATATTGCGCCAATTAATAAAAATTTATTTTACAAAATTCATTTATTATTATTTCTAATATTAAAAATTGCAATGTGATCAAAATAGTGGAATATATTTAAGTGAAAAAAATTTTTAATTCAAAAGATAAATTTAAGTATAAAATAACTTTTCAATTAGAGAAAAACTTGACGCTGCTAAATTGAATATATGCTAATCTAATTAACGTGTTATTTATATTTTGAATTTAACAGCGCCAAGTTTTTCTCTAATTGAAAAGTTATTTTATACTTAAATTTATCTTTTGAATTAAAAATTTTTTTCACTTGAATATATTCCACTATTTTGATCGCATTACAATTTTTAATATTAGAAATAATAATAAATGAATTTTGTAAAATAAATTTTTATTAATTGGCGCAATATTTTTATATCACTATTTTTGTAGAATATTAAAACAACTATTTTGTAAAACAGTTTTTTAGTTTGGATATGACAGTGTTTTTGTATTAAAATAACACTATTTTGTATAAGAATTTTTCACAACAAATTGAAATAACACTATTTTGTAGAAGAGTATTTTTATAGCGAAAGGCGCTTGTGCGCGTGCACTTGGCGCCTTTTTTTCACTTTTTTTAAAAAAAGATAATTTTTTAGCAATTATATCATTTCTTTTTGTACTGTGTGTTATATATTATCTTATTTCTGCAATCAGATTAAATGAATACATCTATTATATTTCTGAATTATAAAAGCAACTCTTTCATTTCTTTGATTGATACTATACGCTTGTGCTATACTATAAATTAGCTAACTAATCTGTCTCGTAAATATATAGAATACACACATCATAACTTATATAATTTATATTATATTATAACTTATATTGTAATTTAAATATAAATTAAAAAGTGATAGATGTTATATTTCTTTTTTTAAATATTTAAGATCTTAATTTTATTGATATGAAACTGATAAATGTAACGTTTCTTTTTTTTTTAATATTTAAGATTAGAATAAACCTTGCTAATTATATATAAAGTTATAATATGAGTTATAATATATAAATTATAATATATTTTATGATGTATGTATTCTACATATCTACGAGACAGACTAGTCAGGTATACACAGCACAAGCAATTAGTGTAAAAATGATGTGTATGCTACATATCTACAAGACAGATTAAACAAATCAAGTACTTTTATAAAAGTGATAAATGTTACGTCCTTTAAAAAAAAATACTATAATCAAAATTAAAATATATTACTATATGCTTGTGCTGTGCTTTAAATTATCTAACTAATCTGTCTTGTATCCTGATTATATCAAAAGCAAAAGATGTAAAAAGGAATACAGTGTATTCAAATGTATTTGTTAAATGATTGTCATCATATAGTTATTTGTCATGCATCATATGCAGCTACGGGTATAAGTAACATTAGTAAAACATAGTCTGTAAGATTAATATGTATAAATCTTATAAATTTCTATTTATATTTTATTTCCATTTCTATTTATTTTTGTTTAATAATTTATAAATTTTTATAATAAATTTATAAATACATTTATTTTTCAATGGAACTAGAAACATTTTTCAAGCAGTTAAGATTTTGACAAAGTCTGCGACAACACGTCTATTGCAAACCAACATATTGTAACCAATCTTTGTCTCAATGCTAAACACAACAAAATTATCGATAATATCAGTTAAATACTAAATTTTATTTGCCAAATATATATACCAAATAGCATTCTGACAAATGGAAAAATACCATGTAACAGATCTATTATATTCATTAACTATACTAAAACATGCTTCATCTATTTCAAGCGATGCATTAGCATCGCAACAAGAATTGATTACAATATGTTGGTTTGCAATAAACATTTTGCCACAGGCTTTGTCAAAATCTTATCAACAGCTTGGAAAATTCTTCTAGTTCCACTGAAAAATAAATGTATATTTATAAATTATTTAAAAAGATAAATAGAAAGAACCCCGCACTAATCATATGGAAAATCTGTCCCGGTCAAATCAATTGGTTTTTACATATGTTGTAGCTTATGACCTACTGAACAAAAGATGTAATGGGCACAAAGCTCAATAATGGACAGTTATCGAGTTATAACCAGTCAAACATGAAAAATTCGGGCTGCCGAATAGTCAAATCTCGGAAGGTATTGATTTTTTTGAAAAATGTTTGAAACAAACATAGTAGGGTTTTACAAAATCTGTTAGTTGGTGACATTATTTGTGAATTTTGAATGACCTTGAAAAGCTCCGTGAACAAAAATCTTCCACAAAAATGCCTATTTTTTATTATATTCGTGTAGCTAAATTCGAGACGTTTTCAAAATATTTTTGATGAACCTTTTTTCTACTAAAACTTCTTGAGAACTAATATACACGATTTACCATCTCTGGTTATGAGCGTAGAGTTATGTGTAGAGCGCTCGATTCGTACAGCTAGAGCCGTCAGGCGATTCATCCCCACTGCTACACTGCGGGCAGTATACTCTATCTGCAATCTGTGAGGAATCATATTGGTTGATATTGCTAGCGCAGGCATTGTCATCACTAAGCGTATCTATTCTAGCGTTATTGCTGCCGAATGCTATTACTTTCTGGCATTACTACGTCCGATATTGATATTATTGATATCAGTGTATTCTGTTCATTTTGGTCTCAGGAATTATTTCACCAGAAAAGTTTTTAATATCTAATCAATCTGATATTGCTACGCAATTCGATAATAAAGTATTATCATGGCTTACAGACATGGAATCCATTGTTATGTTTGCGATCGTGCTTTTCAAGCTCGACAAATGGTACGAATCAATGGCAATAATGATGCAATTAAAAAACAAATCGCTGTTTTTAGGCGAACTGGGCTGGGTAAGGAGCCCATTGATATAGACAATGAAAGCCGATTATGTTTTAATTGCAATGTATCTATTGTACATGAAATAGAACAGATAGAACTTGATCCGACTTACCTACGACTCAACGTTATTACCCAAACCCGAAATAATTCTTGTTTATTTTGCAATGCTATTGTAAATATTAGACCACTGTCGTTAGAATCCAGGGTAAATGTCTTTGTTCTGAAAAATATTTATATTCCTGAACACGTTTATTGTTGTGACCAACATTTGGATGATCGCGGATTTATTTTACAGTTACTGCTGCCAGGTTTGCGATTTATTTATAGACCATATGTAATAAAAGTTCAGCAACTGCAAGTTTTCTTAGAAGCTCTTCGTAATATAGCAAATAATAATAATCGTTATGACAACGAAAATAGTTTTACAGAGGATGAATTTAAATGTATAGCACCCATTACAAAACAACAGTTTCAAGAATTGTATACATATTGCGATCCTATATTCCAAGAACGTGGTATCAGAAACGTTACTAAAAAAGATCTTTTAATTTTTTTATGCAAGCTGCGACAAGGACTGTCTGACGAATTTCTTAAAGTACTGTTTCAGTATTCCTCTAGACAAGCAGTGAGTTTAGCGATTTCCAAAGTTCGGCAGTCTTTAGTAAACAGATTTGTCCCTGATAATATTGGTTTTCAAGCTATAACTCGAGAAGAGTATATAATGAGACATGTAACACCTTTTGCAAACGAATTATATAATTCTGAGCTAGCTATTCCGAAAGTAATTGCTTATATTGACGGGACTTATTCTTATACTCATAAAAGTAGCAACTTTCGTGTTTTACGACAAACATACTCAATGCAAAAAGGTCGACATCTGATAAAACCTTCTCTTATAGTTGCTCCAGATGGGTATATACTGGCTATTCAGGGTCCTTACTTTTCTGATTCTCGTAACAATGATGCTCGAATATTAGATAATGAATTTCAACATGATGCGGACAATATGAGAAGATGGTTTCATGATGGTGACATTTTTATATTAGAGCGTGGATATCGAGATGCTCAGCCATTACTTCGTGAATTAGGCATTGAGTATAAAATGCCAGCTTTTCTTGGACCTCAACAGAAACAATTATTCACTGAAGAAGCTAATGAGTCTCGATTGGTGACAAAAACAAGGTGGATAATTGAAACTAGAAATGGACATATCAAGTCTATGTTCAAGTTTTTTGATCATACAATTATAATGCCTCATCTTCATCACTTGGGCGAGTTTTATAACATTGCAGGTGCTATAATTAATAGATATCATCCTTTAGTTTTAATGGAAGAAGCTAATGCAGGATTAGCAAGAGAACTTCTTGATAAATCTAGAGAGGTTAATATTGTTCAAGCGCGAGTTGAAGTAGAAAGGATGTGCTATAGAAATGCACAATGGATACATTTACATGAAGGACAGTTACAGTGACTTTCCACGCCTAACATTAGAATATTTACGAGATTTGACTATTGGTACATTTCAGGTTCGTCTAGCAAGATCTTATATTCAAGATAAGATGCAGCGTGATGCACAAGAAGAATTTCAATTGGATTCGTTGTTTGATGAACAAGGTTTCATAAGGGTGCGAGTGTTTTCACGATTCCGTAATGCTACAAAACATCAAATATTTATAGCTTACAACATAAGAGATGCAGATAATATAGATGATGAGAGGGAGGCGATTTTTGGTTATTACTGCACCTGTAAGTCAGGCGCACGGACTGTGGGTACATGTGCACATGTAACCAGCGTATTGTGGCATTTAGGATATGCACGACACCAGCCCAATGTTCGTTATCCCTCTTCATCATTATTGAACACAATATTAGATGCCGCTCAGAGACCACCACAGCAGGATCCAAATAATGAGTAATATACAATAAGATCATTTATTTTATTACCCCACACATACACACACACACACATACACACACAGCAGAGAGGGTTTGGAGTAAAAAAATACTACGGGAATGACGAACCGTGGGGTCCTTATCTCTGCTGTGACACATAAAGATTTTTGTTCACGGAGCTTTTCAAGGTCATTCAAAATTCACAAATAATGTCACCAACTAACAGATTTTGTAAAACACTACTATGTTTGTTTCAAACATTTTTCAAAAAAATCAATACCTTCCGAGATTTGACTATTCGGCAGCCCGAATTTTTCATGTTTGACTGGTTATAACTCGATAACTGTCCATTATTGAGCTTTGTGCCCATTACATCTTTTGTTCAGTAAGTCATAAGCTACAACATATGTAAAAACCAATTGATTTGACCGGGACAGATTTTCCATATGATTAGTGCGGGGTTCTTTAACCTTACAGACTGCGTTTCATCAATGTTATTTATATTTATCTGTAGCTGCATATAATGCATGACAAATAAATATATGACAAACTATATGACACTCGTTTGACAAATGCACTCAAATATGTATTCTTGATGTGTATATCTATATTAACTGATATGAATGTCTATATCGATAACTGCTCGCAGTTATCCATAGTGGCTTTTGACAGGTATAAGTTAAATTTTCCAGACTGCAACATTATATAGCGTAGCACTCTTTCATTTATAAAAAGGTGAAGCTGCAAAATTCTTTGTGATACTTGTGGATAGTTGAATCAGGTATAGGATACAAACACACATATATCTTATAATAAACATACTATAAAATACATATATCTCTTTCTTATCATAAATATAGAATATTTGGTAATTATTCAGTTTAGGGTCCTCACCTCAAATATCGATGAAATTATGCTCATTCGATGCGTTTTTGCATAAAACGAAAGAATATAGCAGATTATATGTAATGCGATGTTTTGTTTTGTTTTTACACATAGCATAAATTACTTTCGCAATATTTTATTTTTCTCTATAAATAAGATATGAAAATATTCTATACATTTATGACAAGATGTTTATATTCTATTCTATATATATTTACTATCAGATATGTGTGTGTGTGTGTGTGTGTGTGTGTGTGTGTATTCAATGCCTGATCCAACTAACCACGAGTATTACGAAGAATTTTGTTGCTTCACTTTTTTATAAATGAAAGCGTGCTACGCTATATAACATTGCACTATTGCATTGCAAACCTATTAACCTATATCTGTCAAAAGCTGGTATGGATGCAAGCAGTAGAAGCGCCGCTAGCGCAATCTTATGTCGAATGCTCGAACCGTACAACTTCTTGTACACATGCGCATTGGGGGCTTGGGCGTCGATGACGACGGAGACGTTTCTTAGTAAAAATTTTATACATTTCGACTTTGGATTATAATATCTTCATTTATAGGATACGTAGAAGAAAAGTAAAAATATTTTCATAATATAAAACAAACTCAAGCTTTCGATTAAGCTTATTAAAACATCAATCGGTTCAGCCGTTATTGAGGTTCGATAATCTAAGAACTCTTCAACTAGCCGACTCGCATAAAGATACACGGGGTGCCTCACTGTTGCTGCGCATGACTTGGCGCGAGACACTACCGTGTCTCTTGATTATCTGTGTGTATATGTTTGTGTATATGTAATAGTAACTTTAAATTTATTAAAATATCATTAATCTCTTGCTTATTTGTATATTTCACTGAAAATTGATTATATTTATTTTGCAATAGTAGTTGTGTCACAGTAGTTAGTTAGCCAGAGGCGATCAATTCGTGAGCTGGTTGTTGAAAGAAATATTTCCCACCAAATGCGTTTTGCATGTACGCTTTGGTTGAAGAATGTATCCCAGAAGCGATCAATTCGTGAACTGGTTGTCGAAAGAAATATTTCCCACCAAATGCGTTTTGCATGTGCGCTTTGGTTGAAGAATATATCCCAGAAGCGATCAATTCGTGAACTGGTTGTCGAACGAAATATTTCCCACCAAAAACGTTTTGCATGTACGCTTTGGTTGAAGAATGTATCCCAGAAGCGATCAGTTCGTGAACTGGTTGTCGAATGAAATATTTCCCACCAAAAACGTTTTGCATGTACGCTTTGGTTGAAGAATGTATCCCAGAAGCGATCAATTCGTGAACTGGTTGTCGAACGAAATATTTCCCACCAAAAACGTTTTGCATGTACGCTTTGGTTGAAGAATGTATCCCAGAAGCGATCAATTCGTGAACTGGTTGTCGAATGAAATATTTCCCACCAAAAACGTTTTGCATGTACGCTTTGGTTGAAGAATGTATCCTAGAAGCGATCAATTCGTGAATTGGTTGTCGAAAGAAATATTTCCCACCAAATGCGTTTTGCATGTGCGCTTTGGTTGAAGAATATATCCCAGAAGCGATCAATTCGTGAACTGGTTGTCGAACGAAATATTTCCCACCAAAAACGTTTTGCATGTGCGCTCTGGTTATTAAAAAAATAACATTATATTCCAGAGGCGATTTTTAATCGTGAGCTGGTTGTTTTAAGAAATATTTCACACTAGATGCGATTTGAATGTGTGCTCTGGTTATTAAAAAAATAACATTTTGTCCCAGAGGCGAATTTTATTTGTGTGCTGGTTGGTTTAAAAAATATTTTATTCCAGAAGCGGTTTGCATGTGCGCTCTGGTTATTAAAAAAATAGTTTATCCCAGAGGCGATTTTTATTCATGTGCTGGTTGCTTTAAAAAATATTTCATATCATATGCGGTTTGTGCATGAATATTCTGGTTATTAAAAAACAGTTATTCCAGAAGAAATTTAAAGAAACTTCCGTTTTTGAAAGACTAAGTGTGCAATATCTGGTATTCCTTCATATGATTACAACCAATCATATATAGTAATAAAAGCTTACAAATTATTGGAAGGAATTATTATTGTGATTACTGGCGATGTATTTTTTCTTTTTTTGATGGCACCAAATTTCGCGTATATAATAGTCTATCAGGCTGTGTATATACAAGTTGGTAGCTAAAGAGAAAAAATATATACATCTTCGTTATTAGGAGGCAATCCTTATGAGAAAAATACTCCAAGGATGTAAAGAGTATGAGGAAACGGTCTTGTAATATTATAGCAAGCAATAAACTGCTGCCTTTTTTAAAATGATAAGAAATTATGATTAAAAAAAATCTATCCTGATACTCGTAACAATATTGGCCAGAAAAAAGATGCCTCAATCTCGCTTGCAAATTATAATCGCAGATATGAAAATAATAAATAAAATATTTTGGTTGCGTTCTCACGAAAATGGGCGATGGAGGAGCCCTTTCTATATTATAAATATCCAAAATATTGTAACAATCATAAAATTTTGTTGCAATGTTTTGCGGACAGAGAATTTATGTGTTTGTATTTATAAATATTTATATTAATATTTATATAAATGTAAATTTCAATATGTGCATACTTATGTCATAAGAATATATAAACATTCACATTTATAGTGAAGAAGTTTATATATTACTCATTAGTCCTCAATCATATCGATTATACCGATATACTGTCGATGATAAAGATTTATCATCGTATTCAAAATTATATGTATAATATATTTACATCCATATATAATATATTTTAGTTCAATTTTCTCGAACTGTACTGCATAAATTGTAACCCAGCAAACCAAGATATGATTGTTATACACATATAACATGTACATAATAAGTGCACATGTTACATCTATGTTATATAGCAGATATATTCGATGTTTGCTGGGTATATGTATCATATATATATATATATATATATATATATATATGCCATATAACATAGATGTAACATATATATATATATATATATATATATATATATATGTTACATCTATATGATGTATATATGTATATATCTAGATTATGATAAAATCAAAAGAGATAATATGAGCAATATTATAGATTTGTATTCAAAATATGTACGCGACACAAACAGATATCTGTGTAAAGTCGTTGCTTCTACAAGACGATAGAACAGAAATAGAGTAGAAATCCAACATATTTTCTGTCTCTACATGTTTATTATAACACAATGCGAAAAGCTTGTATTTTATTGCTCTTTCCAAAGTATGCACATATCCTTGACAATTACTCTACATAATGATATCGGTAATGTAACTATAAAGCGTTGGTAATATACCGACACTTTTAGTTACGTTTAGATGAGGTCCTAACCCGTCGGAGTTCGCCCGTCGCTCCGGCATCCTCTTAAAGTGGATCTAACTGTAACAAAATGTTATTTGCTTTGTCAGTATACATGCTTAATATGTATACTTTGATTTTCTTGGCATACGTATAACTAATATTATAGTAGCATGTTGCGCAATATGAAATATTTATAAGTTTTCCTTCTTTTATAAAATAATGTAATGTTAGTTATACGTATGTCAAGAAAATCGAAGTATACATATTATGTATGTATACTGATAAAGCAAATAACATTTTGTTGCAGTAAGATCCACTTTTTCATACATAGTATTTACTTATTATTCTTAAAGTGGATCTAACTGCAACAAAATGTTATTTGCTTTGTCAGTATACATGCATAATATGTATATTTTGATTTTCTTGGCATACGTATAACCAATATTATAGTAACATGTTGTACAATGCGAAATATTTATAATGCCAAAAAAGATAAATGAAGTACCATAGAAGATACCAAAGAAGACAAAGTATTTTTTATTTTAAGTATTTTCTTTTAAGTATTTTTTTTTTGATGTTATCTCACAATAATAAAGTTTTATTTATATAGAATTGGCATTCGTTTTATTTTTAATAATATGATATAGTTTTTATCTAATAATAATAAAGTTCAATAATTATAAGTAAATCACAATAATAAAGTTTTATTTATGTAGAATATCTTACGGGGGGGTCCCGTTTGCCTACATTCTCGATTGCCAACAGCTTCGTTTGCCTACAACGTTTTGCCGACAGCTTCGATTGCCGACATTCCCGATTGCCTGCAGAGCGATTGCCTACAAGCATTATTGCGCACATGTAAAAATTAAAAATACAAACATACGTTTGCACACATGACGTTATTGCGCACATACACATTGCACACCTGACTTCATTGCACACATGGAGATTGCATACATGACGTTATTGCACACATACACATTGCACACATGATATCATTGCACACATAAAATAAGGAAATTGTATTAACGTTTTGCACACATGACTTTATTGCGCACATACAGATTGCACACATGACGTTATTGCGCACATACACATTGCACACATGATATTATTGCCCACATAAAATAAGAAAATCGAATTAACGTTTAGCACACATGACTTTATTGCGCACATACACATTGCACACATGACCGTATTGCACATATAAAATAAGGAATTCATATTAACGTTTTGCACACATGATTTTATTATGCACATATAGATTGCACACATGACCGTGTTGCACACATAAAATAACAATTGGACACTGCACGATTGGATACCGCACGATTGAACACCGCATAATTGAACATCGCAAACCCATGTAGAACCTCTTCGCAATAAAAAACAAACACTTTTTAATGCGAAGAGAGGTTTCACATGGGTTTACAATTTTCTACGCGAAGCGAGGTTTCACATGGGTTTACAACTTTCCACGTAAAGCGAGATTTAACGCAAACCAATGTGTCTAGTTTTTTGATAGTGGAGCCTCCCCTGCGGGGGGGGGGCGGAACATACTGCCTCCACGCATATACTTTTTAATGCGAAGTGAGGTTCCACATGGGTTTACAACTTTCCACGCGAAGCGAGGTTTCACATGGGTTTACAACTTTCTACGTAAAGCGAGGTTCAACGCAAACCAATGTGTCTAGTTTTTCGATAGCGGAGCCCCTCGCAGGGGGGGGGCGGAAGATACTTCTTCCACGCATATACTTTTTAATGCAAAGTGAAATTCCATATGGGTTTGCGATGCTCAAACATGCGGTGTCTAATCGTGCGGTATCCAATCGTGAGGTGTCCAATTGTTATCTTATGTGTGCAATACGGTCATGTGTGCAATCTGTATATGCGCAATAAAATCATGTATTCGAAACGTTAATACGGTTTCCTTATTTTATGTGTGCAATAAAGTCATGTGTGCAAAACGTTATTTCGATTTTCTTATTTTATGTGTGCAATAATATCATGTATGCAATGTATGTGCGCAATAACGTCATGTATGCAATCTGTATGTGCGCAATAAAATCATGTGTGCAAAACGTTAATACAATTTCCTTATTTTATGTGTGCAATAATATCATGTGTGCAATGTGTATGTGCGCAATAACGTCATGTGTGCAATCTCCATGTGTGTAATGAAGTCATGTGTGCAATGTGTATGTGCGCAATAATGTCATGTGTGCAAACGTATGTTCGTATTTTTAATTTTTATATGTGCGCAATAATGCTTGTAGGCAATCGCTCTGCAGGCAATCGGGAATGTCGGCAATCGAAGCTGTCGGCAAAACGTTGTAGGCAAACGAAGCTGTTGGCAATCGGGAATGTAGGCAAACGGAGCCTCCCTTATTGTTCAAAATTGAAACATTAAAATTTCGTCTAAATTTCGCCGTTATATTAAAACGATTGCTTCAGAAAATAAAACACGAGCGAGAACAAACAGCGTCGCGGTCATCCGCTCGGTGCGTGATCGCATTCTTCTTCGAATGAAAAACTGTGACAAACAGGAAGTTCTCGAAGGTTCGAAATCAGAAAAACTTGTTATTCAGATCGGCAGAGCGCGAGTTTACGCGGTCGGTCGATTTAGTCTGCCTACGACAACGATTCCAGCCGGTCGAAATTCATCGACTTTTCGCATTCGCACATCGCTTATTCTCGCTCGCGTCGCATACGCAGTAGGCTTACTCGTCTCCAAATCGGTCCGAATTGTCTCGCATATGATCGCATTCATATTCTCGCGGCGATCAATTCGGTCATATCTCAAACTGTATTCTTCAGTCAATTAGTGCTAAGACATCGTGAAAGTTAATTGTTAAGAGTGTGGAGACCGAGAGTCGACGCGCGTTAACCGTTACGCGAATGTCCTCTGCCTCGCGCCAAGCAACATCCGGCGTCCGCGTGCAAGATATCCGTTCTCGCGAGAGCCTCTAGCAAGAAGCTCTTAAGCAAGATTTCCGACACGCGTCGAAGGCAGTCATTAACAGGACATTTTGAAGATATCCGTCGGATTCGCGGAATACGTGCCGTCGCTCGCTCCTATTATTCTAAATAAAACGAATAGTTAAAACAATCTGCACTCGACTCTTTTCTCAATCTTCTTATCCTCCAGCGGATCTACGGATTCGCGTTACACACCGCTTCTCGCTCATCTCTGAGCGTTTCTCTCAGTTTCGGGCGATCTCGTCGAGGTCGACTCCCGAACACCTATCTTACAATAATAAAGTTTTTTTGTTTAATTGGCATTCATTAATTTTATTTTTAGTATATAATGTTCAACAATAATTCACATGTGCTTACATTATATTATAATATCTTACAATAATACAGTAGTTTTATTTATGTAGAATTGGCACTTAATTTTATTGAATCCTATATAGGCAATAAAATCTTGTTTTTTATTTTTTTTATATTATCTCACAATAATAGTTTTATTTATATAGAATTGGCATCCGTTTTATTTTTAATATATAATGTTCAACAATAATATAGTTATATATAATATAATATAATTTAATAATATAATATCAATTTAACTACACTTATAAATTCATTCACTTTTGTATTACTGTAACATCATACTTCAATGTAGATCATTCTTCAACTGTATGATGTTACAGTAATAAGTGAATGAATTTATAAGTACAATTAAATTGAGCTACTTTACACAATATTTTATTGCCAATAAAATTAACGATGCCAATTCTACATAAATAAAACTATACTGTATTATTGTGGGATAATATAATATAATATATGCACATATATATTATTTTTGAACATATATATTATTGGTGATAATACAGTTTTATTTATGTAGAATTGGCATTCGTTAATTTTATTTTTAGTATATAATGTTCAACAATAATATATATGTGCTTACATTATATTATCTCACAATAATATAGTACAGTTTTATTTATGTAGAATTGGCATTCGTTAATTTTATTGAATCCTATTTAGTATTGTTATAGTTTGCTCCCATGCACATCATACGTCCAGACTTCGCGCAATATGCGCTTTTCTTCTCTTTTTTTAAATTATTTCTTTTAATATTTTTATTCCAAAAACTGAGCAGGCGCCGTGTCTATAATGACTTTGAGTATAATTCGTTATCTCGTCTTGAAAAGCTGACCTCTAAGGCTCCGCTATAGGATCTGGTTCATAAGGTTCATAATCTTGCACCTCCTTCCTCAAGTGATCATATTTGAAACTTTGCTTACTCCGTGCATTGTAAAACCTTTGAGAACCCAAGTCATTGTATTCGATTATAAGCGCTGGATGGTCACTTTCCTCTATCTGTATGTGAGGAAAAGAACAGAATTGTAATATTTAATTTAGTTTACATATCTGGTTTTATATGTGCTACTCAATATTTTATATGTGCTAATTAATTGTACTTACTGCCTGTTACTACCAAATCTCTATAATCCAATATGTTACGCTGTTTAGCAAAGCTTTTCAGCTAGGATTGCATACGGAAAAAGACCGTATGCAATTCCAGCTGCAGAAATCCCAGCTATAAAAGTATACCGGTCTTCTCGAAAAGATTGATTTCGCTTTATCCTGCAAATAAGCGCTATAATTTAGATAATATTCAGATATAATCAAGAAATATACTTATAAAACAATAAATAAACATGTATAAACAGATATATATACAAAATTTCAATCTACTTACTCGATAGAACCAAATATATTTTCTTGCTATATAACTTTAACCTTATTATATCTTGACGTCGCGATTTCTTGCTATATAACCTTAACCTTATTATATCTTGACGTCGCGATGCTATCGCGTACCGCGACTACCGCGTCGCTTGATACGTATCATATACGTATGCACGCACATACACATTGTCTCTCAAGGCGTATTTGCACACTCAAGTATATAATCATACATGAGCGCTGCAAACGCGCCTTGAGGGACAAAATCGCTTTGCGTGTGTGCGTGCGAGCATACGTACGTGAGAGTCTGAAACTTATCTTCTTATGATTTTTATGATAATGATGAAGAACGAAAAATGTTACATTTCTGGTATACGATTATCATTCCTCAAGATTGACTGCAACAATCTTATTCAAACTGGTCGCAATCGAAAGCTTGCATCCATATTGTATAAGAAAAGTGCCGTTAGATTTTTGATTAACGGCTTGGTTCCTGAGGAATTTTAATCGAAAGTTTATTAGGCGTAAAACTCCGGATAAGCTACTTGGTAACGTCGCGGCCCCTGTACATAGGCAACATAAGCAAACCGTTGACAAGCCGAAACATTTTTTTATATACTTGGCGTCGCGACGCTACCGCGTCGCTTGATTATTTAATAATTATTAAATTTAATGCTAATACTTTAAATATAATATTTTATACTCGCATACTTTAATGCCTGTAACCATACGAATAATATCGGTTCGCAATACAATTAAAGACTCCATAATCATTTTTAAATTGTTTTATTTTTATATATCGGAATTCTCTTCAGAATCCTCTTCGGGTGTAAAAATTTTTGGATGATAATCATCAAAGAAACATTTGAAGCACAATGTCAATTTACACCAAGCACATTGAATAAGATAGAAAATAACGGTTTCCGCAGTTAGCAGATACAACTGCCTCATAATCGAGTTTTCGGCAACAGAAAAACTTCCGCAGTAGTACAAAAGCACTGACCAGTCATATAATATAATGTAGAAATAAAATCCCTTGCAGAATTTTTAAATTTAAAAATGATTATGGAGTCTTTAATTGTATTGCGAACCGATATTATTCGTATGGTTACAGGCGTTAAAGTATGCAAGTATAAAATATTATATTTAAAGTATTAGCATTAAATTTAATAATTATTAAATAATAATTCTTTTACTCCATATGCGTTCACTTATTGCAATATTTTGTAAAAATCAAAAGAAAAAAATTGGTAAAATCAGGACTCGAACGTGCAACGGGCAGCGTTCTAAGCCGCCGCCTTATTCTCTGCGCTATCTGCTAACCTCTTTCGCTAATTCGGTATAGAAAGCGCACGAGAAATTTCTAATGCAAATTTCTCGCGAATGCTTGAGTATTGCGTCGTGCCACTTATCCATGAATTAGTGGGGGGTTAGTACTAAAACATATTTAAAGTTGAGCAAAATCCGTGAGTGCACGACTTGGCCCTCCCCTTGTGAGCGACGCTGTAATCCGGCATCCCGTATAATATGTTGAAGTTCTGTTGTATGGCCTTTCACCTGAGCAGTAATAAGGTGACAATTACAGAGTAAGCTCCTGTAGCCGACAATTCCACCCAACGGGTGTCGATAATAGAACTTCCACTGCCTAACAGTGCTTGCGTATTCCACTATATTAGTGTCAATACAGAGATTTGCTGCCTCCTAAATGATAGTAGTCTTCTAGAATATTATTTGAGAATTTTATATCATTCAACCATTAATCTAAATCGAGCTCTTATAACTTATCCCGCATAAATCCATTCCTCTTTATTACAAACTCGATAATCTTCATTTATCCTTTAACTATTCATTAACGATCTTAAGTTAGATCAGTTCCTTTTCCTCTATTGCAATTTCACAATAGCTTTTCAGACGGTACACAGAACTTGGTGAATTAATTTACGTATGAACTTTTGAATGACATATTTTTATAAGGTACATTTTCTACAAGAAAAACCCATTTCATATATTTTGTATATTTTTAATAAATAAATGATCATACATATATTCTGAATAAATCAATCATTTGTATACCCGTGTCTGTTCACTCTTCCTCTCTTTGAAATTGATAAGGATCCAGCTCTCGGCATCCCTGAGTATAGTCGGTGTAAGCAGGTTGCCCATAAAAGAAATAGAAAGCACCTTTCTCTTGTTCACCGAGGTAGAACTCGAGAAGGAAGATCACTGGATGTAGCAATTTTGGCGATGAGATTTAAACCATCGTAGTACCAGAATTGCGAAACCCAGATCGTGACATTCCCCTAATGTCATGTTTTTATTTCAACATATTTTGCATGAATTTTGTGCATATATTTCATTATTTCTGACCTCATTAATCAACATGATCACGACTAAGAAATAAAACTTTCAGATAAATACTTAACAAATATGTCTATTATTTTTTTTAGATGTTGAGGATAAAGAAAGTGGATCAGAGTATATACCATCAGAAGACGATCACGATTTATTAGATAATGATGATGATGAATTGCATTAGATACAAAAATCAATAATGATTAATCAAAATATGACTGCATCTTCAATATCCAGTTTAGATGTCTCAAAAGCAACACAATCGACTTGCAAAAGGCGAGTATAGAGGTAAATTAGGACGTACAGTTCCTGTATTACTATCAAACGATTTTGTTACGTCCTGGCGACTCCACGATTCCTTTCTTCCGCGACGTTGCGGTAACGATCGTCAGTTGGTGATAAGAACGAACCGTTCAATAAACAAAGCATCTTGTGCCATACGTTTCTTTTAAACACTGTCATTTGTCAGTAACTACATCCACGAGTATCCGTGGGAAAGACGCAAGGAAATCGGTGATGGAAACCATGCCGGTCTCGAAATAAATAAAAAATAATATCTACCCCTTGCAGTAGAATTTCCGGCGGAAGAACAACGAGATAACAAGAACTTTTAACGAAATGTTTAATAAACTCAGCTGCATTAATACTGATAATAATTTTCTAACGGACAAGTAATAAACACAGCTGCATCAACGTTGACAAAAATAATTATAAGGAGGTAAAACTCTTTTCTAATCAGATCATGTGCGCGAGGGTCCCCCGGAAAGGCTAATGTTTAAGGAACTTTTGAAATAATAACGAACTCATCAACCGACGATCAGCACGGGTAAAAATACGAAAATAGGAGACATCCCCTGCCGAATGAGGACACTGGCACGATTCTAATTCGTTAAAATCTTGAAGAATCCCTACTTTTGCATAATTTCAATTCATTAAAGTTTTTGAAAGATCCCACTCTTAAAATTAGAAGACGCCCTCAAAAAGGTTTTATAAAAGAAAGAACTCGTAAGACTAGAAAATTCAATTGATTCATTCAGTCATTTCTGTCAACTTCAATCAGTGCCGGGCAATTAATCTCGTGTGCGCGCATTAAGAGCGAAAATTCATAATTAGAAAAAGAGTTACCAGTTCAATATCAGTGTCCTCGTCTTGGCGTCGTCTCCAGCGCAACCCGGCACCCGCACAGCGTTACATCTTAGCGAAGGACGACAAGTTCTGTCAATCTACTCAACCTACCAATTAAAAGTCAGCAACGAAAGTAAGTCTCTAATAATTCAGTTTAATTATATTTTTATTCCCGCAATAAATAACGTTGTTACCGGTTCCATAGTGAGAACCAGGTCGGGAAAAGATTACGAATTCCAACCCGCTACCGCAAAGGTCCGTTCCGCGAGTCAGAAGACGCGAACTTCTGTAGACTTAAAATCAACCATAGCTAGTAGTAGTAGTAGTAGTAATTATTCAATCACCGCATACACAGAAACAATCATTGACTTCCCCCCTAGTTACTCCCCAATATATCCATCGGAACCACCTTCTCCCGAACTGCCGCTTTCCCCCCGATCGTTCTCCTCGTTGTCAACGATCATCCTTGATGATTCACCTCCTCCTTCTCCTCCTTCAGAATTAGACGAGTTTGAGAAGGCAGTGCAGGATTTCTGCAACGAACTCCCTGATTTGGAGGACGAATCCTGCTATCAATCTCCAATCCCTCCTTTTTCCCCTCTTGAATCCGACGAATTCGAGAGAGCACTGGAAGAGTTCTGCAATGAACTCCCAGATCTCGATGACGAATCCTTATACCAATCCTAGAATTATGAAATCAACCTCCTAATATTCCCACACACTCTCACTCACACAAATTGTTTTATTTTCTTTTTCTAACAGATATGTTGTAATAACCAGTCAGAAATTCAATATTAATAATAGAATCTTGCCTCATTATTCTGACTGATGTCCTCCGTACAATTGTAAGAACCGCTAACAACCACACACACATACACACACCCATACGCATATTAAAATAACTATTGATATAATGTATACCAAAGTAGTTTAATTTATTATGAATAAATTTATATTCTAATTTAAATCCAATCTTTATTAACCCCTCTCATTCTCCAATCAAAAGATCGCACCTGGTCCCATCCCGCGTAATAGAGATTAAATTCTCTTACCAAAAAGGGACCGCCGAGCGAACTTCTGAAAACCAGAATAATTGCGACCCTAACGGTCGTTTACCTGATTTTCAGAGCGTCAAGTTCGTTCGACCCGATTCTAACGCTTCGAGACGTTTAACTTCGGGATCATAAAGATAGTGGTTGCGCCCTTCCACTGACTCATCCTTCCTCGAGTCTGGACGTAACAAACCGTTTTTAAAATTTTGGGGGCTCGTCCGGGATTGTAATGTGCGATCTTTTTAAATTGGAATGAGTAAAGGGACAAGAGGTACAGCTAATAAAGACGAAGTAGAACGAAATTTTCAACTTGCTCAGGAAACATACAATCGAACAAAATCTAACACATCAGAAACACAATACACTTCTACTCCTAAAAAATCTACTACTACTGGTATTAATTTTTCGTTAGACGAAACGGTAATTGAAAAAGATTTCGAAAAAAGGTTTAACGAAACTATTAGGTGTACAAATAAGTTTCCGCCGTTTGACAAAAGTTGGCGCCCCCAGTAAGTTATGGTTAAAATTGTCAGATGTAAAACGTCCTTATCGTAAGATTGGACATCAGTCAATAACATAACCTTAAAATATTAGTGATTTTTTATCAGTATAATATATTCTTTTGTGTGCGAAAATATCGAGTTTTGAGCCGAATAAGTGTCATTTGCGGGAACTTTTGATTTACATCTTCAATTTGAAAAAATCTGCAGCTGAGGCGTATCGATTGCTTGTAGAAGCATATGGTGAGACTGCCTTAAGTGAGAGAAGTTGTCGTGAGTGGTTTCAAAAGTTTAAGAACGGTGAATTTGACATCGAAGACAAAGAACGTAGCGGAAGGCCGAAAGTGTATGAAGACGCGGAATTCGAAGCATTATTGGATCAAGATTCGTGCCAAACGCAAGAAGAACTTGCACTTACATTGGGAGTGACTCAACAAGCAATTTCACATCGGTTGAAATCATTGGGATTGATTCAAAAACAAGGAAATTGGGTTCCATATGAACTGACGCCGAGAAACGTTGAACGCCGATTGTTCACATGTGAAATGCTGCTTGCCAGGCATAAACGAAAGGGTTTTCTGCACCGTATAGTCACTGGTGATGAAAAATGGATCCGCTATGATAATCCAAAAAGGAAGAAATCATGGAGACCACCTGGCCATGCTTCAACATCTACAGCTAAGCCAAATATTCATGGAAAAAAACTCTTGTTATGCATTTGATGGGATCAGCTGGGTGTCGTGTATTATGAGTTGCTCAAACCGAACGAAACCATTACTGGGGCTGTCTACCGAACACAATTGATGAGATTGAATCGAGCAGTCAAGGAAAAGCGCGCCCACTACTCCAGACACGACAAAGTTATTCTCCTGCATGATAATGCTCGTCCACATGTTGCGGCGCCGGTCAAAACCTATTTGGAAACACTCAATTGGGAAGTTTTACCCCACCCGCCGTATTCACCAGACATTGCTCCTTCTGATTTCCACATGTTTAGATCGATGGCGCATGGCCTGTCTGAGCAACACTTCACATCATATGAAGATACCAAAAATTGGGTCGATTCGTGGATAGCCTCAAAAGATGAAGCATTCTTCCGACGCGGTATCCGTATGCTGCCAGAAAGATGGGAAACAGTAGTGGCAAGCGATGAACAATACTTCAAATAAAACATTAGGTTCCGTTCTTTTACAATAAATGCCCAATTTTTGATAAAAAACGGCGGAAACTCATTTATACACCTAATAACTTCAACGATTCTTGCGATAAGACTGTTATACCTGAATTCGATAGATCTGAAAGAAAGGAAGGCCCGAGCGGTACCGGCGGCAACATGACTCAAAATAATCCTTTCTCTACTTTGAAATACGCGGTCGAAGCCGTCCCTTATTTTGACGGTCAAAACATTCCTTTAAATTATTTTATTGAAGGATGTGAAGAAGCGAAATCCATGTTGCCTAGTGAGGCCGAACCACAGTTTACTAAAATAATAAGAACTAGGATAATTGGTGAAGCTCGCCGAACTATACAAGACCAAGATTTTAATAGCGTCTCCAAATTAACTAAATTCTTAAAGCAAATTTATGGACCACCAAAAATTGTTTATCAATTACAAGGGGAATTGGGGTGTATATATCAAAAGAGGGATGAAGATGTAATTACATATGCAAATAGAGTAAAAATTCTCGGGAAACAAATTTTAGAAGCATATAGAAGTTCGGGAAACGTGTTATCTGACCAAAATATTAAAGCGTCATTGGAAAAAGACATGTGCAAGTGTTTCATTAGAGGGCTTAAACCAGCAATTGAGCAACGAGTTGCGAGAAACTTATTAGATGTACAAGAATCTGTAGCCGATTCTTTAAGAATAGAGAGAGAGCTCCGAGAAATGACAGATTTACGACAGGGAACAGATAGCGTTTCAGGTAGACAGAGACCTAACAGCCTAATGGAAATCTGTCAAATCTTATAAGGAAGGGCACGTGGGTAACAACTGTAGGAAATATTTACAAACGTCTCAACAAGTTAACAATCAGATTGATTTAGGAACCGCGATTCTAGTCTGTCAAATTTGTAAAAAACGTGGGCATGGAGCAGAAAAATGCCGCTTCCGTGATCCACAACTTCGCCGACCAGTAAACGTAGTTCAAGGAAGAATAATAACTTGTCAATTATGCTTAAAATCTGGTCATGATGCAAAATCCTGCCGACAGAATAATACAACAAATAACAACAAAATCTCAGTAATTTGCCAATGGTGCGAAAGACCCGGCCATTCTGCAAATAATTGCTGGAAGAAACAAAATGAGCAACGTTATACGGAAAATAAGATTCGTGTAACTTGTCAAATTTGCAATAATTTCGGGCATATTGCTAAAGATTGTCGATCAAGAATAAATCAGCAAATGGAATCAAAGAATTCTTTATTCTGTCGCTATTGTAAGGAGCAAGGTCATCTTCTCGAGAATTATCAATTACGCCATGCCAGTAATCTTCGGAAAAAAGGAAATACTCAGGGAAACTACAACGGCCCCTCGACGTCTGGTGCACAACAGGGATCCGAACGAGAACCGCACTCGTCCATACCTCAGGCAGCCAAATAGACAAAGACAGAACAACCATAAGGCCCGTGACTGTAAACCTCGATAAACATAGTCGCGTGCCTACCGTTCAAATCAACATCGACAACTTAGCTACTCGTATAACTTTTATGCTAGACACGGGATCTGGACCTAATATAATTAAAGAAAATCTCGTTCCTGAAGAAATAAATATTAACTATACTAATATCCTCAAGTTGAACGGCATAAATAATTATCCGGTATACACCTTAGGTGAAATTACATTAACTCTTTTCAAAATACCGGTTATATTTCATATTGTATCTAACGATTTTCCAATTTCACAATCCGGCATATTAGGAAACGATTTCTTTAAACAAACCTCATCGAAAATAGATTACGCACAAGGACATTTGGATGTTTCCGGAATCAACATACCTTTCTTATCACCTGAAGCCATTATAGTAGCTCCGCGATCTGAATCATTATTTTATGTAAGAATAGAAAATCCAGAAATAAAAATGGGATACATACCAAGATTAAAAATAGTGCATGGAATTTATTTGGGAGACATCATCGTGGAAAACGTTTCTGGAAAAGCATATTTAAATGTTATAAGCACTTTAGATGAAGAGGCGGAAGTACATGTTCCGACCTTGCGCCTAAAACCATTGGGCGAATTATTAAACAACCATAATTCAAATATCGAGACTGCAAGCAGCTCAGAAGAACCAAGGAACGAGGAAGAAGAAATTACTTACGAATTTGACGATTATGAAAATAAATTGAATATCAAAAATGAAGGTGAAAACGAAAAGGAAGAAAATATTATTATCAAAGAAATTAACCATGAAGACGATGAAAAAACATTAAACCAAAAGGAAAATGAAAATACGAATAAAATTAAAAATAAAGATAAAATAAAAAATAAAACTGAGGAAAAATAAAAAATTAAACGATTCAAAAATCCTTGGAGAGAGAAATTACCAAACCTCTCCTGAAAATCCAATGAATCCAGCCATCCCTGGAGGGGGAAGCTACCAAACCTCTCCTAAAGATTTAATTAATTCAAAAATCCTCGAAGAGAGAAATTACCAAACCTCTCAAGAAGGAAATAATTCTAGGATTTCGGAGGGAAATTTCCAAACCTCGACAGAAAATCCTAGCTCCGTCGATGTTCCGCGAAGATGGTCATAAAACAGCTTTCACTACTCCTTTTGGACATTACGAATTTGACCGAATGCCGTTCGGTCTAAAAAATGCTCCAGCTATTTTCCAGCGCCTAATGGACTTAGTATTAACTGGGTTACAAGGCAAAGAATTATTCGTTTATATGGACGATATTGTTATCTATGCAACGTCTTTAGAAGAACCCGAAAGAAAATACAACGCTTTAATGGAATGTCTTCGAGAAGCTAATTTAAAATTACAGCCAGACAAATGCGAATTTTTAAAAACGGAAGTAACTTATCTGGGACACGTAATCAGTAAAGGCGGAGTAAAACCAGATCCGAAAAAATTAGAAGCGGTACAACGATTTCCAAGACCTAAAACACCTAGGAATATTAAACAATTTTTAGGACTTGCAGGATATTATAGACGCTTTATACCGAATTTTTCAAAATTCGCCAAACCATTAACAAATTTATTAAAAAACGACACCCGCTTCGAGTGGACATCCGTGCACGAAGAATCTTTTGAAATTTTAAAACAAAAACTATGCGAAGAGCCAGTACTGCAATACCCAGATTTTTCCAAACCATTCATTTTAACGACCGATGCATCTGGAATAGCCGTTGGAGGAATATTATCACAAGGAGAGATAAATAAAGACCTACCGATAGCATACGCCTCACGAACCTTAACAGATAATGAATTAAAATACGATACATACGAAAAAGAAGCGCTGGCTATTGTATATTGCGTTAAACATTTTCGACCATACTTATACGGAAGAAAATTCACTTTAGTTACAGATCATAAACCTTTGATGTGGTTTAAAAACGCACAAGACGCAAATATGCGAATACTTCGTTGGAGATTAAAATTAGCAGAATATGATTATGAGGTTGTATACAAAGCGGGAAAAACAAACGTAAACGCAGATGCATTATCAAGAAATCCTGTAAATATCGAAGAAATAGATTGTAAAATTATAAAAAACAAGAAACTTTTAAACCCAGATAACCCTAAAGATACACAGTTAATTGCTGAATTACTAAAAAAATCCGATAACGAAGAAGAAGAAGAAGAAGAAGATGACGATTTCCATTTATATCTCTCCGATACCGAAGAAAACGAAGAAATAATACCTGAAAGCGATTTATTAAATAACAATAACGATACTCTTCCATTTACACCTACAGAATTAAACGAACCAGATTATTTATCAATTACCGAAAAAGCTTTAATACATGATCCTCCTAAACAAAATAAAATTCAAACAAGAAGCCGAACTGCAAGACAAAATATTGAGCAAAATAAAATAACCGACGAATTGCATAATGACGGAGGAGAGATTGAAGAGATTGAAGAAAGAAACGATCCGCCTGATAAAGATTCTGACAGTGAAAAGGAAGACTAAGAAGAAAATGAGGAAGATATTATTAACCAAAATTTAAAGTCGAGAAAAAGAAAACCCGCGTTTATTGAAAATAAAATAATTCATGGTAACGTCATAGACTCTAGAGAACTATTATTTTTACGAAAAGATAACATGGTATATTTCGTCGACACCCAAGGAACCTTTAGATTCAGGCTCACAAAAACTTTTCGAACGAAAAGAGCTTCCAAACCTAGGATTTCTTGTCTTAGGAAAGGCTAAGGCCATAAAACATAACAATAATTATCATGTGGCTTTACCCATCAGCGAGGGACAGCGAGAAGGCCCTACGGCTACCCTTAACCAAATTATTAAAATCTTAGCAGATTTACAAAATATGACTGAAGATTTAAAATTAGAAACATTTAGTATTGCAAAAACCGAATTTATTAATAACGTTCCATGGAATGATATCAAAGTACATTTACAATCAATATTCACCGACGCTCCCACTAAAATTATTATTTGTCACGGACTAATTAAATACCCACCGAAAGATTTACGTTCCGTTATAATCAGTGAAATGCATTGTTTACCAACGGAAGGACACCGGGGAGTTACAAAAACTTACAACCGAATAAAACATAATTATTACTGGGAAAACTTGAAAGCAGATGTTCAACGATACATACAGCAATGTTTACAATGTCAATTGAAAAAACTTGTACGAGTTAAAACAAAACAACCTGTGATAATTACAGACACACCAGGATCTTCTTTCGATAAAGTAGCCATGGATGTCGTAGGCCCTTTGCATAAAACCGAAAGAGGAAACGAATATATTTTAACATTACAAGATCAATTAACTAAATTTTGCATGGGAATACCATTACCGAATCAAACTTCCGAAACCATTGCAGAAGCTTTTGTAGATCGATTTATTTGCGTACTTGGAGCACCAAAAGCAATATTAACTGATCAAGGAAGGAATTTTCTTAGCGACTTAATAAAGAAAATAGCAAAATTATTTAAAATTCGCAAATTTCGCACAACAGCTTTTCATCCTCAATCAAACGGATCATTAGAGAGATCACACCATGCATTAGGCGAATATTTGAAACAATATGCAAATGAACAAAAACAATGGGATAGATGGATCAGCCTTGCCATGTTTAATTATAATACGAGCGTACATGAAGCAACAAAGCACACTCCATATGAATTGGTTTTTGGAAAGATAACACGTGTTCCATCGAACGAACTTTTACCTCCTGGGGATAAATTAGCAAATTACGATGAGTATTTAATAAATCTTGTCACTCAACTTCACGCAATTCAGGGAAATGCACGCGAAAATGTAATTCAAGCCAAAGTTAGATCAAAAAATTATTACGATAGAAAAATCAACCCGCAAACTTTGGAACTTTTAAACCGGGAGATCAAGTATTTTTATTAAAAGGTCCAAAACCAGGTAAATTCGGAGATCAATATACTGGGCCTCACGAAGTTCTAGAATTATTAAATAAAAATAACGTAAAAATAAGAATAAAGAAAAATAGCCGAATTGTACATCCTAACCGCTTCACATATCAAACCTACCGATAAAGAATAATTATCAAAGAAATAATTATGTGAACTTTCAGATGGACAACAACATTAAACGACTAATCGCGATACTGGTAGTGTTAATCAAATTTTATCAAACTCTTGGAATAATAGGGTATGACTGCGGATCTTCTTCAGCGAATTTAACAACATTATCATTATTAACTATCGAAGAGTGTGACATTCCACCACAAAATGTTAAACGTGAACAAGCATATATACAATTATTTCAAATTAATGAATTTGAATCTGTGAAAGTAATACAGTGTAAAGTTGAAATAGATCGATTAATAAAACAGTGCGGAATGTTCTCTCACACTATGGACGTATATAACGGAAAATATTCATACATAGAGGAAATACCCCGCGATATATGCAAACGAATGCACGATTATGGTACTTATCAAATGGGGCACACCTATCTAACCGGCCTAAGATCAAATCAAACTACAACACGTCCAATAACGCTCGCTGGAAGTGTGGACAACGACGGGGAATGTATCGGAGGGGCGTATTCCGATCCCTATGGAACATGGACAGACGTAATTGTACTCGCAAGCGTAAGAATTATACTGCAAGATTACGTAGCCGACGTAAAAATAAATACTAATCGGGTGCAACTCAGGTCCGGCGTAGCATGTAAATTTGGCTCCACACATTGTACAGATGTAGAGGGAGGAGATAATTATTGGGATCCCGTACCTACTGATACTTGCAAACTCCATAACTTCGGTATACTATTCGAAGGATATGCATACAAAATAATAGATAACGACAAAGATCATCCTCGAACAGTTTATTCTTTAACCACACAAGAGACAATATTTGCATTGACTAACAAAGGAAAATACAATACATGTGGATATTCACTAATAACAACAGAGCATCCAAAATTAGTAATTTTCGAGACAGTACGCGGTACCACTATTTTTAAAAAGCAATCGGGCATCTCAAATCTCGATATCTTTACTTATATGAATTCCAAATTCGTATATGTAGAAAGACACGTCCGCACTCAAATAAATGAACTATACAGGAATTTATTATTACATCAATGTAATCTAGAGAAACGAATATTACATAATGCACTAGCCATAGCTTCGCAAGCACCTGACATTTTCGCATACCATCTAATGAAAGGACCTGGATATATGGCCCTTTTGGCGGGAGAAGTAATTCACATAATCAAATGTGTACCAATTGATGTAAAATTAGCAAGAACAAATTAATGTTACGACCAATTACCAGTAATCCGAGAGAATCGAACACATTTCTTAACGCCTCAAACTCATATATTACTACAACAAGGAACGCAAACTGCATGCAATCCATTTGCACCTGCCATGTACCTCTTAGGAGATTCATGGTACAAATTTATACTTACTCCGATAGATACCTTACCACCAACTATCATGAAACCGTTAACCAAGCCTACCTGGAAATACATTAACCCAGGATCACTCACTACTAGTTGTATATATTCTGAAAAAGAGTTAAAAGATCTGAGAGATCATATAATGTTTCCGGCCGAACGACCGTCAGTACTTAACACCGTAGCAAGAGGAGTAATGGGAAGACCCACTTCTCTCCATTTCCAATTTATTGGTTGAAGCATCTATGGAAAAGATAGCCGCTTCCGCTTGGAAAAAGTTCTGGAATAAGTTCCTGTTTTTCGGCAATATCAGCGCTGGATTACTCGGGATTTATTTAGTCGCAATAATTTCCAAGTTAATATAAGACACAATTGTACATGGATATGCCTTACATACTGCGTATGGATGGTCAATCTATTTACTTGGAGCAATCTGGGATTCCCTCACAAATCTTTTGTTACATCTGGGAAGACGGAGGCAACCCGAGAGGCCACAGCCGAATCCACCACCACCACCGCCAAGCGCACCACTAGAAGACCATAAAGTAATAAAACCCACTAAACAAGAAACCCGTAACATAAACACCATGGAAAAGAACGCGGTATATCCTCTGCTACGTCCGGAAGAAAACGCTACCTATACATTAGAAATAAGGGAGTAAAAATTAAAAAAAAAACAAGGGAAAGAAAAAAAAGTATATTAATTATATATTAATAATAATAATAATAACAAAAATAATAGAAGAAAATTTTTATTAAACGTCTTTTATCCTTTTCCTTTCCATCACAAAAAAAAGCTCTTGTAAATTTTTTTTTTTTACTACATCAAGCAGTTTTAACTATTCCTAGAAAATGGAAATCGAAAATATCAACACACATGATTTAACCCGCGGACGTTTGGAAATACGGGTAACACGCGCGGAGTCTCCATCACTTTTCTGGGTCCAGCTGAAGAACGGCGAAAGAGATCTGGTGGAACTTATCGAAGAGCTTAACTTCAGAATGAATCGACGATCTCAATATCTTCATTGTTGGCCTGAAGACTTGAAAGAAGGTGAGCCTTGCGCTGTCAAAATCAAAACCATCTGGCAACGCGGCGTCATTATAAGAGTTAATACAGTGACGCATATGGTCAAAATCTCTCTCAGAGATTGGGGCATGGTAATCTGGAGGCCTATGGGACATGTTTATTTTCTGGAAGACCGATTCCGAGACCTGCCGTGGCAAAGCATCAGATGCGGTTTGCCACACACAGGCCCAACGGTTACAACAGCTACGGAATGGACCGAAAAGACACGGCAATTATGTAAGATCCTCACACAGCGCCAAGAAGGATGGATGCAAATAGTCCATCCCTTCGGTGATAGAACTGCAATGGTAAAATTAATGATATACAATGAATATACTGAGGGGGCCCACAACCTGAGAGACTCTCTGATACAACTGGGCCACGCTCGACTCACTGAAAACATCACAACAGACGTATACCCCACTGTATAAGTTGCATAAAAAGCCTTTTATCTAATAAGCAATACCGAAGCATTTAAGATTTACATTAGATTAATTACACAATATACACATAATAATACTCTATATAATAATAGTAATATTAATAATCCTTATTATAGTAATAACACAAAACATTCCTTTTCTTATTTTTATACTTTACTTTTATAATTTTAACAAATAAAAAAAAGGGGGGGAGAGAAAAAAGGGGTAATAATAATAATAATAATAATAATAATAAATAAAAAAAAATATATATATATATATATAAAAATATATATATATATGTAACAAGCCGCTTTCGCGAGGCGGGCGACGGATAACTCGGTCGGGATCCTGGGTTCGGGAAAGCGGTATCGAGACACGAATGCGATTTGATGTTTGGTAAAATGTACTTTATTGCGTGTAAATGTGTGGTGGTACAGCGTGAGTGTGTGGGTAGGTGTGCGAGGTGTGTGAGTGTATGTGCGCGCGAGACGAGTGGCGAGTGTGAGAACGGACAATGTACGTGTGCGAGTACGTATAAAGTATAGATGCGAGTATGTACAATGTGTGTGTGCGGTTACGCACGAGTGGTACCCGTTTGACCACGTTAATATTGACCACGGTCCTGATTGACCACGTTGAAATTTACCACGTTAATATTGACCACGGTCCCAATTGACCACGTTAATATTGACCACGGTCCCGATTGACCACGTTAATATTGACCACGTTAATATTGACCACGTTAATATTGACCACGTTGATATTAACCACGGTCCCGATTGACCACGTTGATATTGACCACGGTCCCAATAGACCACGTTGATATTGACCACGGTCCCGATTGACCACGTTAATATTGACCACGTTAATATTGACCACGGTCCCGATTAATCACGTTTATATTGACAACGGTCCCGATTAATCACGTTTATATTGACAACGGTTCCGATTGAAAAACCATGTAACACACACACACACACACACACACATGCGGGGGGGTGCAAGTGAGGCCTTCGGCCCCCCTCCCGCACCCCCTCCGCCAGTCAGGCACAATGGACCTCGCTTTACAACTTGCAAAGTACATGCCCTAGTAACGACATGTATTGATCCGTGGTCAATATTAACGTGGTCAATATTAACGTGGTCAATATCAACGTGGTCAATCGGGATCGTGGTCAATATTAACGTGGTCAATCGGGACCGTGGTCAATATTAACATGGTCAATCGGGACCGTGGTCAATATCAACGTGGTCAATCGGGTCCGTGGTCAATTTGAACCGTGGTCAATCGGGACGAGTGGTACCCGTTTGACCACGTTAATATTGACCACGATCCCGATTGACCACGTTGAAATTGACCACATTGATATTGACCACGTTGATATTGACCACGGTCCCGATTGACCACTGTCCTGATTGACCACAGTCCCGATTGACCACGTTGATATTTACCACAGTTCCGATTGACCACGGTCCCGATTGACCACGGTCCCGATTGACCACGATCCCGATTGACCACGGTCCCGATTGACCACATTGATATTGACCACGGTCCCGATTGACCACGTTAATATTGACCACGTTAATATTGACCACGTTGATATTGACCACGATCCCGATTGACCACGTTGATATTGACCACGGTCCCAATAGACCACGTTGATATTGACCACGGTCCCGATTGACCACGTTAATATTGACCACGTTAATATTGACCACGGTCCCGATTAATCATGTTTATATTGACAACGGTCCCGATTGAAAAACCATGTAACACACACACACACACACACATGCGGGGGGGGGGGTGCAAGGGAGGCCTTCGGCCCCCCTCCCGCACCCCCTCCGCTAGTCAGGCACAATGGACCTCGCTTTACAACTTGCAATGTACATGCCCTAGTAACGACATGTATTGATCCGTGGTCAATATTAACGTGGTCAATATTAACGTGGTCAATCGGGACCGTGGTCAATATTAACGTGGTCAATCGGGACCGTGGTCAATATTAACGTGGTCAATATTAACGTGGTCAATATTAACGTGGTCAATCGGGACCGTGGTCAATATCAACGTGGTCAATCGGGTCCGTGGTCAATTTGAACCGTGGTCAATCGGGACCGTGGTCAATATTAACGTGGTCAATATTAACGTGGTCAATCGGGACCGTGGTCAATTGGGACCGTGGTCAATTGGGACCGTGGTCAATATTAACGTGGTCAACATAAACGTGGTCAATCGGGACCGTGGTCAATATCAACGTGGTCAATCGGGTCCGTGGTCAATTTGAACTGTGGTCAATCGGGACCGTGGTCAATCGGAACCGTGGTAAATATCAACGTGGTCAATCGGGACTGTGGTCAATCGGAACTGTGGTCAATATCAACGTGGTCAATCGCAACGTGGTCAATCGGGACCGTGGTCAATATCAACGTGGTCAAACGGGACGTTCCCGTTACGCACTGTATGTGTGCGAGTATGTATAATATCAGTATGCGCGTACGGATAATGTATAGATGCGCGGGTGTACAATGTATGTGTGCGGTTACGCAATGTGTGCGTGCGAGTACGTATAATGTCGGTGTGCGAGTACGGATAATGTCGGTGTGCGTGTACGGATAATATATGTATGTGTGCGGTTACGCAATGTATGCGTGCGGGTACGTGTAATATCGGTCTGCGAGTATGTATAAAGTCGGAGGGTGCATACGATGCACCGCGATCGTGCGCAGCGCGGTTCGCTTTTTCGGGTGTTCGGTCGCGTATCGATTATTAATCGCCCAGCGTAAATCCGGCAGGAGCTGTTAGCTGTCGGGTGGTCCTTTGCGGCCGCGTCGGTGGGCGGTCCTTCGACGCGGGTATCGATTCCGGCTGTCGATCGGTGTCGCGGTAGGGCGCAGGTCGGCCCTCGGCGCGGGATTTAGCGCTCCCGTATTAATGGCGCGTCGGCCTTAATTATGGCGGCTAACAGTCGGTCCGTCGAGTTGTCTCACGGTCGGATTTTATCTTCGCGTATCGTGATCGCGGATGCGGATTTCAGGAAGCGTCGGCCGACGAGAACTCCCGTCTGTGGCAGGGAACTCCCTTGCCACGAGAATGTTGCCGATGCCTAAGGTGGACGGAAAGCTAGCGAGGGGCCGAGAACTCCCGGCGGGGTCGAGTACGCCCGATCCCGTGTACTTCTTGATTCGTTCGGAAAGGATCGCTCTCAGAGATGCCGTAAATTCCCGGCGGAGGCTGGGTACTCCCAACCCCGTGGTTCTTTCTCTGGTGAGCTGTTCAGGATCTCGGAATTAGCTCAGGCGTCTTACAGGCGCTGGCGGATCGGAGGATCTAGTCTCGATAATTAGAAACGCGCTCTATTTATACTAATTCTCCGGCGCGCGCGTCTGCGTAATTCGCGTATTGTTCTAACGGTAATATCTCGAAGCGGCGCGCGCGGCTCGGGTATTTTCGGTACAGGTCGGGTCGGTTACCCGAGCGCGTCGTCGATTCGAGATGTTTACGCGCGCCTAACGGCGGTTTAATAAACGCGTGTTTCTGTTATCGTTTAAAAATGGGCGCTCGGCGCCTCCGCATTTGCCCGACCGGTGTTCGTCGGGCGGCGGACTTCCGGCGGATCGGCGGCCGGGTACGGTTTCGTAACGATGGGGGGATGCATCGTTACATATATATATGTAGAAAAGAAAAAAAACAAGAGAATATTTTTTTCATTAACCTACTAATGTAGCATATACCTATACGCGTATGTATAACAAAACACAAAACTATCTTTTCTAACATCTTAGAGCAATGTTACTTGACCAGCGGTTTCAGAAGGAGAAATATCAACCAACATCAGCGATCTAAATATATATATATATATATATATATATATATTTTTTTCTTTCTTCTACCTTTTTTTCCTAGTTATCGTATCCTCTGGACAAACACAGATGCTGCTTGCCGGAAAAGCTCTTGGTGCTTGACTTGGCTTCTCATTTATCGAGAGTAATTAGTCATTGATTGAGATTTCATGTTGGATCTCATAATACAATGTCCAGGCTTCATTTGCCCGGAAGCTGAATTGGTGGATTTGCTGCTGGATATAGAGCACCAAGATGATTTTTTTTTTATTAACAAATGCTGGAACTTCTCTTCTCACGATATATATATATATATATATATATATATATATATATATATATATCGTGAGAAGAGAAGTTCCAGCATTTGTTAATCAAAAAAAAATCATCTTGGTGCTCTATATCCAGCAGCAAATCCACCAATTCAGCTTCCGGGCAAATGAAGCCTGGACATTGTATTATGAGATCCAACATGAAATCTCAATCAATGACTAATTACTCTCGATAAATGAGAAGCCAAGTCAAGCACCAAGAGCTTTTCCGGCAAGCAGCATCTGTGTTTGTCCAGAGGATACGATAACTAGGAAAAAAAGGTAGAAGAAAGAAAAATATTCTATCTCTCTCTCAGGGCAATAAAACCTCCAGCCGAAGACTAGAGACTACCGATACTGGTCAGGTAAATATTACAACATATGCAGTTTCCCTTTCTTACGCCATAAAATGGGCACATATAAGAAAAGATAGTTTTGCATTCGAACCTTATGTTAAAATTAATAATTAATGAAAACAAAATGTAAAAGAAGGAAGAAGAAAAGAAGGAAGGGGTTTTGGAGGTCGCCTTCTCTTTCCTCCTTCTTAATAAATAAAATCAGCATAAAAGTACATGCTTAATAAATAAAATCAGCATAAAAGTGCATGCAATTTACGATATACTTTAGTAAATCGCGAAAGAAAGGAATCCATTTTTTATTTCCCTTTTTGCAAATGTTGGGTTTTTCCCCAACATTTGTCTAAGGCCGGGGATGTTACATCCTGGCGACTCCACGATTCCTTTCTTCCGCGACGTTGCGGTAACGATTGTCAGTTGGTGATAAGAACGAACCGTTCAATAAACAAAGCATCTTGTGCCATACGTTTCTTTTAAACACTGTCATTTGTCAGTAACTACATCCACGAGTATCCGTGGGAAAGACGCAAGGAAGTCGGTGATGGAAACCATGCCGGTCTCGAAATAAATAAAAAATAATATCTACCCCTTGCAGTAGAATTTCCGGCGGAAGAACAACGAGATAACAAGAACTTTTAACGAAATGTTTAATAAACTCAGCTGCATTAATACCTATAATAATTTTCTAACGGACAAGTAATAAACACAGCTGCATCAACGTTGACAAAAATAATTATAAGGAAGTAAGACCCTTTTCTAATCAGATCATGTGCGCGAGGGTCCCCCGGAAAGGCTAATGTTTAAGGAACTTTTGAAATAATAACGAACTCACCAACCGACGATCAGCACGGGTAAAAATACGAAAATAGGAGACACCCCCTGCCGAATGAGGACACTGGCACGATTCTAATTCGTTAAAATCTTGAAGAATCCCTACTTTTGCATAATTTCAATTCGTTAAAGTTTTTGAAAGATCCCACTCTTAAAATTAGAAGACGCCCTCAAAAAGGTTTTATAAAAGAAAGAACTCGTAAGACTAGAGAATTCAATTGATTCATTCAGTCATTTCTGTCAACTTCAATCAGTGCCGGGCAATTAATCTCGTGTGCGCGCATTAAGAGCGAAAATTCATAATTAGAAAAAGAGTGACCAGTTCAATATCAGTGTCCTCGTCTTGGCGTCGTCTCCAGCGCAACCCGACACCCGCACAGCGTTACATCTTAGCGAAGGACGACAAGTTCTGTCAATCTACTCGACCTACCAATTAAAAGTCAGCAACGAAAGTAAGTCTCTAATAATTCAGTTTAATTATATTTTTATTCCCGCAATGAGTAACGTTGTTACCGGTTCCATAGTGAGAACCAGGTCGGGAAAAGATTACGAATTCCAACCCGCTACCGCAAAGGTCCGTTCCGCGAGTCAGAAGACGCGAACTTCTGTAGACTTAAAATCAACCATAGCTAGTAGTAGTAGTAATTATTCAATCACCGCATACACAGAAACAATCATTGACTTCCCCCCTAGTTACTCCCCAATATATCCATTGGAACCACCTTCTCCCGAACTGCCGCTTTCTCCCCGATCGTTCTCCTCGTTGTCAACGATGATGATTCACCCCCTCCTTCTCCTCCTTCAGAATTAGACGAGTTTGAGAAGGCAGTGCAGGATTTCTGCAACGAACTCCCTGATTTGGAGGACGAATCTTGCTATCAATCTCCAATCCCTCCTTTTTCCCCTCTTGAATCCGACGAATTCGAGAGAGCACTGGAAGAGTTCTGCAATGAACTCCCAGATCTCGATGACGAATCCTTATACCAATCCTAGAATTATGAAATCAACCTCCTAATATTCCCACACACACTCACTCACACAAATTGTTTTATTTTCTTTTTCTAACAGATATTTTGTAATAACCAGTCAGAAATTCAATATTAATAATAAAATCTTGCCTCATTATTTTGACTGATGTCCTCCGTACAATTGTAAGAACCGCGAACAACCACACACACACATACACACACCCATACGCATATTAAAATAACTATTGATATAATGTATACCAAAGTAGTTTAATTTATTATGAATAAATTTATATTCTAATTTAAATCCAATCTTTATTAACCCCTCTCATTCTCCAGTCAAAAGATCGCACCTGGTCCCATCCCGCGTAATAGAGATTAAATTCTCTTACCAAAAAGACCGCCGAGCGAACTTCTGAAAACCAGAGTAATAGCGACCCTAACGGTCGTTTACCTGATTTTCGGAGCGTCAAGTTCGTTCGACCCGATTCTAACGCTTCGAGACGTTTAACTTCGGGATCATAAAGATACTGGTTGCGCCCTTCCACTGACTCATCCTTCCTCGGGTCTGGACGTAACAATTTATTTGAAAGTATTATTTTAATTTTAAAATTTCGGAAACAAGCTGGAGTACCAGAAAAAAATCCGTATGTTTTTGGATTGCCTGGATATAACAAAGGAAGATACAAGTATCTCAGAGCATGTGCATTAATACGAAAATTTTCGTAATGCAAGTCAATCTTCCACTTTGTGTGGCACAATATTAAGAAAACATGTAGCAACATATTGTAATTAAATCTGAATGATGTCGAAATCTCAGACTTTGCCACGTTTATAGGTCATTCCGATAAAATTCATAAAGATCATTATAGGCAACCATTGATTGGTAGAGATATAGTAAAAATATCACAGTACTTAGAAGCAGTACAAGGTAATACGAACAATTCAGATGAGAATTTATCAACAGATAGCAGTTCCGAAAATGATGAGGTACTAAAAAACGCAACTCTATTGACAAAGAAAAAGAATGTGTACCTAATGAAAAAGAAGATCTATCTTCAGGTAATTATATCTATATTTTAATTTGGTATTCTCATTTTAACTATTTTACGTTTTCTTTATATATACAGGGTGTGTCGAAAGTCTGGATACATTCAAATATCTCGTAAACATTGCATTTTAGAGAAAAATATTTCAGACAAAAGTTGTAAGGCTTAAAAAGACACAATCAACGGTAATAGCTGTTTGACCTTGGATGGCGTTGCCAAGGTCAGGTCAAGGTCAAATTGAATTTTTTAAATGGAATTGCCTACTTTTTATTGCATATTCTTGTAGCTTATCTCGAGAGCTTTTCAAAACACTATAATAAAGTATTTTTTCATTAAGTACTTTTTGAGTTATTTTATATTTTAATCTAACATATTTTGATATAAAAAATAAAATATCTCGTAAAATATTTAGTTTTCGATAATCTTACCGTAATACTTTTATGTACAGAATAATGAGACAAATCAATTAGTAAAAAAAAATAATTGTTTTTAAGAAAAAGTATGTAATTATTTTTACAATGTATTTTTTTAAACAATTATTTGTTTTTTTCTTTACACTAATTGATTTGTCTCATTATTCTGTACATAAAAGTATTACGGTAAGATTATCGAAAACTAAATATTTTACGAGATATTTTATTTTTTATATCAAAATATGTCAGATTAAAATATAAAATAACTCAAAAAGTACTTAATGAAAAAATATTTTATTATAGTGTTTTGAAAAGCTCTCGAGATAAGCTACAAGAATATGCAATAAAAAGTAGGCAATTCCATTTAAAAAATTCAATTTGACCTTGATCTGACCTTGGCAACGCCATCCAAGGTCAAACAGCTATTACCATTGATTGTGACTTTTTAAGCCTTACAACTTTTGTCTGAAATATTTTTCTCTAAAATGTAATGTTTACGAGATATTTGAGTGTATCCAGACTTTCGACACACCCTGTATATATATATGTACTTATGTATAATTACTTATATTAATTTTAATGTCTCAACATAAATTAAATTTATTTCAGACACCGATTCAGACATTGTATCTGATAATGTTAATATTCAGGACAAGCAAAATAACAATAAACGAAAACGATCTAGTGAGTATTTTTCGTCGGTTTATGATATATAAAAGTATTGTTATATTTAATGTTTTTAAAGTGTTATTCTAAAATGCTTGTAGTCCTTCAAGTTATTTATTATATGTATATGCATTTGTAATAATTCGTAAAACTTATTCTATAAAAAATTTTAGCATAAAAATGTTCTTGCGACTAATAATTAGCATATTGTATATAAATTTTTAAAGTTTTGTGGCATTTGTTTTCCAATTTTGTCGTATAATTCATGCATAGGATATTTTTGATAATTCAAGGCATACCAGCTGTGTAGGTAGAACTCGCCAATCTAAACACGAAAGTTTTGTAACATTTTGCCGATTTTGCAATATCCAAAAATTAATTGCATAATATCAGCGAATGCATTTGTGAGAATCGGTGACCGTATTTTGAGTCATGATCTTAAAGAAAATTTAAACAAGAATTTGTTAACAATCATCTGTGTATGGCAACTGTCGACGATATACAGCGACTAGCGTTTTAATGCAATCCCATTTCCTATATTTAAAATTTTTAGTCTCAAGCAAATTATATCTAAAATATTCTTATATTTGTTATGCCTCGGGTGAGACACGGGAAATTTCGGGATCGTTGCCGGATTAAGATTTAGGAATCTGGGATGCGTCTGGCGGGTTACCCGTAACACTGGACACTTTTTATGTTAAATAAAGCTTTTATTCACTACAAATGGTCTTAGTTATAATTCGTCCTCGTTTTTATTATCTACTCGTGTCGCGTGTCGCGTTAACTGACACTCGCGTGCGCGTGTTTGGAATCGGGTTTACGTCGCGAGACTCGCTTCTCGATCTCCACGATTTTTACTAAGTGTGACTATTCGATATTGCAATAATTATCGACACTTGCTGTTGACACTCGCGACTGTTAGCGATACTGCTCGCGTAATGTTAATTAAGGATAAAGACTGCCCGCCGCTCGTTAGTGATGGGTCTTTTTATTATCTCCCCTTGGTTTCCCAGGAGGGGATCGTTTAGCGACAAGACCATGTGTCGTGTCGCTCGATTTTTGCGGCAAGATCCGGATGCAAGCTAAGGAGTTCTAAGTAGGACTTCTTTGCTTGCATTTTCGCAATTTCCTTATTCCTTTTTATTTCGTTTTTAAGTAGGACTTCTACGTTGCATTTTCGCAACGCCCTTATTCCGCTTGCCCTGATTTCCGCGTTTTCGCAATGAAGTGGTTGCGTGGTCGCTCGGGCTTCGCGCGTGGCTCGCGTTGTCAGCGCTTCGCTCGGTCAACGTTCGTAACGTGATCTGTATTCGCGTTACACGTTGAGCAATGCCTTACTGTATAAAATAATATATCTCTAAAATAATATATATTTAGTAATTCGTGTATAGCCTTTTCGGGCTATAACATATTATATAATTATTGATTATTCCATGGTACAATGATTCTTCGAATAATCAACATTTCTAATGTACAAATATTTAAGTCTGATGCGCTTAATCGAAAATTTTAAATGTTATTATGCTAGGAGATTATAATCGCTTGTTAGGCGATTGTAAACAAAATGCAGCATTTTTCTTTAAGATTATGATTCTAGAGCATAGCTCACAGATTTCCGCACATTCCGCATTCGCTGATATTCAATAATTAATTCTTTATAAATACCGTGAAATATGCAAAATGTCACATGGCTATTGTATTTAATTTGGCGAACTATACCTACACACGTTGAGTATATCCCAAACTAGCAGATACCCTGTATATGCTTATAATTTACTTTCATACATATAAATATTTTTTAAATAAAACCTTGCTTTTTTTCTAGCATCTCCTTATGGATCAACGATAAAAGGACTCGTTGGTCTCAGGAAGAAAAGGAAACAGCACTACAAGTATTTTTTGAATATATGAAAAAACTGAAACTACCATCTTTACGAGAGATTCAAATAGTAAGGAAAAAATGCACATCTCTTACTGAATGTACATCGCCACAAATAAAAACATGGCTTCATAATCAACAGAAAGCTTTACAACGAAAACGTAAGTATTTATTATTATATTAATAATAACAGATACTTTTAAAATTAATATGTATTTAATATATACTTAATACATATATATTTATAATAATATACTAAAGTTCTCAACATTCAAAGAAGATATAAATTCTTTAGTTTTTTATTAGGAACTTCAAAGACCTTCAAATTTTTTTATTATTTCTATTTTTTTATGGATTTCAGAGTTGTTGTAATTTCAACGCCAAAAATTTTAAAAACATGTTCACAACAAGTTTAGTTTTTCGATCTTCCATGTTATTTGAAATATGTTAATTATGTATATTGGTGTCACATTTTGTACAGTGATGTAAAGTTATTTGTACAAACTGTTCGCCATTACTTTTATCATTAAAGTGACACAAATATATAATTAACACGTTTCAAATAATATGAAATAACGAAAGTATATATTAAAATATGTACTTTCACACAAATACACTTATTGAAACGCTAAAAATAATATATTTCTTACTTTTTTCAAAGCTAAAATTACTAAAATAGTATTTTCTTAGTTTTTTTAATATTATAATCTGAAAAAAAATAATAACAATATCAGTTTCATTAATTAGTATAAATCACAGTATCAGAATCATCAATAGTATTAATCACAGTATCAGTCTCATTGTTAATACATATATTTATATACATATAACAATGAGACTGATACTGTTATTATTTCTTTTAAGATAATGATAGAGATATGTATAAAATGTTTAAATTAATATATTTCAAGAACAATGATACTCATGCTGCGATTCATACTATTAATACTATATTTTGATGATAGATACTGTTATTATTTCTTTTAAGATAATGATAGAGAAATATACAAAATGTTTAATTTAATTTATTTCAAGTGTAATTTTCATAAGTTTAATTTTTATAAGAGTAATATTGCAGAGTACAAACTATTATAAGAAACGTTAAAAGCGAATAGCATATGTAGATTTTATCATCGAATATTAGTGCAAGATATGACTATCAAGCATAGAAAATATTGTAATTAACAGTTTTGTTTTTTATTAATTTGAAATACTAGTTAATATTACATGAATCTATATGTACAGTAAATAAAATATTAAACTTCATATGTATGAATTATAAGAAATGTACATACATGAGAGAGAGATATTTGCATCATCAATATTGTCAGTTTCCAGAAAATCATTTTCAACGAAACTGCATGTGAGTACATCCACAGTAGCATCTGTAAAATTATATTAAAATCATGTTATCAGCAGTATTGAAGTTTTGGAAATGTATCACTTTTTATCATAAAATTGTATATTTACAGTAAATAATAACAAATAATAACATAGAAAAATTACAAGACTACAAAATATTGAAACATTAACATTTTCTTTACAGACATAGGGCTCTTGCAGACAGGACGCGTCGATGCGTTACGCGTAACAAAAAGTGACGCGGTGGCTAATAAACATAAAGCTCTTAAGAAAAAGTGACACGTTAGTTTGTCACCGCGTCACTTTTTGCCATGCGTAACGCGTCGACGCATCCTGTCTGCAGGAGCCTATAGTCGGTTACATGTAAAATGGAAAATAACTAAACTTACCAAAATATATTGGAAGATCAGTTATCTGATTGTCAGTTTTTCTTTTCTGCTTCTGATTTTTTCTTGTTTCCATTTTTGTCGATTGATGTGGGTTTGTCAATACCTAATGCAATAACAAAAAAGAAATATATGTTACAATCTAGCATATTTAACGCAATTGTATTATACAGATTGACGTTCATCAGCTTAAAGGTCATAATAACAGTCGTGACATGCAATTTATAGATATAATGTGATTTATATTTGATAATTTTTGAAAACTACAAAATCAATTAAAAGAATATTATTAAAAGTAAAAATTAATTAAAAGAATATTATTAAGAACAAAAGGAAGTTTAGAACAAAGGAAAGATTAAGACATTCATATTGACATTCAATCTCTAAAGAGCAACAATTGGAAATATTACGCACACTTACCGGTATTTGATGCAACATCGGTCATCTCAATATTACAATTTTTGTTTTTCGTCGCAGACGCATCTTTCTTTTTACCCATATCCAAATCAGTTCTGTTACATAATATATGTGGTTTATTTGTTAAAATATTATTTTTAATTTCTTGCAATATATCTTTATCTGTAATACCAAAAAAATTTCTGATTAAAATGTATTCAGTATTTATTTCAATATATTGTGAACAATCGCATTTAGCGTTATTCAGCTTTTATTCGAAAACTAATGAGCCGTTACTTTTTTCATTATTAAGATAAAAGTTTTAAAAATTGAGAAATAGACACAGATACAGTGTTATAATTTAAACACTGTTACTAATTCATTACCGAAAAAAGTAACATAAAAGTAACGGTGTTACAAATAACCATTCACCCCTGGATTTATGTACATATTTATAATGTGATATGAATATTAACAATAATAATAATAACAATAATAATATGAATGCTAGCAATAATATGAAACATAAAATATTTAACTTACATTTTTCGCTATAATCCTTGCTGCGTAATATCGTTTGTCGCTATACCTAACTTTTGTTATATCTTTAGTTGTTATTCTATTAGAGTTGCACACATAATAAATACCATCGTAAAATTTTACTAATGCGTACATATTTATAATAAATTTTTTAAGTACTTCAACTCTATGCGATCAATATATTTCTAAAAAACTACAAACTATCTCATCTATCTCACTACCAGGGGCGGATGATGACTTTTCGGGGCCTGATGCTAATACTATCAGGGGCCCTTTTTCCGGGCGAAATAGAAAATTACAATGACGTCAAAAAATGACGAAAGAATTACTATAAAAACTAACTTTTCTATCATAATTTAAGCGTTTTCTCGTTATTTTGATATCATTATAATTTTCTGTTCTATCTAGACAACAGTTTATGATAACATTAAAACATTAATAAATATACAATTCGAATAAAATATATTCATAATAATGATATTCATGATATATAAAAACAAAAGCATTTGAAAACAAGTTTTTAAATTTTTATTTTTTTTCTGCATTTCATGTTTACATATTCTTTTATGGCTTCGTCATAAGTAACAGATTTTGTGATGTCACTTTCTATTGAAAGAATTGATAAGTAATTTAGTCTTTTATCTCTCATTTTAGACCTATATTTATTTTTTATAAAAGATAATTTAGAGAAACCTCTTTCTGCTTCACAACTTGTTATTGGGAGTGTTAAATAAATTTTCACAATTGTATAGAAATTTGGAAAAATATCTATAAGATCTTTTTCATAAATTAAACTTAATACTGGACATTTTAAAGTTTTCGCTTCAAATAAATTTTTACATAATTTGATATATTCTTTAAATTGTAAACATTCGCTCTTTAAATTTTGGTCTATATCGATATAATAATGTTTCGTAATGAAGTTAATACTTTCATCATCAATATTTGAAACAGTTTTGTTTCCTATATCCATTAAAAATTTAAATCTTTTTCCTAATTTTTCGTATACCTCTCCTCTTTTATTTAGTTCTGAAAATAAAAAATCTGACAATATATTTACTCCCTCAACACGAAATTTATCTCTCCCTCTAAGTGTATATCTTTACCTTTTTCGCCATCTGAGTATTTCTTTGTTTTAATTCTTTGAATCACGTCGCTATAATTTCGTTCAATCTTGGAACTCATCTCTATTACTTTCAACTCATACTCAATTCATTTTTCATTACAATTCTGCCTGATGGTTTTTACAAATGATTCAAGAGATGAAATTAGAGCATAACCTTCACATAAGTCTAAACCAGGAGTTTGTAATTTTTTGCTAGTTTTATTAAATCTCTCAAGAATCTCTTCCCAAAATACGGTTAATACAGCAATTTCTAATCTCAAAAGTTTGTTGTATAAATTTTTGGTTTCCATTTTACATTCAGCTTTTTCTAAATTATTATGAAAAATACTTTTCAAGGTATCTAAAATGGTGTCGTAACTAATTTTTAAAGCATGTATAGCTTCATAATGACTAGACCATCTTGTCTGACTAAGATTTTTTATGGAAAGGAGCAAATTTGCATGGTTTAACATGTTCCACCTATGCGTAGATGCCGAGAAAAATACATATAATTGCTGAACAATACTAAAATAATTTGTGATACAAGGTACAATATTTATTGCCTCTACCCCAACTAAATTTAAAGAATGCGCTGCACAGGGTACATAATGAGCAAACTTATTTGCCTCTTTCAAATGTGCCTGCAGTCCGTTATATTTTTCGCTCATATTTGCAGCATTATCATAGGACTGGCCACGACAATTTTTAATGGGAAGTCCAATTTCTTCTAAAAAACTTTTTAAAGTGTTGAATAAAGACAAACCCGTATGACTATGAATAGGTAAAAACGATAAAAATTTTTCATAAATTTTCCCTTTTGTAGAGTATCGTACAATTATTGCAAATTGATCTGTATGTGCCAAATCTGGTGTTGAATCAGCAATGACTGAGTAATATTTAGTGTCTTCTCCATTAATATCATTAATAATCTCCCTTAAAACTCGTTTTCCCATTAGTTCAATTATTTCTTCATAAACAGTTTTCGACAGATAACTTAAAATTTTATTTTGCTGAGATTGACATTTTACGATGTGCTCTCGTAAAAAAGGATCAAATTCTGCGATCAATTCTACGAGCTCCATAAAATTACCGTTGTGTGGAGATCCCCACTTTTCATCGTGGCCTCTCAATGGCAATCCTCTTTCACTTAGAATTTTAATAATAGCAACAATACGCATTAGGACATTGTAATAATATTCAGATTCATTTCTAATCTGTTTTTCAAATTGCCTATCAATAATAGTTCTGTTTTCCTTTCGTGTTAACCATATTAGCATTGAATTTTTATGATCTATAGATTCTTCATGATTGTCTAGAGTTCGGATTAGATTAGCCCAATCAGAATAACCGGTTGTTCCAAGGGATGTCTGTGATATTGAGAATATTTTGCATACTAAACAGTAAACGCAACCTTTACTATTAGAGTAACATAACCATGATCTCAGAATCAGTTTTTGTCCATTTCTTAAACGTTTTTCGAAATACTTATTAAATTGTCTGTTTTGACCTTTACAAAATTTATTTGAATCGAAATAAAAGTTATCTTGCTTTCTATTTTGAAAAAACAATGCTTCTTTTGAAAGACAGTTATTGATAAATTCCCTATTAATTGAATCAGGCCATAATGCTAAGTCTTTATATTTATCAAAGTTTTCTATCTTTCCAATTATATTATGGGTTTCGTCTTACGTACTCTTTTCTTGAATAATTTGACCGACATACTCATTAATTTCTTCTCTTTTTTTATATTCTTCTTTATCTGTTTCTAAATTTTCTTTAGCGTTTCGTACACTATTGTTCGTATGACTTTCAAAATCATTCTGAGAAGCCGAAGTAGAAAGTATACATGAAAAAAAACTTGAAAGTTTTTGGCATTTTGCTAGTTTTATTTCTTTTTGTTCTTTCAATTTCCTCTTTTGACTTCCGCTCAGATATTTGCGTTTATGTTCAGACATTTTCAACAACGTTTCCCTTTTTTTTTCGCTGTGGAAACCATCATGGTACCCCCGCCCTCCGGGTAGAGGACGTGGGTTATGTGGGACTCCTTGTTCCCCTTGGCCGATCCACGAATGGATCCCAAGACCTACCGCACTAAAACCACAGCGGGTGCCTTCGCTGGCGCTTATAGGGGTGGCAGGGAACTGCGTTTGCATGACTTCCTGCCACCCCACGGCCTTACCTTTCCCGGGAGAGCATCTTCCCCGGAGGGAAGATACTCTCCCCCCCACCGCGAATGTCATCGTGCGGGACCTACCCGATTGTGGCGCAGGGGGGCATTGCCCTCATGCCACGCCCTCCCAAAAAGTTTGGTTGCGGGGTCACGGCTCGAGTGTTCCCGCTCGAGCCGCCACCCCCCGCTCCCGGAACGAGACTCCCTCCCTCTCCCAAAGAGAGATGAGATTCGGTCAGCGTTCCAGGAGCCCTACTTCTGGGAGTTCCCCTCCCCCAGAAGGGGGGGAACCCGTCCGCAGGCAGTGGGACCCTCCCACCAGCGCTCTAAGGCACCGGTGAGAGGGCCCCCGACTGCCGCGTCCCTACCCGGAGGGCCACGTGCAATGGGACTCCCAGCGAGTCCCTGTGGTCCCCCTGCCCCCCGGCCGCGGTTCCCTCCCTAGCGGGATTCGATCATCGGCCCGGGGGCATTGCCGAGGCCCTCTCCCGGGGGAGGAACTCGGCATGGGCAGGTGCCGCCCGACTCCCGGCCGCAAGGCTTACGCCGCGCATGGGCTTACGCAGGTGCCGCCCTCCTCCTTAGACTGCTCCACCCTAACGGGCCTCCTCTTCCACAACCGGGCGAGGGGAGCACCGCGCCCCTCGCCCAACCTTCCTCTACTACTTCGCCCCATCCGGGGGGCGTCTTCTTCTCCTGCGACGGGGGGTCCGCCTCCGCGTTCCCGCCTCGGCGCGCCGTCCCCGCCGCCGCCCCTTCTACCACGGGCACCCTCTCTCCCTCGCGCCCTCCCGGCCACGGTCCACCAGGGCCCGACCCGCCCCCGGCCACCACCACGGCAGTTTCTTCGCCCAGGCAGCCAGGAGGGGTCGTCCCTCTCCTCCCGGGATTTAGGGGTGAGAGGGAGTCTCCCCCTTCTTCCCCGTCTCTTTCGCTCTCTTTCGGCCTCCTCCTTCTGTAGCATGACACTGGTGCAGAAGAAGGAGACCGCCTCCCAGGCTTTCTTGCTCCCGACCATCTTTTGAATGATGGCCGGGAGCGATAAGTCGTTTCCTATTTTTTCGACAAGGACACGGCGCTCGTCTGCCCACGCTGGACAAAATTCCAGCGTGTACTGCGCCGTGTCCCTGTCTTCGTCGCAGTGGTGGCATTGCGTGGTGCGCTCCTTCCCTATTTTGTGCAGGTACTCGCCAAAACAACCATGCCCGGTGAGCACCTGCGTCAGATGGTATGACATCCGTCCATGGGACCTGCTCATCCACTCTTCAAGCACAGTTCCCACGGCCCCGACGACCCTATCCTTCCCGAATTGGATGGGGGGATGTTCCTCAGCCATTCCCCCCATTCCTCCAACAGGCGTCGTCGGGCCTGAGTTCCGACAATGCCCCGAACCCTCTCCGTAATTTCGTAACCCTCCCCACGGAGCTCCTTTATTCTGACATACGTCCGTTTATAGGCGCATGCCTGAAGCTCCATGGGGGGCAATCCCGCGAGGGTCGAGGCCGCTGCATGCGACATCGTTCTGTAGCCGCGGACGAAGCGTGTGGCTATCCTCCTCTGTATTCGTCGGAGGACGTCTTGAATACGCCTCCTAGCCACCGCCCCGTCCGCCCAAACTGGTGACCCGTAGAGAGTCACCGAGTTGACCACTGCCGCATACAGCTTGCGCACACGGTCGTCCGGCCCCCCTAGGTTGGGCAGCAGGCGGCTGAGTGCCGCCGCTACCCCATTAACCTTCTCCGCCAGACGACCGAAATGCGCGTCGAAACGCCAGGCACCGTCCAGCCAAAGCCCCAGGTATTTCATGCTGGGCCCCAGCCGGACGGGGATGCCATCCACCATGACGTGGATCTCTGGTGGCTTCCCCCGAGAGCCATCATGGAAGATGGCCTCCGTTTTATGGGGAGCCACCTTGAGACCCAACTCCTTTATTGCGCGCACCACGCATGCCACCGCGATGTTCGCCATACCCTTCGCTTCCCCCCAGTCGTTCCCCCCGGCCAGGACTATTGTGTCGTCTGCATAGCAGACGACACGACAGCCAGGCGGAAGGGCAGAACGCAGCACGGTGTCGTATGTGATGTCCCATAGCAGCGGGCCCAACACTGACCCCTGCGGGACACCACACGACACACTCCTTCCGCAAAGAGTACCGGACTTGTCCCGGTACTCTAGGCTCCTGTCCCGGAAGTAGGCCTTAATGACCTCCACGAGATATTGAGGGGCGCTGTGGTCTGATAAGGCGCCCCTTACCTTTCCCCAGGGCAGGGTGTTAAAGGCATTGGCAATATCCAACGCCACGCCAACAACAACCCTGCCCTCTTCAGCCTCGGATTCCGCGAACTGACGGACACGCAGAATTGCGTCCGTCGTAGATCTATGTTCGCGGAACCCGAACTGGTCCTCGTGGAGGTCAGGCCCCACTTCCTTCATCCGCCTGACTAGACGGTCGGCAACTATTCGCTCAAATATTTTGCCGATCTCGTCTAGCAGACAGATGGGCCTATATGCGGAAGTCGCTCCATCCGTTCTGCCCCCTTTTGGGATAAGGCATAGTTTGGCCTTACCCCAGACTGGGGGGAATTCTCCCAACCTCAGACAATCGGTCAGCAGCCGTCTAATCGGTCCCGATAGGTGTATCAAGGCATACAGCCAGACCCTGCCGGGAATGCCATCCGGCCCCGGAGCTTTGTTGCCCCGGACCCTGAGTCTTCTGGTAATCCTGGCCAATTCCGCACCAGACACCTCGTACTCCTCCTCCCATGCGGCGGGTTCCTTTACATATAATTCGGGAACCCTCTCGCATTGTGGGAAGAGGGTCGAAAGAATATTTTCTAGCACGTCGGTGTCCAGTGCTTCCGTCACAGGGGGCGTCCACCTCCGCAGCTTCTTCATAACTGCCTTATACGGACCCCCCCAAGGGTCGGCATTGAGGCCCTGGAGTTGTTCGTCCCAGGACCTCGCCTTTGATACACGGATGGCGGCGCACAGAGCCTTACGGGCAGATCTATATTGCTCGTGCGCCTCAGCCATGCCCTCGTCATCGTTGCCGAGGCCTCTCCTTCTCATTCGCGTAAAGCGGCGTCTGGCCTGGACGGAGGCGCGTCTCAAAGCCTCGGCTTGGCTCGGGGCATGGAAGCGTCGCACGCCTCCTTCATTATTTCCCCGAGCCGTGCCACGTGGTCCGATATCCCTTGTGGTTCATCCACCTCAGTCCAGGTGGCAGAGAGCATGGCTGCCACCAACCTATCGGGATCCAACTTCTTCAGGGCCCACCTTGGGGGTAGGTCTTCCCTTTGGGCGCGGTTCAGCACCCCCCGGCGGGTGATGTCGACCCTCATCTGTATGTACAAGTGATCAGAGAGGGTCTCCTCGCTCATCACCCGCCAGTTACTAATCCTGTCCGCCGCAGAAGGAGATGCCCAAGTCAAATCAATGATTGACTCCCCCTGCGGACGGACCAGGGTGCTGCTCGACCCTTGGTTGACTATACCAAGGCCGAGAACCGCTGCCCATTCCTCTAGAACCCCGCCTTTGCGGTTAGTCTGCCGGGAACCCCCTATGCCTAGACCTAGCATTGAAGTCCCCGGCGACCACAATGGGTTCGGAGAGCCTCCTTTGCACGACGAGCTCGATCTCGTCAAGGATCTCCCCGAACGTGGCGAGGTCCGTGCTGGGGGGATGTAACAACCCACCACCCACAGCGGGCCCCATTCGACGGCTACATGACCTCTGCCCCCTCCGATTTTTGAACAGGGAGGGGAACCGATCTCCATGCGCCAGGTGATCGCGATCGAGCCGCTGTTATTAGTGGCCCAGCAGGGATTGTCCTCTGGGACACGATACGGCTCGGCCGCGATCCCAACACCGCATTTCCACTGCGCCAGGGTATGCAGAAAAAGATCCTGGGCCCCGGCGCAGTGGTTGAGATTTGTTTTGAGGAGGCCAATTCGCGCCATAGCGTGCGCGACTTAGGCCTCCTCCATGACCACCTCCCTCAGTTCATCTGGTTGAGCCGCGGGAGTAGTGACTCCCGACTCCTTCTGTTTGGCGGAGGCGCCCTTTACCCTGCGCGGGCGTTGGGGTTTTGGCGCCTCCGCATTTAGATTTGGGGTGAGCTCCGGGGGAGGCAAGGCCATCCCCGGAGCTCTCTCCAGCTCCTCCACTCCCTTTCACGATATTATCGCCTCGGAAAGGTCCGGGGGAGGCAATACCATCCCCGGGGCCCCCCTCGGCTCCTCCCTTCTTCGCAGCTTGGCCGCCATTTTTTCCTTTCTTGGCGGTCTTGACCCCTTTCTTGCCCCGGCATGCCGCGCTGCCAACTCGGTGACCCGCCGGCAGGCCAGCCTCCGTGCATAGCACGCAGTGCATCTTGTTGACGCAGTTTGAGGCTCTATGGCCAGGGGTGCCGCAGTTATAGCAGCAGCCAGACCTATCTATCTGGCTGCTACACTGCTCGCGCACATGCCCCCTTTCCAGGCAACGGAAGCATTGCAGGGGGCGCGCGCTGAGCGACTCCACCCTGGCCATCGTCCAGCCAACACGGATCTTGCCCGCGGCGACCACCTTAACCGTGGCCGCCACTGGTCACTGGACCCAGAGGGTGCCCATTGCCCCCTTGTTAAAAAGGATTTGACCCGCTCTAACTTCGTAGGCTGGGCACCCCCCTATTTCCGCTACTGCCGCCTTTACCTCCTCTACCGTGGCGGACTCGTCGAGTCCGAGTACCCTAATGTCGCCCCTCTTGCAAGGGCGGGTAACTCGGACTCCCTCTTGGCCGGCTAGGGCCTCCCTAACTTTTTCAGCGAATAAATCCGCCTTCTGTCCCTTCTCCGCCCCGGGGATTTCATAGAGGATGGCCCCGGTGGCAGCTCTGCGGGCCCTAATTTCTTGTATACCCAGCTCGACTGGGTTCACTTTTTGGCGGGCCAGGGCGATAGTTTCGCCATATTTGCCCGCCGGACACGTAATGGCAACAGCCGCGGTACGAGGGATTCTCCCCGACCTCCTCGCGGCGGCCTTCGGGGCGGCCTTACCCTCAACCCTCTCCTTGAGAGAGGGGGAGGCCTTATTTGCCCGGCCGCCGTTAGCGGAGGAGGCTTCTACGGGCGCAGATGCAGGCGCCCGGTTTTTCCTCGCCGTCTTCTTCCTGACGACCTTCACCCAGGTGGATTCCTGGGCTCCCGAAGGTCCCGGGAGCTGGGGAGGGGTATTGGGGGGAGGATCCCTCTTCTTTGCCTTAGCCTTCGTCGGCTTAGGCTCGATCTTTTTGGGGTTCCCTTGGGGGGGTTTACATTCCCTTGGGAGTTGCTCAGCAATGTTTCCCTAAAATAATTATAAAGTAATTGGGAAGAAAGAAAGTAAAATATGAAATCAACTTACGAAGTAAAGTGATAAAATAAATAATGTTTAGAAATTTTATTTACAATATACAGTCCTTCAGACATCTAATATATTAAACAAGATTTTCTTTTTTCTGCATGTATAAGTTGTGAGATAATTAAAGGAGCGATGATCTTTCAAAGTATAACTCGAGACGAGAGGTGGTTAACAAAAAAAGGAAACCCCGCGTTATAACTATGAGAACGTAATGGAGACATAGTAGGTAATACGTAGTAAAGTTATATAAAGGAAGGTTAGATCATATATTGATACTATGTATATCACTGAGCAATCCATGATGCATTGCGAAAGGCCGCGAGAGCCAATAACAATCTACTTTATTTAGCATCTCTTTTCAATAGCGACTGCGCACGTATCGATCCTTTGCATTGCATTATGGATGGCCGAGGCTCATGACTTAACCTTCCTTTATATGACCTTAATACGTAGTAGATAAATACGAGTAGTAGATAAATACATCTAGGGCCTTTTTCCGTCAGTTTAGCCAACTTCAAATTTACATTCACAGACAAGGACAACGATTTGTATTGAACTAGATCATGGATGTAGCAATAACACATCCATGAACTCTCTATATCTCTAGTCTGATACTATATGGTTCTCGTAAGTGTCGGTTCGGTAGTTGTTTGGGGGCTCCCTTCTCGTTGGGGGCCTGAGGCTTAAGCATCGTAAGCTTTTATATAGATCCGCCCCTGCTCACTACCTCATAGCCTCATGGCGGATTAAAGACAAAGAATGCAGCTAATGGCCAGTATCGTCAGCGTGAGCTGCGTGAAGAAGAAACAAAAGCGATTTCACTATTGGCTCTTGGCCCTTATGCGTAAGACGTGAAAAGGCTTGCCGCGCAGTAAGAAGCGACGCAGTAGCCAATCAATGTGCCATTTTCCGTAAGATCCAAAAGTTTCTTGGCTACCACATCGCTTCTTGCCGCACATTTGTTTGAGAAAAATGTTTTACTATGAAATTAGTCATTTACTTTGATAGAAGCAAACGTTCAATTTCTGGATAGATAGCCAGCAATTTCTATATATAAACATAACATAATGTAATAAATCAATTTAAACTCACTTTTTAAAATATATTAAAAAGCTTTGTGCAAACGTTTAAAGCGAACGCAGCCTAAGAAATGAAAAATGGATTTACACAAAAAATTCTCAAATGATGAATAAAGTTATAAGTCTACATCAAGCTTCATGAATATTTTAATATTTATCAGTCTCTTATATATTAACATTTTAAATAAGCATCTTATGATATTAGTATCAAACATTAAAAATTGACACAATTTAGTAGCAATTTTACACCGACATAATATATATATATATATATATATATATATATATATATATATATATATATATATTGTGACGTTGCCGTCTCGCGCGCGTCCGCCGAGTCCCTCTCCGATCGAAAAGCGCGGGCTAAAGAGCCGCGCCAGTCGAATAATTGCGAGAACCGTACCGTTACCTCCAGAGAGGCGTCATTAATCGAGATTTCGTGCTTAATATTAATTTCATTTGTTATTTTCTTTTTGTATGAATAATTGATTTGGGAACCTCATCGGAAGAACAAGCGGAAAGTCGCTGAAACATCACGGAAAAGATCATCGTGAATCAAGGATGACCGCCGAGGGGCAAGGAGCCAGCAATCCGAAAAGTCAAAGCATCTAAACGTCTAGCTACGTCACGGCGGGATCAGGACCCGCACACGTGATGCGCAACGCACGGGAAAGCGAGAGGATCCTCGCGCAAGGACACAGGCCCGTGCGGATCCGGTCCCCGCGGAGGGGCTGCAATCCTGCACCCGATGACGTGACGCGGCCCCGGAAAAGACGAAAAGAGGGGTGGCAGCGATACTTCCGGCCAAGCCGTTCGCCCTAGACCTCGCGACGGCTCCGCGGAAAGGGCCCCAGCTAATTATTGTTTGTAATACCGGGGACGCGCGCACCCCCGATACGACCGTGAGCGCGCCACCCGCCGGCCACAACGCGTGATAACGCGTGATTGGTCGCGATAATACGCACCCCGTGTGCGCAGCCCTGGCTGACCCACAGGTATCGATTCTAGATCGCGACGATCCGGGATCAGACTGGCGTGAGCTCGCGTGCGATATAGCGGCGTTGCTGATAGAGGCGAAATCGAAAGAAGGAAGCAAGCGATAGCAAGGCGTGAGCGATTGTGGCTACGAAAGGAGAGGATCCCGGCGATCTCCAAGGGTGGACTAGCTGTGAGCGGGAGGACAGCGTCACCCCGTGCCGTTCCGACGGGAAGAGAAGTACTGGTGAGGTAATCCTTCGCCATATTCGCCACTCGCGATCGCGCCCGGAATCGTTTCGTTCTGTCATCGTCGTCGTGAATTCGTACTTTGGTGTACAGGCTAAGCCCGATTCTTTAGTGTAGATTTTCGCGTCACGGCCATGTCGTCAAGCGATTCGAGCCCCGGAGCCTCGAAAGTATCGGTTTCCGCGGATCGAGACATTGCCTCGCGTTTTTAATAAACCGTGTGTCGTCTCTCTGGAGATTCGGATTCCTTAGATTATATTTGCATTGGTTCTCGCACGTCTAGCGTTTAAGTCTCGTTCGTGCTGTGTGTCGGTCGTTTGAGTGTGAGTGTGATTCGCATCAATTTGTTATATTACTTTTGTCCTTCGTTTGTGAATCTTCGCGTATAAAATTGGCGTGCACGTCCGGTGCAACTTTCCTTCACGATTATTGTACGGGTTACGTGAGAGTGTGAACCGCGTAAATTCGACGTATTCTGTCGGTTATAAAGCACCGCGTCTCGAAATTGTGAGCGCGTTTTGCGAGAGTTTCCTCGCGATTTTTGCATGAATTGCGTGTGTGCCGAGTATTCGATTCTGCGTAAAAGGTCTGTCCGAAATCGAAGCATGTCCGCGTTGTATTAATTGCCTGTTAATCTTAAGTTGCGTATTAATAATTTAGCGGTAATAGCGGGCGATAAGGTCGCCGTTGGCGAGGTGATATCGAGAATTGATTCGGACTTTCGCCCGAATTATAGAAGAACGCAATAATCAATTTCTTCGCAGTGCGAGGCGTAATTCAAGCCGAGCGAACATTCCGGCCGATATAACGGGTCGGTCTCGGCGTACCCACTCCGGGGTTTCGCGCCCCGCGTCTAACACCCAGTCTCGCAGCCGCGTTTCTTTTACCGCCGCCGTATATCCGCGCGGTTTATCCTTACTATTCACGAGGAGCTGCGGCTCCCGCTATTCTAATAAATCTGTTAATTTCTCTGTTTAATTTACGAGTTTCTTTCCAGTTGTGTTTGTCGTTTACGTACTTGTCGTCTCTTGTACAATTTCTCGCGTTCGATCAACACTCGCCCTGCCCCTCTACTGTTAGGCGAGCTAGTCAGCCCGTGGCGAATTCCGGCAAATTCTTTCGCGTCTATATCGCGCTTATTTCGTGTGTCTCGCGAATTGATACGTGAAAGATCGTATCTGGCGCCCAAGTTCGATTCTCGCGATTATCTCTCGGATATCGTCACGGTACGCGCGGAACTCCTAACATCCCGTTCCCACCTGGCGCGTGGATCTTTTTCTCCGTTTTCCCGTTTTTGTCAACGACCCTTCCGCATCTCCCGTTCGGCGAATTAGCTCCTGTTCGTCGGCGCAATTTACACCCGCGCGACGGAGAGAACGAGTCGGCGGCCGCGTTTATCGCTCAGCCGCGAGACGGTAGGAAAAGTCGTCGCAATATATATATATATATATATATATATATATATATATATATATATTGTAACGGAAAAAGTAACTTTGTTACATTTTTCGGTAACGAGTAACAAATTTAATAGTTACTTTTATCGTTACTTTTTTCAAATTTTTTGATTTGTTTAAGATATTGGTCGCGTTCAGCAGAGAAAACCGCTTAGTAGCGATCGAATGTGATTAGTTCTTACTTTTAGAACCAACGAATCAACGTCGAGTGTTGACAAGACGATAACTGAGCGCTTTCTCTGCTGAACGCGGCCATTGTTCTTGCTATTGTGCGTGACAAAATTTTTATCTTAACCGTAAAGCCGTAAGCAAATCGACCAATCAGCATTCTTATTACATTGTGAAAATGCTTGAATGTGATTGATCGACTTATGGCTCTTGCAGACCAGGGCGATGACGCGACGCGCGATATCCAATGAGAGCTTTATTTTTTCGGAAAAGCAGAGCTCTCATTGGATATCGCACGTCGCGCATCGCGTCATCGCGCTGGTCTGCAAGAGCCATTACTTACAGATATATAAGCGCGCTATTGGATGCATGTACAAGAAGCAGTCGTGAGTCTTGAACACGGATAAGGTTATACTACCGATATAGAGAATCTCAGCTATCGATCAGTGAAAAGTGAAATCAAATCCCGATCTTTTGAGATTAGAAATCGATAGAAGTATTAAAGAATTACGCTTTAATACTTGTGAAGTGATATTCATCAGCGTTAAAACGACGGAATTACAATTTTATGAGAAGGATCTTGTCTTTATCATACAAGTACGTGCTCGTGTAATATATTCAGCTCGCCGGCATTATATTTGTTTTCCACGTGGCATACGTCCTCCGTATATTAAGCCTCAAAAAGATTTACGTTTTGATCTGAATAATCAGTAACAATGGAAGAAGCGAATATGTCTCAACCTTTAAAGGAAGTAAACGTGGAATGTGAAATGCCATGGCCAGCATATTCCAAAATTTTTTATTTTCGACCGAATCTCAGCAACGAAAAAGATTTTGCTTTTACGTGTAAATTTTGCATAGGTGGAAAAATTATTCATGCAAATAAAAGCTCTGCAGCAAATTTAAAGAAACACTTAAATGTAAGTATTATTTATTTATTTAATAAAAATAATAGTTTTATGGAAAAATATATATGTATATATGTATATGTCTTTTGAGAGATTAAAACATTATCTTCACATGTCTCAAATATTTATACTATTATAAAATTTCTTTATTTTCTTTTTTGTGTTAAAATTGGAATTATAATCTAGAATACTAAAATATGTATAGAATAAAGCAAAATATTAATACTAAACATAATTACTAAACATTAATTACAGTTATAATAAAAAAAATAAAATATATATAATATATATTACAAAATTGAATATATTATAATATTATATAATAAAAAATAAGTAATAGAAAAACTAGGAAAACAATAATACTTTCTTTTATAATTTTTTTTTATAATAAATTTCTAGACTTCCAAGGAATCCATACAATGCCACAAAACATTGTACTTTGAATCAAACATGCAACATAGAACAGTACGTATAGAAAAAAATATGGACATTTTGCATGAGTCAACAATGGTGTTTTAATTTCAGTTACATTTATGCTTTTGTTAAGATAACTTCTAATTGTCTGAATTACAAAAGCATGTATCTTTCTCTCAGAGTTTTCATCTTGGTAAATATAGCGAATAGGGGACCCAGCCCCAATGACTTTGACCTTGACATATGTTGTCAAGGACATAATTCTGAGTAACTTTTTCTTCAAATTTAATCGTCGCTCGTTGCTTATTAAAAAGTTATTAACAAAAAAAGTTTGAAATATACCAAAGTACATGCACGGACAGGAAGCACGCGTGCGCGCGCGCACACACACATACACACACACGGGGGGGGGGGGTGCAAGGGGGGCCGTCGGCCCTCCTCCCGCACCCACCCCGCCGGTAGGCAGGGTGGACCTCGCTTTACAATGTAGCATGTACTTCGTATGTTGTAAAGCGAGGTCCACCCTGCCTACCGGCGGGGTGGGTGCGGGAGGGGGGCCGAAGGCCTCCTTGCACCCCCCCATGTGTGTGTGTGTGTGTGTGCGCGAGCGCGCGCGTGCTTCCTGTTCGTGCATGTACTTTGGTATATTTCAAACTTTTCTTGTTAATAACTTTTTAATAAACAACGAACGACGATTAAATTAGAAGAAAAAGTTACTCAGAATTATGTCCTTGACAACATATGTCAAGGTCAAGGTCATTGGGGCTGGGTCCCCTATTCGCTATATTTATCCTTATATTTTATTTTTGAACACCCTATATATGTAAAAACTTGTGTTTATTTCAGTTTATATGTGTAGTATACGTAGGACTATTTCTGTAAACTAACTTAAATATTCAGTTTTTCATTGTCAGACTATGTATAAATCTTGATTTTTACAAATTTTTGTTTGTTAATAACTTTTTAATAAGCAACGAGCGACGATTAAATTAGAAGAAAAAGTTATTCAGAATTATGTCCTTGATAACATATGTCAAGGTCATTGGGGCTGGGTCCCCTATTCGCTATATTTACCTTCATCTTTTAATATTTATGTATATATTAACGCATCAATAACTTTTGCAAGCTGTTTCAGTTCTTTGTTCTCTCTTTTAAAATTTTTATGGTTATTTTTTTCTTAAATATATTCTTATTTTCTTCTGTTTTCTTTCATCAATCAAATCATATTTATTACATATATTTTTTAATAAAGTTTATACTATTATCACACTATTTTCCTATATGACTTATGAAATGTATTATATTGTGTGTATTTATGAAATTTATTATTATGTGTGTATTTTATATTTTATATCAAAATTAATTTTTTGTTATTTAATACTAATACTTTAATATATACAAATATATGTTAAATTAATAGGCAAAACATCCATATAAATTAAAAGATTTAGAAAAAGCAAAAGTAGAACTGGCAATAACTAAGAGACGTAATGAAGATGTCCTAGAAAATCCAGTTAAAAAAAGACAACAGATTTTAGAAAGATGGGGTTCTGGGAGTGTCGCAGTTATTCAAAAAATGTTAGATGCTGCTATATTACGTTTTATTATTGAAGATATCCAGCCTCTATCAGTTGTAGATAGTTCAGCGTTTATCAATTTGGTTAGAATTGGAATATCTTCATCTATACGAATAATGTGTAGAAAAACTTTAAAAACAAAACTTAGTCAAGTATATCTTGAAATGAAAATTGCTCTTGAAAATAAATTAAGTCAAATTGAAATAATTTCAACTACAGCAGATTTGTGGAGCAAGGCGAAAAGGTTATTAAACTTTTTAGTAACATTTTAATTTTTTTATATATTAAATATGTTTCTTGTCTTTTAATATTTTGTTAATTTAGATCTAAATTTTTTTATTTCTTTTTTAGAAGTTACTTAGGTGTAACGGTTCATTGGATCGATCCTGAAACATTAAAGAGAAAATCTGCTGCAGTGGCTTGTCGTAGAATAAAAGGGAAACATACGTATGATATTTTAGCTAAAGCAATTAATTCCGTATTTATAGAATATCATATCCAAAATAAGATGTGCTGCACGACAACTGATAATGGATCAAATTTCGTGAAAGCATTTCGGTAATCTAAAGTTTTATACAAATTTATATATCAAGGTTTTAAATGTTTAAATATAATAATATAAATAAACAAGAATAAGGATAATGAAACCTAAATTCGCGAAGTGTATATAAATGATCGATCTTCCCACATAAATAAAATTATCTCATAATCTTTGAGAGATCGATCATTTACATACACTTTCTTGCGTTTGGCTCTCATTAGCTTTTGGCCCTTTTCTGTTTATCTAAAATTTTATGATATTTTACTAGTGATATTTAGTAGGAGTTTTACGATACTTTTAGAGCCTTTTCTGTATTACAAATATATATTTTTTATATTAAAATGTTTTACTTTTTAAACAAAATTTATAATTTGTTTAGAACTTTTGAAAGAAATGAAAATGAGGATGAGGATTCTGATGACACAAAATTTCATTATTTAAATGATTTAATTATGGTCCACGCAGAAGAATCAGAAGATGCAGAAGATTTGATCTTTCTTCCACCACATCATAGATGTGTTAGTCACACATTGAATCTCATTGCGGTGAAAGATTCTGAAAAACCTTTATATAATGATGCTTTATATAAAAAAAAAGTATAGGATAATATTTGCTAAATTATCGAAATTATGGAGTAAACAAAATCAATCTACACAAGTAGCTGATAAAATTAAAGACATTTGTGGTGTTTATTTAAAGACCCCTGTTATTACAAGGTAAAAAGTTTTTATAATATTTTTATTTATATTTATATGTAAAATATCAATTTTTCCTGGGATAATAACTATGATTTTTATAAATTTATTTATTTTTTACTTTAATAGATGGAATTCTACTTTTGATTCCGTACTTCAGCTAGTAATGCTTTTAAAAAATGGTACAGACAAAATAAATCAATGTTTAGATTATTACAATTTATAAAGATTAAATGATCAAGAAGTTAAATTTCTGGAAGAATATTGTCAGGTAAACTGCAGCATAAAATACAATTATTCAGTATAGACCGTTTTAATTTTCCTCCTAAATATCTTTTCTCCTACATCTTCTGCAGAAAAAATATTTCAGATAAAAAGTGTAGGATTTCGAGAGGCAAATATTAAAGTACTCCACCCTATATAATTATGAAAATTATATAGGGTGGAGCAGTTTAATGTTTGCCTCTTGAAATCCTACAATTTTTATCTGAAATATTTTTTCTGCAAATGATGTAGGAGAAAAGATATCTAGGAGGAAAATTAAAACGGTCTATACTGAATAATTGTATTTATTATCTAATTTTGTTATCTAATCATTCAATTCTCATTCAATTTAATTATCTAATCATCTATAATTTTCTTGATTTGGGTTAGGTGATGGAACCTTTGGCACGTGCATTAGACATTTTGCAAAGCGATAGGGATGTATATGGGATTTTTTTAAAAAAGTGAAAAAAAGGCGCCAAGTGCACGCGCACAAGCGCCTTTCGCTATAAAAATACTCTTATACAAAATAGTGTTATTTCAATTTGTTGTGAAAAATTCTTATACAAAATAGTGTTATTTTAATACAAAAACACTGTCATATCCAAACTAAAAAACTGTTTTACAAAATAGTTGTTTTAATATTCTACAAAAATAGTGATATAAAAATATTGCGCCAATTAATAAAAATTTATTTTACAAAATTCATTTTTTATTATTTCTAATATTAAAAATTGCAATGTGATCAAAATAGTGGAATATATTTAAGTGAAAAAAATTTTTAATTCAAAAGATAAATTTAAGTATAAAATAACTTTTCAATTAGAGAAAAACTTGACGCTGCTAAATTGAATATATGCTAATCTAATTAACGTGTTATTTATATTTTGAATTTAACAGCGCCAAGTTTTTCTCTAATTGAAAAGTTATTTTATACTTAAATTTATCTTTTGAATTAAAAATTTTTTTCACTTAAATATATTCCACTATTTTGATCACATTACTATTTTTAATATTAGAAATAATAATAAATGAATTTTGTAAAATAAATTTTTATTAATTGGCGCAATATTTTTATATCACTATTTTTGTAGAATATTAAAACAACTATTTTGTAAAACAGTTTTTTAGTTTGGATATGACAGTGTTTTTGTATTAAAATAACACTATTTTGTATAAGAATTTTTCACAACAAATTGAAATAACACTATTTTGTATAAGAGTATTTTTATAGCGAAAGGCGCTTGTGCGCGTGCACTTGGCGCCTTTTTTTCACTTTTTTTAAAAAAAGATAATTTTTTAGCAATTATATCATTTCTTTTCGTACTGTGTGTTATATATTATCTTATTTCTGCAATCAGATTAAATGAATACATCTATTATATTTCTGAATTATAAAAGCAACTCTTTCATTTCTTTGATTGATACTATACGCTTGTGCTATACTATAAATTACCTAACTAATCTGTCTCGTAAATATATAGAATACACACATCATAACTTATATAATTTATTTTATATTATAACTTATATTGTAATTTAAATATAAATTAAAAAGTGATAGATGTTATGTTTCTTTTTTTAAATATTTAAGATCTTAATTTTATTGATATGAAACTGATAAATGTAACGTTTCTTTTTTTTAATATTTAAGATTAGAATAAACCTTGCTAATTATATATAAAGTTATAATATGAGTTATAATATATAAATTATAATATATTTTATGATGTATGTATTCTACATATCTACGAGACAGACTAGTCAGGTATACACAGCACAAGCAATTAGTGTAAAAATGATGTGTATGCTACATATCTACAAGACAGATTAAACAAATCAAGTACTTTTATAAAAGTGATAAATGTTACGTTCTTTAAAAAAAAAATACTATAATCAAAATTAAAATATATTACTATATGCTTGTGCTGTGCTATAAATTATCTAACTAATCTGTCTTGTATCCTGATTATATCAAAAGCAAAAGATGTAAAAAGGAATACAGTGTATTTAAATGTATTTGTCAAATGATTGTCATCATATAGTTATTTGTCATGCATCATATGCAGCTACAGGTATAAGTAACATTAGTAAAACATAGTCTGTAAGATTAATATGTATAAATCTTATAAATTTCTATTTCTATTTTATTTCCATTCTTATTTATATTTTTTTAATAATTTATAAATTTTTATAATAAATTTATAAATACATTTATTTTTCAATGGAATTTTTCAATAGAAACATTTTTCAAGCTGTTAAGATTTTGACAAAGTCTGCAACAATACGTCTATTGCAAACCAACATATTGTAACCAATCTTTGTCTCAATGCTAAACACAACAAAATTATCGATAATGTCAGTTAAATACTAAATTTTATTTGCCAAATATATATACCAAATAGCATTCTGACAAATGGAAAAATACCATATAACAGATCTATTATATTCATTAACTATACTAAAACATGCTTCATCTATTTCAAGCGATGCATTAGCATCGCAACAAGAATTGATTACAATATGTTGGTTTGCAATAAACATTTTGCCACAGGCTTTGTCAAAATCTTATCAACAGCTTGGAAAATTCTTCTAGTTCCACTGAAAAATAAATGTATATTTATAAATTATTTAAAAAGATAAATAGAAATTTAACCTTACAGACTGCGTTTCATCAATGTTATTTATATTTATCTGTAGCTGCATATAATGCATGACAAATAAATATATGACAAACTATATGACACTCGTTTGACAAATGCACTCAAATATGTATTCTTGATGTGTATATCTATATTAACTGATATGAATGTCTATATCGATAACTGCTCGCAGTTATCCATAGTGGCTTTTGACAGGTATAAGTTAAATTTTCCAGACTGCAACATTATATAGCGTAGCACTCTTTCATTTATAAAGAGGTGAAGCTGCAAAATTCTTTGTGATACTTGTGGATAGTTAAATCAGATATAGGATACAAACACACATATATCTTATAATAAACATACTATAAAATACATATATCTCTTTCTTATCATAAATATAGAATATTTGGTAATTATTCAGTTTAGGGTCCTCACCTCAAATATCGATGAAATTATGCTCATTCGATGCGTTTTTGCATAAAACGAAAGAATATAGCAGATTATATGTAATGCGATGTTTTGTTTTGTTTTTACACATAGCATAAATTACTTTCGCAATATTTTATTTTTCTCTATAAATAAGATATGAAAATATTCTATACATTTATGACAAGATGTTTATATTCTATTCTATATATATTTACTATCAGATATGTGTGTGTGTGTGTGTGTGTGTGTGTATTCAATACCTGATCCAACTAACCACGAGTATTACGAAGAATTTTGTTGCTTCACTTTTTTATAAATGAAAGCGTGCTACGCTATATAACATTGCACTATTGCATTGCAAACCTATTAACCTATATCTGTCAAAAGCTGGTATGGATGCAAGCAGTAGAAGCGCTGCTAGCGCAATCTTATGTCGAATGCTCGAACCGTACAACTTCTTGTACACATGCGCATTGGGGGCTTGGGCGTCGATGACGACGGAGACGTTTCTTAGTAAAAATTGTATACATTTCGACTTTGGATTATAATATCTTCATTTATAGGATACGTAGAAGAAAAGTAAAAATATTTTCATAATATAAAACAAACTCAAGCTTTCGATTAAGCTTATTAAAACATCAATCGGTTCAGCCGTTATTGAGGTTCGATAATCTAAGAACTCTTCAACTAGCCGACTCGCGTAAAGATACACGGGGTGCCTCACTGTTGCTGCGCATGACTTGGCGCGAGACACTACCGTGTCTCTTGATATTTACTACCAGTTCTAAGTACCTTGCAACGAAAATTAGAAAACTTCAATAAATCTTACCTTATAGATTGCCATTCATTGGTTAAAGCTATTCAGCAAGGTTTAAATAAAAGGTAATTTATTAATTTGGTTAATACATATGTTAATTAATTTTAAATAAGGATTTAATTAAATAAAAATATTTTTTTTTTAAACTATTGATTCAAAAGTATTAATTTCAATAAAACAAGCAATGTCGCTTAATTTACTATATTTAATTTTAGATTTCTTACAATATTTGAAAAAAAAGAATTAATAATAGCAGCATGTTTACATCCAAAATTTAAGTTAAACTGGTTAACCGGAGAAAAAAGAAAACGTGCTGAAAATTACTTGGAGGTTTTATTGGGAATCCGATCAACTGAAAATTCTCCAAAAGCTGGAAAATCTGACGATCACGATGATTTTTTCATTTTTGAGCAAAAAACAGTGCAAAATGAATCTGAAGAAGAAGAGTTGCAACGGTTTTTAAAATCAAATAATTGTAATATAGAAATGTTAAAAATTAAAAAACTTTTTATTAAGTATAATACAGCTCTACCAAGCAGTGCATCCGTAGAAAGAATGTTTAGCGTCGGTGGCTCTGTATTAACACCACAAAGAGAGCATTTAAATGATGACACTATGGAGCAACAAATTTTATTAAAAATTAATAAAGAATTTCGACAAAATTTGATCATATTTATTTTGTAATAAACCTTGAATGAAAGCTTGCTTACAATTTTTTAAAAGTTTTTCTTATGCAAAATAATTTATTAGTTTGTATTGTAAAAAAGTAACGGAAATTGTAACGACTCGTTACTTTTTAGTAACGGTAACGGTAACAAGTTACTTTTTAGAAAAAATAACGGTAACGGTAACGAGTTACTTTTATAAAGTAACTTTCCCAACCCTGTATATATATATATATATATATATATATATATATATATATATATATATATTGCAAAACGGGATAAATGGTAAAAAGCTTTAATAATTAAGAATTCACATATGTATTTGATAACACATTAATATTAAAAATTTTATATCCTTTATACACTTTTATATTAACTTTAACAATTTTATACTTTATATATGCATTTATACACATACACATATTTTATATAACATAGTATTTTTATATTAATATTGTAATTAGCAGTAAGAAGCTAGGAATATAAGAAAGAATATTTTATTCGGTGTAATATTTTAAAGAGTCTTAAGACTATGCAAGACAATAGAAGAACTTGGCTCGATCAATATTCTTATCCGCCCGCTCGATAAGATAGCTGAGGAATGCAGGCAGCCGTTACTTCGGAGGACCAAGGAGGCTGGTGCAACGCTGACTCTCATTGTTCTCCCGATGACGTCGCGCTCCCACTTCGACTCTCCCACCAGCAGCCCAGGGACCCGAGGCAGTCCAGAGCGAGCTCCGCAGCCAACATTACTATTCCGGCAGTCAAACTAATAAGACATATAGTAATCCGGCGTCTACGTCGACAAGCTCTTGCGTAGTCATTACTATTCCGACGGTTAAGCAGTTAACACAGTTACTCTTGAGCCTATAGTAATCCGGCGTACGCGTCGACAAGCTTTCGAATCTGCACAGTCTTTAAGACTACTCCTTTTGTACTTCGAGTTTTTCTGACGCTTGTCTAGCGTCATTAACATTAGTTGCTTAACTTGAGATTTAAAATAAAGTGCTACATTTAATTTTTACTACGTTCTACAATTATTACTACATACCATCTACTAATTATCCAAAATAATTACTACTATTATTAAGACGTATATAATCAACCGATTCAGAGGACCGTCTACAAGAGGGAATCCAACATATTCACATATGTTCTTAATTTATATTCGTAAGTAAGACATTACATTTATTTTATTTTAGACAGGTTATAAGACTTCTGGTCCTCGGTAGACCCGGTGAATGCAGGGTGACCGAAAAAAAATAAAACATGTTGAATAATAAGTATTTTATTAAATTTTAATACTTTATATAACGGCTATTAACTCTGAATTAATACAGATTTATTACTATTATTTAAATATTAATATAGTCACGTTTCGAGATTTATTTAATGATAGAGATTAAATTGAAATTTTTTTTGTTAACTACAAACGCTGAGACGTGACATACGCACGTTTCGTTCGTTGGATTCGTTCTAGTTGCGTGCCTGTAAATGATATTTGCCAAAAAATCTTGAAATACTTCAAGGAAATTGAGAAACAACGCTTCTCGGTGTCACGATCTGGGTTTCGCAATTCTGGTACTACGATGGTTTAAATCTCATCGCCAAAATTGCTACGTCCAGTGACCTTCCTTCTCGAGTTCTACCTTGGTGAACAAGAGAAAGGTGCTCTCTATTTCATTTATGGGCAACCTGCTTACACCGGCTATATCCAGGGATGCTGAGAGCTGGATCCTTATCAATTTCAGAGAGAGGAAGAGTGAGCAGACACGGGTATACAAATGATTGGTTTATTCAGAATATATGTATGATCATTTATTTATTAAAAGTATACAAAATATATGAGATGGGTTTTTCTTGTAGAAAATGAACCTTATAGAAATATGTCATTCAAAAGTTCATACGTAAATTAATTCACCAAGTTCTGTGTACCGTCTGAAAAGTTATTGTGAAATTGCAATAGAGGAAAAGGAACTGATCTAACTTAAGATCGTTAATGAATAGTTAAAGGATAAATGAAGATTATCGAGTTTGTAATAAAGAGGAATGGATTTATGCGGGATAAATTATAAGAGCTCGATTTAGATTAATAGTTGAATGATATAAAATTCTCAAATAATATACTAGAAGACTACTGTCATTCAAAAGACATCAAATCTCTGCATCGACACTAATATAGTGGAATACGCAAGCACTGTTAGACAGTGAAAGTTCTATTATCGACACCCGTTGGGTGGAATTGTCGGCTACAGGAGCTTACTCTGTAATTGTCACCTTATTACTGCTCAAGTGAAAGGCCGCACAACAGAACTCCAACATATTATACGGGATGCCGGATTACAGCGTCGCTCAGCTCCGGGGAGACCGAGGATCCACGGTATCCACACTGACGCTCAGCGTATAATGATGTATAGCGTACAGAGGGTCTTTACGACAGAGTCTTTTAATTCTTGCTTTATTCGCAAGTCAAATTATAATTAAAAAACTCAGGATTGGATATGAATACGAAAAAATGTTCAACTGAATTAATAAAATTCACTGTCACTTGGTGTGGCGAAATATTCTGTATCGACGCTATACTAGCGGAATGCGTGAAACTCTGTTAAGCAGTGCTCCCTGTATCGACACCTTACGGTGGAGTGGCACGCTGCAGGAGTTACTCTGCCTTCGACACCTATTTCGCTTAGGTGGAATAGCGGCTCACAGGAGTCACACACAGATACCTCGTGACAGGATAAGATGAGAATACGCGAATATGCTTTACTAAATTTATAAAATCACTGTCATTTGGTGTGGCGAAATATTCTGTATCAATGCTTAAATTGCGGAATGCGTAAAATTCTGTTAAGCAGTGTTCCCTGTATCGACACCTTACGGTTGAGTGGCACGCTGGAGGAGTTACTCTGCCTTCAGCACCTATTTCGCTTAGGCGGAGTAGCGGCACACAGGAATTACGCACAGATACCTTATGACAGGATATGTTTATATCAGTATGATATAGATTATTGGTTCATATATATACTTTAACTTGCAAGATTTAAAGAAAAATGAAATAGGAAAAGAAAAGGAGTTGGTAATTGAGGGTAATAGAATAAACTGTAAGGTAGGTAATGTACGTAAGTAACGTCGAGGGTAAAGAAAGAATTGAATATTTGTCATATGTGGTAACTATCATGCAGGGTATTACTTAGGTAGAAATTTAAAAGAATAAAATAAAGTTTCAATTGTTAAAATCACTCCCAACAATTCTCTTAAGGAATTGTTAATAATAAATAAGTATTGTAAGACTCAGTGAAATAGTTTCTATCTCCAAATAATTCAGATGCAGAATTATTATACTCACTTTAATAGTTAAGATTTAACGAAGAAAAAAAAAGTTAGATTAAATATGGCAAACGCCGTACGTTAAGAAGTTAGAGTTAAATATTTCGAACTTATGTGTATTTCCTACAAGGAGTTGAGCTTCTTGTCTCGGCAGATGCTGATCCAGAATAATTCGAAGTCCCGAATATTTTAAAGTATTTATTCGAAAAAGAACTTTGCTAAATTACAATGTTTAAAGTGATATACTTAAACTTCTTGAAACTTTGGGCGAATGCTCTCTGGCGAGAGCTCCTTACTGCTTGAGAAACGGTGGGCGAATGCTCTCTGCCTCGGCGAGAGGTCTTCAATGCAGGAGAAACGTTGGGCGAATGCGCCGATTGGAATGCGGTCGCTCCTTATATACTGTCAGAGTGTAGAACGAGGGGTGTGGAAATGCGCAGTTCGACGAAGCGGCGACAAAGAGATGCCTTGGCCTACGTGCAATTCTTGGTACTGTATGCAGATGGCTTCAAACGAATGCCGCCTTAGAAGCTTGGTCTTGAATGTCTAACAAAGATAATTTCTTAGAAATTATCGATCGCCTCGAGCATTATAATCTCTTTTATAATAATTATTTTATAACTTCCATATTCTTTTTGTAATAGCAAGAGATTTGTTAATAATTTTATAATTCTCTTTGCATATTCTTATGCAGAATTTTATACTCTTAATAAAAATTATCAGAAAGCAAAAATTACTTAAATATGGGGCTCTTTTGCTATTACAATTACATTCATGTTCGTCGCGGACTTTCGCATACGCTTTTTTATATTGAAATTTCTAGAAATTATCGATCGGCTTCAGCATACGATTATTTCAGAATTTCCTTTATAACGCTCGATTCTTTTTATAATAACAAGAGAACCGTTAAAGTTATTGAAAATATATCTATATATGTATCGATTCAGCATTTTCTGTATTATATGTGAAAATTATTGAACATAAATTTTAACCTTAATATTTGGTTCTTTTGCCATTATAATTACAATGATGCAAGAATGAATAAATTTTATATATGAGCTTATACCGTGCGTGAAATACCAAACGGATTTATAACTTTTATATTTCTTTTGCAATAACAAGAGAACGATTGAATTTATTAAAGATGTATATATGTCTTTATTCAGTTTTTTATATATTATTCGTTAAAATTATTGTAGTTAATTAATTATTTAATTTTCATATTCTTTTGTTATTGCAGTTACATTTATTCTTGAAAAACTTATAAAGGGTGGCAAATTATGGGTGTAGTTCCGAAAAGTACTCACCTCCGATTTTTTTGAAACTCAGTATTCTTACGTATTTTGATGCGCTGATTACGAATATCATAGTGAAAATTGGCGACTATTTGATTTTCATGGTGGAAACCATGAAAAACCCATAAAGATTATAGTTTTTTACGCTTATCTCAGTAAATACGGAAAATCATGATAAATGTTTTAGACAAAAGTTTTAGATCTCAGAGAGATAAACATTTTATGGCCTATTCATTTTTACCGTACGAGTGATAGTTTTCGACAAAAACGATGGACTCTAAATCTTATATCTGTCCTCCCATCTAAGCATGTACTTTGCAGTACATATACGATTCCACATGGGTTTGCAACTTTCCACGCAAAGCGAGGTTCCACGCAAACCTATATGTCTAGTTTTTTGGTAGTGGAGCCCCCCGCAGGGGGGCGGAACCCACTGTTTCTACGCATACACTTTTCCACGCGAAGCGAGGTTCCACATGGGTTTGCAACTTCCATGCAAAGCGAGGTTATACAGGGTGTTAGAAAAGTCTGGAAACGGTCAAATATCTCGTAAACAATGCATTTTAGAAAAAAATGTTTTAGACAAAAGTTGTATGGTTTCAAGGGGGACATAAGGTGGTGTCATTAATTTGACCTTGAATAGTTGCTTGAAGGTCACGTGAAGGTCACCTTCAATTTTTTAAATGGAACTGCCTACTTTTTATTGCATATTCTTGTAGCTTATCTCGAGAACTCTTCAAAACACTATAATAAAGTATTTTTTCATTAAGTACTTTTTGAGTTATTTTATATTTTAATCTGACATATTTTGATATAAAAATTAAAATATCTCGTAAAATATTTAGTTTTCGATAATCTTACTGTAATACTTTTATGTTCAGAATAATGGGACAAATCAATTAAAATAAAAAAAATAATTGTTTTTAAGAAAAAGTATGTAATTATTTACAATGTATTTTTTTAAACAATTATTTGTTTTTCTCTTTACACTAATTGATTGGTCTCATTATTCTGAACATAAAAGTATTACGGTAAGATTATCGAAAACTAAATATTTTACGAGATATTTTAATTTTTATATCAAAATATGTCAGATTAAAATATAAAATAACTCAAAAATACTTAATAAAAAAGTACTTTATTATAGTGTTTTGGAAAGCTCTCGGGATAAGCTATAAGAATGTGCAATAAAAAATTGGGGATTCCATTTAAGAAATTAAAGGTGTCCTTGACTTGACCTTAACGATGCCATCCAAGGTCAAACCAATGACACCATCTTATGTTCCCCTCAAAACCATACAATTTTTGTTCAAAACGTTTTTCTCTAAAATGCTTAGTTTTTTAAAGAAAAGGGGTGTACGGGTGATCTAGGACACCCTATATATATATATATATATATATATATATATGTAACGCGGTCACCTCGCTCGACGCTCGGATCGGCTCGTCGGTGTCCGGGTTCGAGAGGAGGGGAGATTCAAGCTTGCGTGGACACAGTATCGGTAGAAAAGATAGTTTATTGCAGGTGAAATATATACAGAGTAGCGTGCAGGGCCATGCGGTGTTAGGCGGCGTGCGCTTGGTGGCGAACGGGCGTTAGGACGCGAGTGCAGCAAGAAGTGCAAGCGCGAAGCGGTCGGCGTGAAGCGGCGTGCAGCGTGAAGCGGATTCGACTTAACTATTACTTTATTTACAAGCGCGTTAGCTTAGTATCTACGGTGACGCTATTTACACGCGGGTCGATCGCGACGCGGTTATCCCGGTCGGGCTTATTTCTAGCGATTACGGCGCGATTCGCGGACTTATTCTTAACCGGACTTATTCTTAACCGGACTTATTGCTAGCAGGCTTATGATTACGGCGGGTTTCGCAGGCGCGGACTTATAATTAACCGGACTTATTCCTAGCAGGCTTATAATTACGGTGCGATTCGCAGGCGCGGTCTTATAGCTAACCGGATTTATTTCTAGCAGGCTTACAATTACGGCGCGGTATGTACAGGTGCTTATTACTACGGTTAGGCTAGGCGGCTGGGTATTGCCGGCAGGCCCGAGTGTCATGTCGAGCTCCGCCTGCAACGGAAACCGGAAAACCCGGCGGGGCTGAGAAAACCTCAGCCCGGGCTGGTGCGAGGAACCGGAAAACCCGGCAGGGCTGAGAAAACCTCAGCCCGGAAGGTCGAGAGAGCCAGAAAGCCTGGCAGAGCTAAGAAAACCTTAGCCCCAAGCGGTAGTGGTCAGGTCGGTGTCAGGAGCAGGATGTCGGGACAAGATCTGGTCCCGATGTCTCGGCCGGCCGGGCTTATATACCCGGCCGGCGCCCCCACCACGCGTTGTCGGTCCGTCGGTGGGAGTCGGTTTGCCGTGGGGGTAAGCGCGATAGCGCGGGCGGCATGCGTGCAAGCGAAATAGCACGTGTGGCGTACGTGCGAACGAGATAGCACGAGCGGCGTGTGTGCAAGCGAGATAGCACGTGTGGCGTACGTGCGAGCGAGATAGCACGAGCGGCGTACGTACAAGCGAGATAGCACGTGTGGTGCATGCGCAAGCAGGATAGGTATAGCAGGAAGAGACAGCGAGGCAAGCGAGGTTATACATAGCTATATTTTAAACATATTGAACATATTTACAATATTTACAGTGTTATAGAGTGACCCTGTCGTTACATATATTTCGCTTGCTGATGTTGGTTGATATTTCTCCTTCTGAAACCGCTGATCAAGTAACATTGTTCTAAGGTGTTAGAAAAGATAGTTTTGTGTTTTGTTATACATACGCGTATAGGTATATGCTATATTAATAGGTTAGTAAAAAAAATATTTCTCTTGTTTTTTTTTCTTTTCTATATATATATATTTTTTTTAAATTATTATTATTATCCCCTTTTTCTTTCTTTTTTTTGTTAAAATTATAAAAGTAAAGTATAAAAATAAGAAAAGGAATGTTTTGTGTTAGAACTATAATAAGGATTATTATTATTACTATTATTATACAGAGTATTATTATGTGTATATTGTGTAATTAATCTAATGTAAATCTTAAATGCTACGGTATTGCTTATTAGATAAAAAGGCTTTTTATGTGACTTATACAGTGGGGTATACGTCTGTTGTGATGTTTTCAGTGAGTCGAGCGTGGCCCAGTTGTATCAGAGAGTCTCTCAGGTTGTGGGCCCCCTCAGTATATTCATTGTATACCATTAATTTTACCATTGCAGTTCTATCACGAAGGGGATGGACTATTTGCATCCATCCTTCTTGGCGCTCTGTGAGGATCTTACATAATTGCCGTGTCTTTTCGGGCCATTCCGTAGCTGTTGTAACTGCTGGGCCTGTGTGTGGCAAACCGCATCTGATGCTTTGACACGGCAGGTCTCGGAATCGGTCTTCCAGAAAATAAACATGTCCCATAGGCCTCCAGATTACCATGCCCCAATCTCTGAGAGAGATTTTGACCATATGCGTCACTGTATTAACTCTTATAATGACGCCGCGTTGACAGATGGTTTTGATTTTGATAGCACAAGGCTCACCTTCTTTCAAGTCTTCAGGCCAACAATGAAGATATTGAGATTGTCGATTCATTCGGAAGTTAAGCTCTTCGATAAGCTCCTCCAGATCTCTTTCGCCGTTCTTAAGCTGGACCTAGGAAAGTGATGGAGATTCCGCGCGTGTTACCCGTATTTCCAAACGTCCGCGGGTTAAATCATGTGTGTTGATATTTTCGAATTCCATTTTCTAGAAATAGTTAAAACTGCTTGATGTAGTAAAAAAAAAAAAATTTACAAGAGCTTTTTTTTGTGATGGAAAGGAAAAGGATAAAAGACGTTTAATAAAAATTTTCTTCTATTATTTTTGTTATTATTATTATTATTAATATATAATTAATATACTTTTTCTTCTTTCCCCCCTTTTTTTTATTTTTACTCCCTTATTTCTAATGTATAGGTAGCGTTTTCTTCCTGACGTAGCAGAGGATATACCGCGTTCCTTTCCATGGTGTTTATGTTACGGGTTTCTTGTTTAGTGGGTTTTATTACTTTGTGGTTTTCCAGTGGTGCGCTTGGCGGTGGTGGTGGTGGAATCGGCTGTGGCCTCTCGGGTTGCCTCCGTCTTCCCAGATGTAACAAAAGATTTGTGAGAGAATCCCAGATTGCTCCAAGTAAATAGATTGACTATCCATACACAGTATGTAAAGCATATCCATGTACAATAGTATCTAATATTAACTTGGAAACTCTTGCGATTAAATAAATCCCGAGTAATCCAGCGCTGATATTGCCGAAAAACAGGAACTTATTCCAGAATTTTTTCCAAGCGGAAGCGGCTATCTTTTCCATAGATGCTTCATCCAATAAATTGGAAATGGAGCCCCCCTGTAGAGAAGTGGGTCTTCCCATTACTCCTCTTGCTACGGTGTTAAGTACTGACGGTCGTTCGGCCGGAAACATTATATGATCTCTCAGATCTTTTAACTCTTTTTCAGAATATATACCACTAGTGGCAAGCGATCCTGGGTTAATGTATTTCCAGGTAGGCTTGGTTAACGGTTTCATGATAGTTGGTGGTAAAGTATCTATCGGATTAGGTATACATTTGTACCATGAATCTCCTAAGAGATATATGGCAGGTGCAAATGGATTGCATGCAGTTTGCGTTCCTTGTTGTAGTAATATATGAGCTTGAAGCGTTAAGAAATGTGTTCGATTCTCTCGGATTACTGGTAATTGGTCGTAACATTCATTTGTTCTTGCTAATTTTACATCAACTGGTACACATTTGATTATGTGAATTACTTCTCCCGCCAAAAGGGCCATATATCCAGGTCCTTTCATTAGATGGTATGCGAAAATGTCAGGTGCTTGCGTAGCTATGGCTAATGCATTATGTAACATTCGTTTCTTTAGATTACATTGATGTAATAATAAATTCCTGTATAGTTCATTTATTTGAGTGCAGACGTGTCTTTCTACATATACGAATTTGGAATTCATATAAGTAAAGATATCGAGATTTGAGATGCCCAATTGCTTTTTAAAAATAGTGGTACCGCGTACTGTCTCAAAAATTACTAATTTTGGATGCTCTGTTGTTATTAGTGAATATCCACATGTATTGTATTTTCCTTTGCTAGTCAATGCAAATATTGTCTCTTGTGTGGTTAAAGAATAAACTGTTTGAGGATGATCTTTGTCGTTATCTATTATTTTGTATGCATATCCTTCGAATAGTATACCGAAGTTATGGAGTTTGCAAGTATCAGTAGGTACGGTATCCCAATAAGTATCTCCTCCCTCTACATCTGTACAATGTGTGGAACCAAATTTACATGCTACGCCGGACCTGAGTTGCACTCGATTAGTATTTATTTTTACGTCGGCTACATAATCTTGCAGCGTAATTCTTACGCTTGCGAGTACGATTACGTCTGTCCATGTTCCATAGGGATCGGAATACGCTCCTCCGATACATTCCCCGTCGTTGTCCACACTACCAGCGAGCGTTATTGGACGTTAGTTTGATTTGATCTTAAACCGGTTATATAAGTGTGCCTCATTTGATAAGTACCATAATCGTGCATTCGTCTGCATATATCGCGGGGTATTTCTTCTATGTATGAATATTTTCAGTTATATACGTCCATAATGTGAAAGAACATTCCGCACTTTTTTATTAATCGGTCTATTTCAACTTTACACTGTATTACTTTCACAGATTCAAATTCATTAATTTGAAGTAATTGTATATATGCTTGTTCACGTTTAACATTTTGTGGTGGAATGTCACACTCTTCGATAGTTAATAACGATAATGTTGTTAAATTCGCTGAAGGAGATCCGCAGTCGTACCCTATTATTCCAAGAGTTTGATAAAATTTGATTAACACTACCAGTATCGCGATTAGTCGTTTAATGTTGTTGTCCATCTGAAAGTTTACATAATTATTTCTTTGATAATTATTCTTTGACGGTAGGTTTGATATGTGAAATTCGTAAGCGGTTAGGATGTACAATTCGGCTATTTTTCTTTATTCTAATTTTTACGTTATTTTTATTTAATAATTCTAGAACTTCGTGAGGCCCCGTATATTGATCCCCGAATTTACCTGGTTTTGGACCTTTTAATAAAAATACTTGAGCTCCCGGTTTAAAAGTTTGTGGGTTGATTTTTCTGTCGTAACAATTTTTTATCTAACTTTGGCTTGAATTACATTATCGCGTGCATTTCTCTGAGTTGCGTGAAGTTGAGTGACAAGTTTTATTAAATACTCATCGTAATTTGCTAATTTATCCCCAGGAGGTAAAAGTTCGTTCGATGGAACACGTGCTATCTTTCCAAAAACCAATTCATATGGAGTGTGCTTTGTTGCTTCATGTACGCTCGTATTATAATTAAACATGGCAAGGCCGATCCATCTATCCCATTGTTTTTGTTCATTTGCATATTGTTTTAAAAATTCGCCTAATGCATGGTGTGATCTCTCTAATGATCCGTTTGATTGAGGATGAAAAGCTGTTGTGCGAAATTTGCGAATTTTAAATAATTTTGCTATTTTCTTTATTAAGTCGCTAAGGAAATTTTTTCCTTGATCCGTTAATATTGCTTTTGGTGCTCCAAATACTCAAATAAATCGATCTACAAAAGCTTCTGCAATGGTTTCGGAAGTTTAATTCGGTAATGGTATTCCCATGCAAAATTTAGTTAATTGATCTTGTCCCAGATAGCAAGGTGTCGTCATTATAACGTCATTTTAAGGTCATTTCTCGTCATATGACGTCAGTCGACTAAATAATGACGTAACACAGATGTGATATTTTTGACGACATATTATCGTCACAGAAATAACGTCATTTAATGGTCTTTTTAAGGTTATTTATTGATCAATTAACTAATGTTGTTAAAATACATCATTATTAAAATTATCTTATTCATGGAAAATAATAAATATTTTATGATATTTATAAAGTTTACATGACTTTCTGTTCAAAACCCTTGAAAATACGGTATTATTATATTACAAAACTATGAAATATTATTTAATATTAATAATTGAATTTGATGTGCATGTTTATCTATATCGAAAATTATTATTTATTTAATATTTCATGAAAAATGTTATTCGCGCAACATTTCAAAACTTTACAGAAAGATAGTTCATACTTCAGCCGCTAGTTCGTTTATTTACCGCTATGCGACGCGCGATGCGCATTACCTCGCATTTGAGTTTCAGTCATGAAAATTATATAAAGCTTCGAGCAACTGGCAGGAGATTAAAAATGTATTTATTTCTATCAGTTTAATTTCTGATGCAATCCCAATATAGGGAATTCAGATATTAGACTGATAATTTTAAAAGTCGATCAGATAAATGTCCGAAAAAGTTAAAATCATCCGTTTATATATATATATATATATATATATATATATATATATAAAATCATATTTATTACATTTGTAATTCCATTAATATATTCTATAATAATTCTATGTTTATTATTATATTTTAAATATTATTATTCTATGTTTATTATTTGATAAAGAGTCAAAAATCCAATGGATTTGTACAATTGAAAGAACGGTAAATTTTGAGAAGTAGCCAAAGTTCACCAATTTTATACGTCATCTTATATTAGAGAAATGTCGTCATTTTATCGTCATAGATATGACATCAACGGTCTGTGACTTAGAACCGTCATTCTAACGTCACTTTTACGTCGTTTCAAAAGTGAATTTGACGTAACCAGTGACTAAAAAATGACGTTATAATGACGACACCTTGCTACCTGGGGTAATGTTAAAATATATTCGTTTCCTCTTTCGGTTTTAGGCAATGGGCCTACGATATCCATGGCTACTTTATCGAAAGAAGATCCTGGTGTGTCTGTAATTATCATAGGTTGTTTTGTTTTAACTCGTACAAATTTTTTTCAATTGACATTGTAAACATTGCTATATGTATCGTTGAACATCTGCTTTCAAGTTTTCCCAGTAATAATTATGTTTTATTCGGTTGTAAGTTTTTGTGACTCCACGGTGTCCTCCCGTTGGTAAGCAATGCATTTCACTGATTATAATGGAACGTAAATCTTTCGGTGGATATTTAATTAGTCCGTGACAAATAATAATTTTAGTGGGAGCGTCAATGAATGTTGATTGTAAACGTAATTTGATATCTTTCCATGGAACGTTATTAATAAATTCGGTTTTTGCAATACTAAATGTTTCTAATTTTAAATCTTCGGTTATTTTTTGTAAATCTGCTAAGATTTTAATAATTTGGTTAAGGGTAGCCGTAGGGCCTTCTCGCTGTCCCTCGCTGATGGGTAAAGCCACATGATAATGATTTTTATGTTTTATGGCCTTAGTCTTTCCTAAGACAAGAAATCCTAGGTTTGGAAGCTCTTTTCGTTCGAAAAGTTTTTGTGAGCCTGAGTCTAAAGGTTTTCCCTGGGTGTCGACGAAATATACTATGTTATCTTTTCGTAAAAATAATAGTTCTCGAGAGTCTATGACGTTACCATGAATTATTTTATTTTCAATAAACGCGGGTTTTCTTTTTCTCGACTTTAAATTTTGGTTAATAATATCTTCCTCATTTTCTTCTTCGTCTTCCTTTTCACTGTCAGAATCTTTATCAGGCGGATCGTTTCTTTCTTCAATCTCTTCAATCTCTCCTCCGTCGTTGTGCAATTCGTCAGTTATTTTATTTTGCTCAATATTTTGTCTTGCAGTTTGGCTTCTTGTTTGAATTTTATTTTGTTTAGGAGGATCATGTATTAAAGCTTTTTCGGTAATTGATAAATAATCTGGTTCGTTTAATTCTGTAGGTGTAAATGGAAGAGTATCGTTATTGTTATTTAATAAATCGCTTTCAGGTATTATTTCTTCGTTTTCTTCGATATCGGAAAGATATAAATGGAAATCGTTATCATCTTCTTCTTCTTCTTCGCTATCGGATTTTTCTAGTAATTCGGCAATTAACTGTGCATCTTTAGGGTTATCTGGGTTTAAAAGTTTTTTGTTTTTTTAAATTTTGCAATCTATTTCTCTGATATTTACAGGATTTTTTGATAATGCATCTGCGTTTACGTTTGTTTTTCCCGCTTTGTATACAACCTCATAATCATATTCTGCTAATTTTAATCTCCAACGAAGTATTCGCATATTTGCGTCTTGTGCGTTTTTAAACCACATCAAAGGTTTATGATCAGTAACTAAAGTGAATTTTCTTCCGTATAAGTATGGTCGAAAATGTTTAACGCAATATACAATGGCCAGTGCTTCTTTTTCGTATGTATCGTATTTTAATTCATTATCTGTTAAAGTTCGTGAAGCGTATGCTATCGGTAGGTCTTTATTTATCTCTCCTTGTGATAATATTCCTCCAACGGCTATTCCAGATGCATCGGTCGTTAAAATGAATGGTTTGGAAAAATCTGGGTATTGCAGTACTGGCTCTTCGCACAGTTTTTGTTTTAAAATTTCAAAAGATTCTTCCTGCACGGATGTCCACTCGAAGCGGGTGTCGTTTTTTAATAAATTTGTTAATGGTTTGGCGAATTTTGAAAAATTCGGTATAAAGCGTCTATAATATCTTGCAAGTCCTAAAAATTGTTTAATATTTTTAGGTGTTTTAGTTCTTGGAAATCGTTGTACTGCTTCTAATTTTTTTGGATCTGGTTTTACTCCGTCTTTACTGATTACATGTCCCAGATAAGTTACTTCTGTTTTCAAAAATTCACATTTATCTTGTTGTAGTTTTAAATTAGCTTCTCGGAGACGTTCCATTAAAGCGTTGTATTTTCTTTCGTGTTCTTCTAACGAGGTTGCGTAGATAACGATATCGTCCATATAAACAAATAATTCCTTGCCTTGTAACCCAGTTAACACTAAGTCCAGGTTAGGTTGGAAAGTAGCCGTTGCAGGCGTTGGAAAGTAGCCGGAGCATTTTTTAGATCGAACGGCATTCGGTCAAATTCGTAGTGTCCAAGAGGAGTAGTAAAAGCTGTTTTATGACCGTCTTCGCGGTTCATCTTTATTTGATGAAATCCAGATGCTAAATCGCATACCGAAAAATATCTAGCTCCTCCTAATTGATCTAATATATCGACGATATTCGGTAAAGGATATGCATCTCCGATAGTTTTATCATTTAAAGCGCGGAAATCTAATACCATTCTCCATCGTTTATTTCCCTTGGAGTCTTCTTTCTTAGGTACAATCCATATAGACGTGTTATATGGCGATTGTGAGTGTTTTACAATTCCTCCTTCTAACAGTTCTTCTACCTGCCTGTTTATTCCTTCTTTATGTATTTGTGGAAATCTATATTGTCGAGTGTTAATTGGTTGGTCATCTGTGGTAGATATTTGATGTTGTAATACGTGAGTTGCGGTTAATTTTTCTCCAGGAATATGAAATCGATCTTGACTGTCTGTTATTAATTTTGTAATGCTTTTCCTTTCTGCTTCATTTAGATGTTCTAATCGTAATGATTTTATGATTTCATCGAGTCGATTCTTCTCCTTTTCTTATTAGACAATTATTAGACAATTATGCAAATTGCAATTTTCAACTTGGTTTCCTTTGTATTTTGTTTTGCGTTTTCGCAAAAATTTTTCCAAAATTTCTTGAGATTTATTCAACAAGGATGTAAGGATTTTTGAAGACAGTTTATTTTTATTTTTAAAATTTCGTAGATTCGAATTTCTAATATTCAAATTATATTTTTGAGCTTCTTCAAGAAGGTCTTTTATTGTAACATGAGAGGGTTTTAATTTGTTGTCTTTTTCTTCTTTAAATAATCCAACCTTAGGAAATTTGATATCCAGGGAGGATAAAGGACTTCTCCCCTTTTTGGAAAGAGATTGTGTCGAAATTCGTAGTGAGGTTTGGTAATTTCCCTCCTCGCAATCGACGGAGCTAGGATTTTCTGTCGAGGTTTGGAAATTTCCCTCCGAAATCCTAGAATTATTTCCTTCTTGAGAGGTTTGGTAATTTCTCTCTTCGAGGATTTTTGAATTAATTAAATCTTTAGGAGAGGTTGTGACCGGACGAGTATGTGCGAGATGGAGAATTCGTAGTGAATACAGGTTTTCCTACCTTAATTAACGGTCGCCAGTTCGTTTAACCTCCAACGAACAAGGTATTGCGTAGTCGGATGGCTCTTCAAGATGGCCGTCGGACTGGATTGCGCGCGTCGCGCTGTTCGATGTCGTCACGCTGCTTGGCGGCTGGACGAATCTTGAATATGGCTGCTGATGTCTTCCTTCTGTTTCAGGCCGCCTCCGGAATCCTTGGAAACTCGGGCTCGGCGCGGGGAAGGGCTCCCCTCTGATCCGAGTAAGTGCGTCGCAGGATCCTCTACCGCTGTGTGCCTTCCCTTGTATTCGGGAGTGAGCAGTACAAACTCGAAGATGGTTTTTATCCCCTACCGCTGCGGGCCTTTCCTTTTGACTCGGGAGTGAATATCACAGACTCAAGGATTTTTACTTCCTCTACCGCTGTGTACCTACCCTCGTCTTTTTCTGTTACAGGCCGCCACTGGAAACTTCGCAGGATCAACGCCCGATGGTTAGGGTTACTCGTTGAAGCACAGGCTCGGCGCAGGAATCACGAATTAGTTACCCAATTTCTTCCTTCTGTTTCAGATAGTTGTCGGACATCGCAGGATCTACGCTCCGTGGTTAAGGGTTACTCTGGATAATCACAGGCTTGGCAGGAGTGAATAGCACAGGCTCAAGAGTATTTTAACACAAAGGTAAAAAAAAATACGCCAAGTATATATCTAAAAAATAATTTATAAAATATTTTTCCTAAATAATAAGAAATAAAAACGAAATATGAAATCAATAGTTAACTAGCCAAGTACTTAGAAGCAATATAGTTTGTGAGAATTTGTAATTTGAAATAGTATTTGTCATAAAATCGAATTTGTATTTATAGAAATGTTATACACAAATTCTCTGCATAAAATTAAAACGCATTATATTTTTATTAAGAGAAACCTGAGTTTCAAAATAAGTTCAATAGAAATAAGAAAATATAAAAAAATTTTAATTAAAAAAACTTGGCGCTGCTAAACTAAACATGCTAAAATTAGTGTATTCTTTAATACATTCACATTGCAGTTATTGTGATATAACTAAATTAAATATAATTCTAAATTAAATTTAGATCTAAATTAAATTTATTGTTTGTTGGTTTTAATATATACTTTAAAAGTTAGCAGCGCCAAGTTTTTTTAATTAAAATTTTTTTATATTTTCTTTTTTCTATTGAACTTATTGTAAAGTATTCATTATCGTTATACTCTATTATCAGTTATTATTTGATTTGGGCGCGCGATCATCACAACGGATGATCGCTTGCTGTGCAACGTGGCGCTCTCTGCGTTTTTGTTTTTTTTTGTTCTCCGCGAGCGTCGCCGGAAGACGAGCAGTTGGCCGTTAGACCTCCGTGAGATTAAGACTGAGACGTATTATGTTAAGAAGATTCATGTTACGCAGTTACCAAAGACAATATAGTTTAGTTAATAAACCAGTTATATATCTATATTACTAAAAGTACACTAGAGCAGATTATTTATATCCAGTAACAGCCAAAATCTATTCGCTCCTTGCCGCCTCGACTAACAATTTTTCAGAAGTTGGATCTGAATCAAGATGTCGGACAAAAAGTATCAAGAAATTACATATAACGAATTAAAGGAGATACTTAAGAAGTTGAATCTGCCGACGACTGGGAACAAGGCAGAATTATTGGATAGGATATTAGCACATGATCCTGATGGTCATTGTTTGAGACGCGACCATGGAGATACTGGTGAGGCAGCTTATGTGTCTGGTTCGGCGGGCGAGAGGACCAGAGATAATCTACAAAGCGACGATGATACGATGAGATCTAACCGACAAGAAGGTATTCCTAATATCAATTATTCACATGAATTAGAATTATTACGAAGAGAAAGACTGCTATTGCAACGCGAAATTGATATTATGCGGCAAGAAAACGAGTTGTTAAGGGCCACATCTACGCCCACACGTGAAGTCGGACATTTTCAGAGGCCGCCGGTGAATATTAAAATGGTCAGTGAACTCTTAAACGAATACCACGGCGTAGATCAAGATTTTACAAAATGGGAAGCGCAATTGCAGCTATTAAAAGACACTTATGAACTTGACGATAATTTGGTAAAAGTCTTGATTGGTTCACGGCTTAAAGGGAAGGCACTGACGTGGTTCCATTCAAAACCCGAGTTATTAGGCATGACTGTGTCCGAAATATTACGCGAGTTAAAGGCTATGTCACCGCCCCAATAAAATTGATTTGCGCAGGCAATTTGAAAAACGAACGTGGCAGCCAGGAGAAACGTTTCATGACTATTATCATGAAAAAATTATCAAGGCCAATCGAGTCCCGATACCAGAAGATGAAATCCTGGATTTTGTTATAGATGGCATTTCTGACTTACATCTGAGAAATCACGCCAGGATGCAGAATTTCACAACTGCTGCAGACATATTACGAGCTTTTCAGAAAATTACTATTCGTCCAGACTTTAAGAGTCAATCAAAGGGGACAGGCGACAAAAGTGAAATTAAGATCAAGGATTCTAAAGTATTAACAAAGGAGAATAATCGTTCTAAGGATAGACGCTGTTATAATTGCAATCAGTTAGGACATCTGGCTGGTGAATGTAAGCGGGCTAGAAGAGAAAAAGGTTCCTGTTATAGCTGTGGAGAATTTGGCCATACGATTAAGGATTGTACCAAGAAAGTTACGATGGCTGAAAAGAAGGAGATCAGTAATATCGAAATTGTACCAGAGGACCACGATTTTCGGCGAGACGTCACTTATGAAATAAGCTATTCAAATGTTAATTATGTTTTGTGTTTAAGTACATTATTTGATACGGGAAGTCCAGTTAGCTTCATTAGAGAGCAATTTGTTAAGCATTATGATATTAGTGGTATTCAGCATTTGCAGAATAATCTTTGTGGTATTAACCGTTTGTTCAGGAAATATCGCTCCCTTTACTCAATCTTTGCACCGGCATCTCACTTACTCTAGTCCTTCTCTCTAGCATTCTCTCTCTCTTCCTTTTTCCTCTTGTACGCGGCCGTGACCCAATCCCGCAGCCTGTCCTATCAATCTAATTAATCTCGCGCAATGTTATCACCCAATCATAAGCACGCTCTCAGGACCTTATCCGCTCTCCTGCGTCGATATCGACCCTTCCGGAAATCCTCGATCATTGAGTGAGTACCGGTCTTTCGTGACACCCATCGCCATTAGGACAGTTATAAAGCTCTCTGAATTCGGATTCGTCTCGCGGTTCTGGTTAAGTGATAAATCTCTCGGTTCGTCTCTCAAGTAATTCGTCATCTCGGAATCAAATCAGCGGCATCGAACGTACTCAATTATTCGCGAGGGAGAGCAAGGTTTCCCTATCTCAAGAACCAGAATCTGTACGCAGTTATCGTGTGAAGCACGCGGTACGTCGTAAAGCGACGTAGTATTCTCTCGCGGTCTCTCTCGAATTCCTCGGCGGATTCTTCGGTTTTACTCAAAGACAAACTATAAAACTATTGTATATGATCCTAGAATAAGAAGAACTAGTGTAATTATAAGAATAAATCGAGATATCATCGCTCGAATAATTGGGAAGTGCGGCCCAGTTTTTTTGTGTGTGAATCATTAACTGTTCTGCCCGACACCCCCGAAACCAGATATTCCTCGGGTTCTTTACTAAACACCGTTCTAAACTAATAATTAAGGGTACTGTTGATACAGATATTATATTGGACCAAGTTAGGAAAACTAATGTCACTTTATTGGTCGTGTCTAACGATACTATGTCTTCGTGCGTTCTGTTAGGACGAGATATTTTAAAACTTTTCCAGTTACGATTAGCAAATAGCGGTTTAGATGAGCAAACTGATGAAATTAGTGCTATTATGAATATAGATTTTAGTTGTTCTGACAGTAATGTTATGAATGTTTGCAGGATAAATGAGCAATTACCAGTTTGGGCTAAAACCGAGTTGAGCCAATTATTTAATGATTATTATGTCTCCCCAAATCGACCGGATGCGCCTAATGTGAAGACTGAATTGAAGCTTATGTTGAACAATCCTCAGCCATTTCATTTTTTGCAGAGACGAATATCTTATGCAGAGCGAGACCAGCTTAAATGTCTTTTGAATGAACTTCTCAACCAAAACATTATTCGACCCAGTGAATCCGAATATGCGTCACCAATTGTATTAATCAAGAAAAAAAATGGTGAGTTACGGATGTGTGTGGACTACCGCACATTAAACAAAATGGTATTAAGAGATAATCATCCCTTACCTTTAATAGAGGATCAGCTTGTAATTTTGGCAAACAAAAAATATTTTAGTAAGCTGGATTTGAGAAACGGATTTTTCCATATTGACATGGCCAGTGAATCAGTCAAATATATTGCATTTGTTACTCCGTTAGGACATTTTGAGTTTCTTAAGATGCCATTCGGGCTAAAAGTTGGCCCATCTAGATTTCAAAGTTTTATTTCTGACGTTTTTAAAGATCTAATTGAAGCTGGAGATGTAGCTATTTATTTAGACGATATCTTAGTTGTCTCTGAAACTCTAGAATATCATTTGAAGATTCTTAAACGCATTTTTCAATTATTAGTAATGAATAAGATGGAATTGCGATTGGATAAGTGCGAATTTTTAGCAACTAAAATAGAATATTTGGGATATGCAGTGACAAAAGACGGTCCTATCACCAATGGAGTATCTGCGGTTGAAAAATTTCCTATTCCCCGTAATGTTAAAGAAATTCAAAGCTTTCTTGGATTAAGCTCATATTTTCGAAAATTTGTACAGAATTTTGCTCAGATTGCTAAACCTTTGTATGATTTGTTAAAGTCTAAAGAAGATTTTAATTTCGGTGCTAAACAGTTAGAGTCTTTTGAGGTTATCAAATCTAAGTTAATGTCTTTTCCGGTATTGTCTATTTATAATCCTGGAGATCTTACTGAATTACATTGTGATGCAAGTGCGGCCGGATATGGTGCCATTTTGATGCAGAAAAAGGCTGATCTAAAGTTCCATCCAATTTTTTACTTTTCGAAAAGAACAACACCTACTGAAAGTAAATACCATTCTTTTGAATTAGAGACGTTAGCCATAATTTATGCTTTGCGCAGATTTAGAATCTATTTATATGGAATTAAATTTAAAATCATTATGGACTGTAAATCTTTTAAACTTACTTTAAATAAGAAGGATATTAATCCAAGAATCGCACGCTGGGCATTAGAACTAAAAAGTTATGATTATGAAGTCGTGCATAGGGCTGGCAGTCAAATGCAGCATGTAGATGCGCTTAGTAGAGTCACGAGTATTATGGTTATTGAAGATAACCCTTTGGAATTTAACTTATCTGTTTGTCAAAATGAAGATCCTATTATTAAAGATTTGAGGATCAATTTAGAAAAATCCGAAGACAAGTATTATGAGATGTGTAATGGTCTTGTATATCGGAAGAACAAGAATGATCTATTGTTGTACGTTCCTACAGTAATGGAAGATATTATTATTCGTAAATATCATGAAGAAATGGGTCATTTAGGTATAGAGAAAACAGTTTTTACCATTATGCATAATTATTGGTTTCCGAATCTTAAACAAAAGGTTGAGAAGTATATTCGAAATTGTCTTAAATGCCTTTCTTTTTCTCCTACTACTGGTCGACGCGAAGGTTCATTACATAGTATTAATAAAGGCAATTTACCTTTTCATATAATACACATAGATCATTATGGTCCGGTTGATAAGAGACATAAAATTAAACATCATATTCTTACAGTTATTGATGGTTTCACTAACAAGGGGACCCCGCAACATGGTACAAATGGATTTTGATGGAACTCAGGTATGTTGTAGAGGTATTTGCCCTAAGTACCAGGCTAACGGGAATTTATGCACTACGGCTTGGTTTCCGAGAAAATCTACGATAGAGTTTCACGCGCGGTATGTATACCAGTAACTGTGTTGCGTTGTCGAGCAAGCGAGCGCGGCGCAGTAGACAAGGTTCACGGCTGGCACGCTGCTGGCCGGTGTTCAAGTCCCGTCGGCGCGCGACTTTTTTTTTAGTAATTTTTTTTTTTCAATTATTTTATTTTTTTTCTCGTTTACGTATCTAATCTTACTTAATATCATAACAAATATTGCAGGGAAAAAAATTGCTATGCAACGTACGGTAGTAATTTCATTTATTTTATATTATATATACATGCAGGCGTTTCAATTATTCGCTATCACTGTGTACCTCAGAAGAACAATCGTTTGGGTGGTATTTATCATAAAAGCACGCAAAGCATAACACGGTGTCACACCATGCACATTTTATGAAGCCTACCGCTTTGCAGACGCACGGTTGTTTCAAGAGTGAGATCGGGAAACAAAGCTCGTTTAGATTCAAAAATATGTCTCTTTTGTCAATTAATTTTGATGCGAACCACGCGTATTTAATCATTGGCCGAAATGCAGGTGCGCTCAATTGATGCAAAAGTAAGGAATGAATTTTAATTGAATCCTCTCTGGACGCGATTTCCCGATTTGCCTTTAACAGTTCAGGAGCATTTTGCAATTTTTTAATGAAAATTTTTACCTGGCGGTAAAAATAGACATCGCACGGTTGGCAGAGCGGAGTACATTTCGGTGGAATTACTTTAACAGTACAGGTGCATGCCTGTTCGTCGTCTACGAAGATATTATCGTAGAGTGTCTGATCCGTCTGCCCTCCCCACAAATCGATTATCAACAGAAATTTTTCTTGGCGAACGTACGGGTGAATGAAAGATTTCAAAAATTCTTCCCAGATTTGTTTGGTAAACTTACCGGATTTTGTGCTGGTCACAATCACATTTTTAAAGTTATCGGTAAGCTCGTCGACTTTTTTTTTAACAATCGGACCGAATTTTCCAGACGGTTCTTGCATGCACAAAAAAAGAAAGGAAATATCTTGCCGGATGCAGTTAATGCATACTGTGCCGTGTAGGAATGGCTTATTTTGTTTAAATCTTTCTTTCTTACAAGAACGGTTTTGAACCCCTGTTCCGCAAGCGATCTATTATACGTGGATTGGTATTGGCAGCCGGTTTGATCAGTATTGATAACATAATCAAGGTCGAAATTAGGGATGAGCTTTTTTGTTTGCACCTGGAATTTTTCAGCGGCTGCCAATACTTCCTCCATTGTGGCAAACTCTTTAGAGCTGATAAATTTGGTGATCTTGCGCTGTCTGATCCTATGATGTTTTTTGAATTGCTCAACCCAAGTCGAGCGAGCGGTGAAATGGAAGGAATCCGATAAAAAAGGAAACGCAGCATTCATCGCCCACTGCTGTAAAGTCCGTGTTGTGACCTGAATAAGAATAAAATTAATCAATCGTAGCATATCAGACGCATGTGATTCCGCTGTTTTCAATAATAAGAATACTCTACACTTTTCTTCAATGTGTTATTTAGTTTTTATGAAATTGTTTACCTGTTCCAAATTTTGCCGTGCTTCCAGAAATCGTTCATATGTTTCACTGTCAATAGTTTTCCATTTGGTTCCTCCTCTTTTTACATCGTCTCTCCATCGATAAATATGATTCATATGTTTTAAGCGAGAGCATCCTTTTTTTTTGCAAAGCTTTCAAGGACCGCTTTGGATGGGCTGCAGCAAGAGCAACTGTTCTTTCTTTGTACCATAATGGAATGTAATCTTTAGGCTCTGGTGCGAATTCTTCAGCAATGTATTCCTCATCATCTCCCGCTACACCCTTGCACTACAAGATACATTATTGTATACTTCAATAAATTCGCACAAAATGAGAAACAACTCATACTCATAGAAATTCAACTTACCGGCGAATATTCCTGTAATTCGTCAAACTCGTCAATGCCGATCAGCTCCTCGACGTCGATGATTTTTCCGTCAGCCACCATATCAACAATTTCCCTGCCTATGATCTCTCCCATTGCAATAGAAGCAGCGGAAATCACGGTTGGCGGTATATCCGTAAGTAGATTCAAATTTCGGAGCAACGATTCGGAATATTTAAGGGCGTTTGTCAATTCACCCTTCGATTGCTCATCTCTCTCTTCTGTGTCCGATGTGTTTTCTTGTGACGGACCTGATTGTGGTGGTCCTTCTTCTAGAGTAGCAGCTTTCTCCATGTTACACTTCTTTTATTTTTCAAATTTCACTTATATAGATTCTTCAATATAGCGACCCGTATTACTTGCGTTATTTCATGCACACTCTGCTAAAGACAGGCTGCGAATGACTGGGGAGCTAGAATTCCGTCAGGGGAGGCCTGCGTTAAGGTCTTCCCCCTAGGAAAGGGGAGGGTCATTAACGGTAAACACAGGAGCGAACGGTGCCGAAATACTTGGAATTTCGAAAAGGGGGCAGATCGTTGATTCTAATGGTGAACGCAGGTAGCGAACGATGCCGAAATACTTGGAATTTCGACAAGGGGCCGGATCGTTGATTTTAACAATAAGAGCTCGTTTTAAAACTGTACAAAATCTTACCAAAAACCGTACGTTGTATAGCAATTTTTTTCCCCGCGACTTTGTAATGCAATGTTTGTTATTGATATTAAGTAAGATTAGATACGTAAACGAGAAAAAAAATAAAAGAATTGAAAAAAAAATTACTAAAAAAAAGTCGCGCGCCGACGGGACTTGAACACGGACCAGCAGCGTGCCAGCCGTGAACCTTGCCTACTGCGCCGCGCTCGCTTGCTCGACAACGCAGCACAGTTACTGGTATACATACCGCGCGTGAAACTCTACCGTAGATTTTCTCGGAAACCAAGCCGTAGTGCATAAATTCCCGTTAGCCTGGTACTTAGGGCAAATACCTCTACAACATACCTGAGTCCCATCAAAATCCATTTGTACCATGTTGCAGAGTCTCCTTGTAAGTATGTTAAATTTTATGCAACGAAAACTGTATCTAGTTCGAAAGTTATACAATGTTTAACAGATTATTTTAGAAATTACAGTCGACCTCGTGTAATTGTATCCGATCGAGGTACCGCCTTTACGGCTCAAGAATTTAAAAATTTTTTAGCAGATCAGAACATTCAACACCTTTTAGTTGCTACTGGATCACCTCAAGCTAATGAACAAGTAGAACGAGTTCATAGAACGCTGACACCCATGTTATCGAAACTAATAGATAATAATAATAGCAAATATTGGTATCATGTATTACCTGAGGTAGAATTTGCGTTAAATAATACCTTGAATAAGAGTACAGGAAAATCTCCGAGCACATTGTTATTTGGTTGTAAACAACGTGGAAGTATTATAGATAAACTTGCTGATTATATACACGACTCAAAAGACCCTAGCGATAGAAATTTAGATTCCATCAGAGCCAATGCGTCTAGCAAGATAGAACAAACTTAGCAACAAAGTGAACTAAGAAAAGAAAGCGAGCGTACACATACAACACAGGAGATTTAGCGTTAATATGAAATTTTGATAATACTCCTGGCGTATCCAAGAAATTAATACCACAATTTAAAGGATCTTATAAAGTTACAAAATGTTTGCGAAATAACCGTTATGTCGTTGCTGATGTCAAAGGGTTTCAGAACACTCGTAAACCTTATGCAGGAGTTTGGGAGGCCCATAACATGCGGCCATGGATTAAAACTCAAGCTTAAATATTCTCATTAATTGTGATTGTGAATTTATTCACTATAGTTATAAGTAAAATTTAAGAACGATTTATTTTCTACAATATATATCGATTGTATTCCAATACGTTATTTTAAGCCAAGTCCGAGGACGGACTAAGGTCAGGAATGGCCGAAAACTGTAAGGTATTCATTATCGTTATACTCTATTATCAGTTATTATTTGATTTGGGCGCGCGATCATCACAACGAATGATCGCTTGCTGTGCAACGTGGCGCTCTCTGTGTTTTTGTTTTTTTTTTGTTCTCCGCGAGCGTCGCCGGAAGACGGGCAGTTGGCCGTTAGACCTCCGTGAGATTAAGACTGAGACTTATTATGTTAAGAAGATTAATGTTACGCAGTTACCAAAGACAATATAGTTTAGTTAATAAACCAGTTATATATCTATATTACTAAAAGTACACTAGAGCAGATTATTTATATCCAGTAACAGCCAAAATCTATTCGCTACTTGTCGCTTCGACTAACATTATTTTGAAACTCAGGTTTCTCTTAATAAAAATATAATGCGTTTTAATTTTATGCAGAGAATTTGTGTATAACATTTCTATAAATACAAATTTGATTTTATGAAATACTAATATTTCAAATTACAAGCTCTCACAAACTGAACTGCTTCTAAGTACTTGGCTAGTTAACTATTGATTTCATATTTAGTTTTTATTTCTTATTATTTAGGAAAAATATTTTATAAATTGTTTTTTAGATATACAGGGTGAGTCATTTTAATCAACGCACGCAAATATCTCGTAAAATAAACAAGATGGAAAAAAATGTTCTATACAAAAGTTGTATGGTTCAGAGGGGGACACATGATGAAAATATGGACTTGACCTTGAGTGAGCTTTTCAAGGACAAGTCAATGTGATCGATGTTTTTTTTAATGAAATCCCTCATTTTTTATTACATATTCTTGTAGCTTATCTTGAGAGCTTTTCAAAACACTATAATAAAGTATTTTTTTATTAAGTACTTTTTGAGTTATTTTATATTTTAATCTGACATATTTTGATATAAAAAACAAAATATCTCGTAAAATATTTAGTTTTCGATAATCTTACCGTAATACTTTTATGTACAGAATAATGAGACAAATCAATTAGTGTAAAGAAAAAAACAAATAATTGTTTTAAAAAATACATTGTGAATAATTACATACTTTTTCTTAAAAACATTTATTTTTTTTTTACTAATTGATTTGCCTCATTATTTTGTAAATAAAAGTATTACGGTAAGATTATCGAAAACTAAATATTTTACGAGATATTTTATTTTTTATATCAAAATATGTCGGATCAAAATATAAAATAACTCAAAAAGTACTTAATGAAAAAATACTTTATTATAGTGTTTTGAAAAGCTTTCGAGATAAGCTACAAGTATATGCAATAAGAAATGGGGAGTTCCATTTAAGAAAATTTCGATCACATTGACTTGGCCTTGAAAAGGTCACTCAAGGTCAAGTTCATATTTTCATCATGTGTCCCCTCTGAACCCTACAACTTTTGTATAAAACATTTTCTTCCATCTTGCTTACTTTACGAGATATTTGCGTGCGTTGATTAAAATGACTCACTCTGTATACTTGGCGTATTTTTTTTACCTTTGTGAGGTTTTTTTTAGTGGGATTTCACTGCTTTTTGTAATTATTCTTAATTTATATTAGTATATTAGTATAACAATAAATCACACGAAATTAATATCTGCTTTGATAAGGGCGTATCCCGTTTGGACACGGAACGATTGGACACCGCTCGATTGGACACGTAGTATTGGACACGGAACGATTGGACACTGCACGATTGGACACCGCGCGATTGGACACCGCGTGATTGGACACCGCGCGATTGGACACCGCGCGATTGGACACCGCGCGATTGGACACCGCGCGATTGGACACGCACACTGCACGATTGGACACTGCACGATTGGACACCGTACGATTGGACACTGCACGATTGGACACCGCATCATTGGACACTGCACGATTGGACACCGCACGATTGGACACCGCACGATTGGACACCGGTAATTATGCATAAAGAGGGAACAAGCAGAAGCATAAATTTTAGTTTTAAATCAGAAATAGGTATGGGTTAGGTTATATCTTCCGGAAGTGGAGCCCCCCCGTAGGGGGGGCGGAACATACTGCCTCCACGCATATACTTTTTAATGCGTAGTAAGGTTCTACATAGGTTTACAACTTTCCACGCGAAGCGAGGTTCAACGCAAACCTATGTGTCTAGTTTTTTGATAGTGGAGCCCCCCCGAAGGGGGGGCGGAACATACAGCCTCCACATATATTCTTTTTAATGCGAAGTAAGGTTCCACATAGGTTTACAACTTTCCACGCGAAGCGAGGTTCAACGCAAACTTATGTGTCTAGTTTTTCGATAGTGGAGCCCCCCCGAAGGGGGGACGGAACCCACTGTGTCCAATCGTGCAGTGTTCAATCGTGCGGTGTCCAATCGTGCAATGTCCAATAATGCGGTGTCCAATCGTGCAGTGTCCAATCGTGCGGTGTCCAATCGTGCAGTGTCCAATGATGCGGTGACCAATCGTGCAGTGTCCAATCGTACGGTGTCCAATCGTGCAGTGTCCAATCGTGCAGTGTGCGTGTCCGATCGTGCGGTGTCCAATCGTGCAGTGTCCAATCGTGCGGTGTCCAATCGTGCGGTGTCCAATCGTGCGGTGTCCAATCGTGCAGTGTCCAATAATGCGGTGTCCAATCGTGCAGTGTCCAATCGTGCGATGTCCAATCGTGCAGTGTCCAATCGTGCAGTGTGCGTGTCCAATTGTGCGGTGTCCAATCGTGCGGTGTCCAATAATTCTGTGTCCAATCGTGCAGTGTCCAATCGTTCCGTGTCCAATACTGCGTGTCCAATCGAGCTGTGCAATCGTTCCGTGTCCAAACGGTTGTCACCCCTTTGATAAATAGCAATCTAATAATTTTCGTGATGGTATATAACAAGATATATATATATATATAACAATAAATCACACGAAGTTAATATCTGCTTCGACAAATAGCAATAGCTTGTGAATCGTTAATTATTAATTATTATAGAGATCGAGTTTCAGATATCTTTTAATAATTTTCGCGATCGTGTATAACGACACATGGAGCTGTTGCCTACTCGCTGTCACTGTATGAATGACAACAAAGTGAGACATTCCATACACAATATAATAGCGCTATATATGCCGCATACCGACACACGTCTTTGTTTACTTATTTGGCGGTATGATCATGTGGTGTAATGAGGTGTAATCTAAACTTAAAACAGAAAAAATATCTAAGTCTCGGTTTTCGGGATTTATGTCGCTGGAACTACCGGAAAAAGGCTGACGCTCCGCGCCGCCTTATATACCCATTTCCCACTCCCGGGCATTCCCACTCTAGGGCACTCCCACTACTCGCCGTTCCCACTCTAGCGCGCCACTGGGCGGTCCGACGCATGCGCACGCCGCTTTTCGCCGCACTTAGTCTCTAGCGCGTATAAAAAATATAAAATAATACTTTATAAAATGTATAAAACCGCTTTATCTTACTCCGCGGTCAACGCAAATACCAAAATAATTAATAATAATGGCTAATTAACCGACTAAACTAATCACGCCGCAAAATCACAAATTCGGCAGAAAGTGCCGAAGTGCTGCACGGAAGTGCAGCTATCACAAATATAAAAGTACATAAAAGTGCAAGAGGTGTAGTTGTTTGTACAGAAGGTGTAGCTTATTCTAACTTATCCTAAAATTGTGTTTTATATACAATAAGCGTACTTACAACTAACTTAGTTTATTTTCAGCTTCTCCGGCGTCGTGCTCGGATTCGTCTGAACTGTCTATCATTTCCAAAACACGAGTTTTGGTTTTGCCGTCACCTACTTCCTTGATGACGGATCGGAACCTCGGAATCTTCTTTTCTCCCGGTGTCCTTGTGGCGGATTTGCTCGTCTCGTCGGGTTTCGGGGCTGCCGGGCTGGTGGGTTTCTCCCCCGGCTTCAAGGTTTGGTAACTTCCCCCTCCAGGGATGGTTGGATTCATTGGATTTTCAGGAGAGGTTTGGTAATTTCTCTCTCCAAGGATTTTTGAATCGTTTAATTTTTTATTTCTCCTCAGTTTTATTTTTTATTTTATCTTTATTTTTAATTTTATACGTATTTTCATTTTCCTTTTGGTTTAATGTTTTTTCATCGTCTTCATGGTTAATTTCTTTGATAATAATATTTTCCTCCTTTTCGTTTTCACCTTCATTTTTGATATTCAATTTATTTTCATAATCGTCAAATTCGTAAGTAATTTCTTCTTCCTTGTTCCTTGGTTCTTCTGAGCTGCTTGCAGTCTCGATATTTGAATTATGGTTGTTTAATAATTCGCCCAATGGTTTTAGGCGCAAGGTCGGAACATGTACTTCCGCCTCTTCATCTAAAGTGCTTATAACATTTAAATATGCTTTTCCAGAAACGTTTTCCACGATGATGTCTCCCAAATAAATTCCATGCGCTATTTTTAATCTTGGTATGTATCCCATTTTTATTTCTGGATTTTCTATTCTTACATAAAATAATGATTCAGATCGCGGAGCTACTATAATGGCTTCAGGTGATAAGAAAGGTATGTTGATTCCGGAAACATCCAAATGTCCTTGTGCGTAATCTATTTTCGATGAGGTTTGTTTAAAGAAATCGTTTCCTAATATGCCGGATTGTGAAATTGGAAAATCGTTAGATACAATATGAAATATAACCGGTATTTTGAAAAGAGTTAATGTAATTTCACCTAAGGTGTATACCGGATAATTATTTATGCCGTTCAACTTGAGGATATTAAAACAATTAATATCTATTTCTTCAGGAACGAGATTTTCTTTAATTATATTAGGTCCAGATCCCGTGTCTAGCATAAAAGTTATACGAGTAGTTAAGTTGTCGATGTTGATTTGAACGGTAGGCACGCGACTATGTTTATCGAGGTTTACAGTCACGGGCCTTATGGTTGTTCTATCTTTGTCTATTTGGCTGCCTGAGGTTTGGACGGGTGCGGCTCTCGTTCGGACCCCTGTTGTGCACCCGACGTCGAGGGGCCGTTGTAGTTTCCCTGAGTATTTCCTTTTTTCCGAAGATTACTGGCATGGCGTAATTGACAATTCTCGAGAAGATGACCTTGCTCTTTACAATAGCGACAGAATAAAGAATTCTTTGATTCCATTTGCTGATTTATTCTTGATCGACAATCTTTAGCAATATGCCCGAATTTATTGCAAATTTGACAAGTTAAACGAATCTTATTTTCCGTATAACGTTGCTCATTTTGTTTCCTCCAGCAATTATTTGCAGAATGGCCGGGTCTTTCGCACCATTGGCAAATTACTGAGATTTTGTTGTTATTTGTTGTATTATTTTGTCGGCAGGATTTTGCATCATGACCAGATTTTAAGCATAATTGACAAGTTATTATTCTTCCTTGAACTACGTTTACTGGTCGGCAAAGTTGTGGATCACGGAAGCGGCATTCTTCTGCTCCATGCCCACGTTTTTTACAAATTTGACAAACTAGAATCGCGGTTTCTAAATCAATCTGGTTGTTAACTTGCTGAGACGTTTGTAAGTATTTCCTACAGTTGTTACCCACATGCCCTTCCTTATGACAGATTTGACAGATTTCCTTTAGGCTATTAGGTCTCTGTCTACCTGAAACGGTATCTGTTCCCTGTCGTAAATCTGTCATTTCTCGGAGCTCTCTCTCTATCCTTAAAGATTCGGCTACAGTTTCTTGTACATCTAATAAGTTTCTCGCAACTCGTTGCTCAATTTCTGGTTTTAGCCCTCTAATGAAACACTTGCACATGTCTTTTTCCAATGACGCTTTAATATTTTGGTCAGATAACACGTTTCCCGAACTTCTATAAGCTTCTAAAATTTGTTTCCCGAGAATTTTTACTCTATTTGCATATGTAATTACATCTTCATCCCCCTTTTGATATATACACCCCAATTCCCCTTGTAATTAATAAACATTTTTTGGTGGTCCATAAATTTGCTTTAAGAATTTAGTTAATTTGGAGACGCTATTAAAATCTTGGTCTTGTATAGTTCGGCGAGCTTCACCTATTATCCTAGTTCTTATTATTTTAGTAAACTGTGGTTCGGCCTCACTAGGCAACATGGATTTCGCTTCTCCACATCCTTCAATAAAATAATTTAAAGGAATGTTTTGACCGTCAAAATAAGGGACGGCTTCGACCGCGTATTTCAAAGAAACGAAAGGATTATTTTGAATCATGTTGCCGCCGGTACCGCTCGGGCCTTCCTTTCTTTCAGATTTATCGAGTTCAGGTATAACAGTCTTATCGCAAGAATCGGCGAAGTTACTTTCGCTAAACCTTTTTTCGAAATCTTTTTCAATTACCGTTTCGTCTAACGAAAAATATATATTAATACCAGTAGTAGTAGATTTTTTAGGAGTAGAAGTGTATTGTGTTTCTGATGTGTTAGATTTTGTTCGATTGTATGTTTCCTGAGCAAGTTGAAAATTTCGTTCTACTTCGTCTTTATTAGCTGTATCTCTTGTCCCTTTACTCATTCCAGTTTAAAAAGATCGCACATTACAATCCCGGACGAGCCCCTAAAATTTTAAAAACAGTATGTTACGTCCAGACTCGAGGAAGGATGAGTCAGTGGAAGGGCGCAACCACTATCTTTATGATCCCGAAGTTAAACGTCTCGAAGTGTTAGAATCGGGTCGAACGAACTTGACGCTCCGAAAATCAGGTAGACGACCGTTAGGGTCGCTATTACTGTGGTTTTCAGAAGTTCGCTCGGCGGTCCCTTTTTGGTAAGAGAATTTAATCTCTATTACGCGGGATGGGACCAGGTGCGATCTTTTGACTGGGTTGATGAGAGGGGTTAATAAAGATTGGATTTAAATTAGAATATAAATTTATTCATAATAAATTAAATTACGTTGGTATACATTGTAACGGTTCACCTTTCCCGTACGCCGCGGATCAAGGCTCGCCGGTGCCAGGATTCGGGAGAAGGGGAAACTCCAACTTACTTTACCTCGATATAAGCGGTTTAAACAATTATGTTTATTTAAGCGGTTATCAACGTTTAACACTGAACTCTACTATATGTACAAGGCAGCAGGCGGGAGCGATGCGTACAGAATTTCGCGTGAGCGGTTGCTATTCACAATGCGACATGCAAGTGTGGTGCGTAGAGAGCTTTCGCGTATAGAGTTTCGCGCGTGGTTGGTGCGCGTTGAGCTCGGAAAGCGAGCGTGGCTCAAGCGGCCGTGTTCTGCAATCGCGAGGTTCGCATGCAAGCAACTGGGGTTATTCTAAGCGGAACAGAACAGATCTTAAATGCTACGGGTGTCGCGTGGCCTTCGTTCGTAATTCCAATGGCCTGACTACCTTATCCTTAGAAGGACGGGGCGTCGGCACTTTCTGCGGCCTACCCTTCGAAGGGCTGGCGCGCTTGTGTAGTCTGAAGGCCGTGCGTACAGGTGGAGTCGGCTCTACTGACGGAAATCGTAATAAGGCTCTACAATTATAATGCGCGGTATATACAGTGCGGTCTTATGGTATAAACAGGTCGCGGTATATACAAACGGTGCTAGAGTCCCTTAGGACGCGGAGACCAAAGCGGTCTGACGGTATAAACAGGTCGCGGTATATACAAAACGGTCTTACGGTATAACGCGGTACGGACTTATCAACTAGTAGGAGGCGCCGTCCCAGCAACCGGGAAGCCCGGCCTAACTACGGGAAGCCCGTAGCCTGGTGTAACGCGGGGTATCAGGATGCGCCGTCCCAGCAACCGGAAAGCCCGGCCTAACTACGGGAAGCCCGTAGCCTGGTGTAACGCGGGGTATCAGGATGCGCCGTCCCAGCAACCGGGAAGCCCGGCCTAACTACGGGAAGCCCGTAGCCTGGTATAACGCGGGGTATCAGGATGCGCCGTCCCGGCAACCGGGAAGCCCGGCCTAACTACGGGAAGCCCGTAGCCCGGTGTAACGCGAGGTATCAGGGTGCGCCGTCCCAGCAACCGGGAAGCCCGGCTTAACTACGGGAAGCCCGTAGCCTGGTATAACGCGAGAGTCGGTTCAGGATCCGGAGAGTTGTACGTGGCAGGAATCGGGATCGGGAACTGGTAAAGCTACGTTCGCCGGAGCGCCTTATATACCGGCGGCTGGCCTCCCACTTACGCGAGTCGGAGCGTGGTGGGGCGGTCCCACGGTGGGGCCGAGACACGGGTGTGGAAGTTTAGGGGCGCCATAGGCACCGAGCCTCAAAACAGCGCGCGGTGGATCGGCCTGCTAGGCCGTTAGTAACGGTATCGTTACAACATTATATCAAAATGATGAGAACAATAGTTATTTTAATATGCGTATGTGTGTGTGTGTGTTTGGTTGTTCGCGGTTCTTACAATCGTACGGAGGACATCAGTCAGAATAATGAGGCAAGATTCTATTATTAATATTGAATTTCTGACTGGTTATTACAAATATCTGTAAGAAAGAAGGAAAAGAAAAACAATTTGTGTGAGTGAGAGTGTGTAGGAATATTAAAAGGTTGATTTCGTAATTCTAGGATTGGTATGAGGATTCGTCATCGAGATCTGGGAGTTCATTGCAGAACTCTTCCAGTGCTGTCACGAATTCGTCGGATTCAAGAGGGGAAAAAGGAGGGAGTGGAGATTGATAGCAGGATTCGTCCTCCAAATCAGGGAGTTCGTTACAGAAATCCTGTACTGCCTTCTCGAACTCGTCTAATTCTGAAGGAGGAGAAGGAGGGGGTGAATCATCAAGAATGATCGTTGACAAAGAGGAGAACGATCGGGGGGAAAGCGGCAGTTCGGGAGAAGGTGGTTCCGAAGGATATATTGGGGAGTAACTAGGGGGGAAGTCAATGATTGTTTCTATGTGTGTGGTGATTGAGTAATTACTACTACTACTATTGGCTACGGTTGATTTAAAGTTTACAGAAATTCGCGTCTTCTGACTCGCGGAACGGACCTTTGCGGTAGCGGGTTGGAATCCGTAATTTTTTCCGACCTGGTTCTCAATATGTAACCGGTGACAACGTTATTTATTGCAGGAATAAAAATATAATTAAACTGGATTATTAGAGACTTACTTTCGTTGCTGACTTTTAATTGGTAGGTTGAGTAGGTTGAGTAGGTTGACAAAACTTGTCCTTCGCTACGATGTAACGCTGTGCGGGTGCCGGGTTGCCCTGGAGACGACGCCAAGACGAGGACACTGATGTTGAACTGGTCACTCTTTTTCTAATTATGAATTTTTGCTCTTAATGCGCGCACACGAGACTAATTGCCCGGCACTGATTGAAGTTGACAGAAATGAATGAATGAATCAATCTCCTAGTCTTACGAGTTCTTTCTTTTATAAAACCTTTTTGAGGGCGTCTTCTAATTTTAAGAGTGGGATCTTTCAAAAACTTTAACGAATTGAGATTATGCAAAAGTAGGGATTCTTCAAGATTTTAACGAATTAGAATCGTGCCAGTGTCCTCATTCGGCAGGAGGTGTCTCCTATTTTCGTATTTTTACCCGTGCTGATCGTCGGTTGGTGAGCTCAATATTAGTTCAAAAGTTTCTTAAACATTAGCCTTTCCGGGGGACCCTCGCGCACATGATCTGATTAGGAAATTATTTTTGTCGACGTTGATGGTGCTGAGTTTATTAAATATTTCGTCAAAAAGATTTTATCGTTATTGGTCCAGTTGTACTTGTCCGTTAGAAAATTATTATCAGTATTAATGCAGCTGCGTTTATTAAACATTTCGTTAAAAGTTCTTGTTATCTCCTTGTTCTTCCGCCGGAAATTCTACTGCAAGGGGTAGATATTATTTTTCATTTATCTCGAGGAGACCGGCATAGTTTCCATCACCGATTTCCTTGCGTCTTTTCCACGGATACTCGTGGATGTAGTTACTGTCAAATGACAGTATTTAAAAGAAACGTATGGCACAAGATGCTTTGTTTATTGAACAATTCATTCTTATCACCAACTGACGATCGTTACCGCAACGTCGCGGAAGGAAGGAATCGTACAGTCGCCAGGATGTAACAATATATACAATCCTATCTCTGGTTGTTCGAATTACATTTATAATATATCTAATGTAATAGCGTTTTCGAATGTAGCAGGTTTAATCGCTCTCAGAGCGATTGATGACGTCATTGCATCGTCTCTGCCAATAAAAGACTTGAATTCATAGTAAAATATAGTGATTAATTGAACCGGGTTGGGTTAATCCGTTCATTCGAAAACGCTATAAGATATTGGGCGTTTTCCAGCAAGGTACACAGACGACACAGTGTACTACACATTATCACGCGATTGGTTATATTTTAAATTTCTTCATTTGACAGCCAATCATGTGATAATGTGTAATACACTGTGTCGTCTGTGTACCTTGCTGGAAAACGCCCTGTGTCGTCTGTATACCTTGCTGAAAAACGCCCATTATCAGAATCTAGTGACGAAAAATCGTTGGCCTCGTAGTAGTGCGTGGTCGCCTATCTAATTTATGCCCGGTTTCTTCATTTCTAGATAAGTTCTCGATAACTTTATTCGGCAGATATCTCGCAGAATCGACCAATCGGGTCATCCGACGGACATCTTTATCTGGGAGATAGCTGTCGGGAGGTGTGAAGAAACCGGGCATTACGGATAACTTTGGGTTGAGTTATCGTTGGCGCGAAAGCATGGTGACGTAGCAAGACGATCGTTCGTTTAGTGCCGGTCTACAATAGGTGATTTAAGCCCTAAGCTTTAAGAAATTGACTAATCATAGTCGAACATTCTCCTCATACTTGATTGTAACTGGTCAATTTCTTAAGACTTAGGGCTTAAATCACCTATTGTAAACCGGCACTTACCGTGAGTTGTCGTGTGCGGACGGGAACTGTTACAGCATGTCCTTTATTTGGATTTTATTTTTTTAGGACCTTATTTTTTATATTAAATCAAGACTTTAAGTACTTGATCAACTGATGTAAGTATTGTGTTCGGCCATATAAAAGATTTCTTATCTTGAACGCTTTGCTAAATATTTCAATCTATTACATAGATTCAATTTACTACATTTTTACGGATTACTATCAAATTTTTAAGCTATTTTTTTCAAATTTAACTAGGATGACATATACATAATCGAGATTAATCGAGACTAATCCTAAAAAAAAAGACACACATATTGGTTAAATTAAAAGACAATCATTGATGGTAAAAAAAATAGAAGAAAAAGAACATTTTAAATCAGTTTATGGCCGTCTAATTGGATCATATTAGTCATCCGATGGCAGAAACGAAGAAAGTGGCAGAAAAAAAGGGAAAAGATTATTTGTTGTGCGTCTCGAGGATATGTACCAATATTATGTATTGTGAGTGTTTAATAAATAACCCGAGAAATGTCTGGTTTCGGAGGTGTCGGGCAGAACAGTCAATGAGTCACACACACAAAGAAATATGAGCCGCACTTCACAATTATTCTAGCGATGATATCTCGCTTTATTCTAATAATTACACTAAATCTTATTAGTCTAGGATCTTATGCAATAATTCTATAGTTTGTAATTGAGAACGACCGCGAAATCCGCCGAGGAATTCGAGAGAGGTTGCAAGAGAATATTACGTCGATTTACGACGTACCGCGTGCTTCGTACGATAACTGCGTACAAGTCCCCGGTATCCCGTGAAGGGATAGCGCACACCTCACGCGCGTATGATTCTTTAATTTGATGCTGTTAATTTCCGGGAGATGAGAATGACCGTTTGATACAACCAAATTAGAGTTCACTTGATCAGATCCACGAGAATCTAAACCGAATATTCAGAGAGCGAAAACTGTTCTAAAGGCAACGTGCGTCACGATAGATCGGTACTCACAGAATGATCGAGGATTTCCGGAAGGGTCGATATCGACGCAGGAGCGCGGATAAGGTCCTGAGAGCGTGCTTATGATTGGGTGATAACATTGCGCGAGACTAGTTAGATTGATAGGACAGGCTGCGGGATTGGGTCACGGCCGCGTACAAGAGGAAAAAGGAAGAGAGAGAGAATGCTAGAGAGAAAGACTAGAGTTGGTAGATGCCGGTGCAAAGATTGAGAAAAGGGAGCGATATTTCCTGAACAGTGATTATACACTTAAATTTATTTTTATTAATTATGAAGTATATCAGAAAATAGTTTATAATAAAGTATATCTTTATTTTTCAGAATAAGTTTCTTGTTAGAATGATATCTATACTGCGTTCACGGAGAGAACGACCTCGCTTCGCGCAGCTTTGGGCGGAGTGGGGATTAGGTGAGAGACTTCAGCGCGCTACTTCAATGCTGTATATCGTATGCATAGACATAGTATATCTAGACCGAGTGTTGAGGAGTGAGGGCCGATGCCCACGTAGAAAATGACATACTCTGTTTCGTGCCCCTTGCGTTCTCTCTCGCTCGCACGTAGCATAGCGTATTCTTTCGCTATGCTACATGCGAGTGAGAGAGAACGCAAGGGCACGGAACAGAGTATATGTCCTTTTCTACGTGGGCATCGGCCCCCACTCCTTAAATAAAGGCATACACTCGGTCTAGATATACTATGTCTATGATCGTATGCGTATCGATCGTGTATCACGTATGTGATCCGCCTATAAAGCTCGAAAGAAATGTTATAATATTGAAAGCTTGAGTTGTTTTCTGTTAATCGATTTTTATTACTCTTTTTAATTAAATCGCGATATATCTATTATATTTATTTTCTCTTTTTGCAATCTAAAAATTATTAATGAGATTTAATACTATCATAAATAAATAGGGTCCCCTTTGTCGGCTAGCCGGATCTGAAAGCTGCAAGACCAATTTTGGCAGCATGGGGGGGGGGGGCAAAATGGGCGGTCGGTCGGGCGGGATCTGACCGAACTGGACGAAAAGCGAGGTCGTTCTCTCCATGAACGCAGTATAGATAAAGAATATATAAACTAATAGAATGACATATACATAATTGAGATTAATCGAGACTAATCCTAAAAAAGGACACATATATTGGTTAAATTAAAAGACAATCATTGATAGTAAATAGAAAAAAGAAAAAGAAATATGTGATAATATCTTGTAAGTAACGTATAAAGAAATATATACAAAAATATGATATATATATATATATATATATATATATATATATATATAATATAAGCTCTTCCAATAAATATTTTTCTCATATGTTTTAGAGTAAATATTTATAGTGTAATTGTCCAGGTTCTCTGACTATTGGACATATCCAGCATATCAGATGACTCACAGGTGTATCTATCAATTTTGAGTGCTTTCACAAAGCTTTCTTCGAATCGTGTAACGTCCGCACTTCCAGGAATAAGCATTATGTGCTTGCTGAAACTGAATTTGAGATAGAAAAATTTTTACTTTGTCGTAACCCGACCGATTTCTTAATATTAAAAGATAAAACAAGTAAAGTAGAACAGAAAAGATTGAGAAAGAGCTGACTAAAGCAAAGCATTAGAATCAGAGAAAGAGCTCAAGGAAAAGTAATTAAGAAGGAATAAAAGTAATAAAAGATTATTAATAAAATAAAGTAAAGATACGTGACTAAAGAGAAGGAAGCCACGGTCAAGTTCTCGGAAGCTGAGTAAGCAGTTGACGAGACAGCTGACGAGCGGAGCACGAGACATGCTCCGGTCAGGGACACCACACTCCTCCCAAATCAACGACCTAATTAATTAAGATATATAATAAGCGCGAGATGCACCGACGCTCGCTACTCGCTCACTACTCGCTCGCATATATCGATAATATCGAAGTACCGTACGTATCGCGCCCGACTATTATAATCGCGATTAAGTGAAAGTGTACTAAAGAATCTGTGAAATATATCAATTTATACCTAACGTTCGGGAGTGTCTTATTTCGAGCGTGGATCCTAATCCTTTGGGCGTATAAATCCCTAAAGACCTCTTCCTTAGCGGCTAGAGGCACAACATTAATTGGTGGCAGCGGTGGGATACGCCAGCTCTAACAAGATCGACACCGGCAAAGGTCCACAACCACGAAGAAGAAAAATTCCGTGGAATCGACAGAACGAGAGACAGCAAAGGAAACTCCGTCAAACGGTCAACAACTACAACCGAGGAAAGGGAAGTCCATCAGGAACTTCGAGTCACCCGGTACATCGAGGCGACAACGATAAGCGGAACCTGAGAAGGCGCACCGACCTATCTCAACAGCACGCGACGATCGACGCCCGACGGCCGACACCGAACGAGAGACAATGCTGCTCATCGTATTATTGTAAGTCGAACAATTAAAAATTTGTAAACGCGTGAATGTCGGAAAACCGAAACGCGCCACAAAAAAGCGTAGCGAATAAATCGTGGCTATTTAGCGAACCAGCGAATAGAGCCATTAGAAATAGCGCAGTAAGCCCTATAAGAGTAGCAGTAGAAGCACTCCGGGATATACGCGATAACGTACGAAGAAATTTAAACGAATTAAATTCAAGCGAGAATTTGTCCGAACCAGAACTCGGAGCAAACGTTGTAATCGAACGCGAATTTTCATTCGGCGAATAAGACAACAGTTTAATAGCGAATAATATAGAACTAGATGTTGATGTCGCATCATCAATAAGCGCGTCTAGTAGACTAACACACCGCCGCGAATTCTCACTAACGTCATACGATTCAAGTATCTTTGACCCCGACGAAATCTATCGTACTCGAGACATGTATAACTCAAACGCTTCCGCATCGCAACCCATCACATCGGAAGATATCGATGAGGGAATTAAGCGATTACAAGAAGAAGCAAATAGAAACGCGACACAATCAAACGCGCAAGCTCAATACAAACCGCAGAAAGAAACGGACGAAGCAGCCGACGACCTTAGGGACATATTGCGGGAAATGAGAGAGGAAATGAGACGGGAAATTAGAAGTATGCATGCCGAGATATACGATTTAAGAATGAGAGGATCGCAACCCCGACAAAACAATGAGCATAGAACTCCGCCAGGAGAAAGAACCGAAACCGCGTACGAGTCCACACCCGAAGATGTACGACATCGAAGAGGACGCGGATTTCTACCATTAAAAGAGGCTCGCGGAATGATTCCGGAATTCGACGGATCGCCAAATAAATTACAAGAATTTCTAAGTGCGACTACATATGCAGTAGAACATATCGATCCATTAGACGAAGTAACGCTATTAGGAGCAGTATTATGCACGAAATTAAAAGGCAGAGCGATGCTAGACTTTCAAACGCGTAAAATTCGAGATTTCGCACAGTTGAAACAAGAATTAGAGGTCTGTTACGCAAGTAAAAAGAGTACGACCCATCTACAAATTGAATTTAACACGCTAAAACAGGAAAACGGAGAAAGCGCGCGAACTTACGAACTTAGAGCCGACAAACTAGCCATGGAGCTATACGAATCGATGATGGAAGGACGTCATCATACAGTAGATAATAAACGCGCAATCATGGAAATAATACAGCAACAAGCCTTAGAAAATTTCCAAATAGGATTGCAAGACGAAATTAAAACAATTGTTCGATCGCGAGGATATGCTACGTTGCAAGAAGCAATAGCAGCGGCCAGCGCGGAAGAAAAAGTCAAAGGACCGTCCGCGACCGGCACGCGAAGCAAAATCAATTTTACACCGACCTATAAACAGGAAAATCAAATGAGTGTGAAATGTCAAAAATGCGGAAAAACCGGGCATTACGGTCGAGATTGTCGAACTAGTCGATACGCGAACCGATTTTCATTGCCGAAACCCGATAGACAACCCCGCGTAAATACGGTAAATAAATATTGCAATTATTGCAAAAAATCCGGACACGATCGCGAAGAATGTTGGTTATTACACGGACGACCCAATAGAGATCAATCGAGCCGAACCAAACAATATAATTCGCGACCGGAAAATAAAAACCGCAAGAATAGCGAGCAAGCGAAAAAATAAATTTGCTATTCGATACAGGAGCCGCAATATCACTAATTAAAGTGAAACATTTAAAAGGCGAAACGTTAATAAAAGAAGAAAAGATAACGCTCACCGGCGTAACGGGACATAAAATATGTACAATTGGAAAATTTAAGGCGACAATAACTCTGGGAAAGCGCCGAATCAAGCATACTATGTACGTTGTTAAGGATGACTTTCCGATAGAATATGACGGAATACTAGGCGTTGATTTCCTACGAAAACATCAAGCCACTTGCAATTATAAAACAAAACAATTAAAGGTAGGACAGCATATCTTAAAGCTTTATCCCTATCTAAAAGTGACATTGAAACCACGTAGCGAAACTATAATACAGGTCGCTACTGATAAGAACACGATAGGCGTGATAAAGGCAGAAGAAACAATACCAGGAATATTTATAGGTAATTGCCTAGTAGAACCTACGAATTACATATGTGCAGCAAGCATTCTAAATACAACGGATAACATAATCGAAATGTTAATGCCGCAAGTAAGTATAGAGGAAATCGAACGAAGTGAAACAGAAGAAATTAACGCAATACGAACGCCAAATAAAGAGGAAGTAATCCCGCGTAGTGAAAAAGTATTACGATTATTACGTACACAACATTTAAAAAAGAAGAAAAGAAAATGATAATAGAAATCTGCAAGGATTTTAGCGACGTGATGCATATCGAAGGAAAACCACTGACGTGCTCAGATACCGTCGCGCATAAGATTGCAACGCAAGCAGATAGCTCACCGGTCAACGTACGGCCTTACCGCCTACCGGAGAAGCATAAAGAGGAAGTAAATCGACAAGTCCGAGAAATGTTAAAAAATAAAATAATCCGACCAAGCATGAGCCAATGGAACGCACCGTTATTGGTAGTCCCTAAGAAAGCCGATGCGTCAGGAAAACCGAAATTACGGGTAGTCGTAGACTTTAGAAAATTAAATGATCTAACAATAGGAGATTCATTTCCCTTACCGAATATAACGGATATATTAGATCAACTTGGAAACGCCAAGTACTTTACAACTCTGGATTTAGCATCCGGATACCACCAAATTCCGATGGAAGAAGGCGACAAATGCAAAACTGCTTTTTCCACACCTCACGGGCATTACGAATACAATAGAATGCCCTTCGGATTAAAAAATGCGCCAGCCACATTTCAAAGGCTAATGAACTCAATACTGATAGGCATACAAGGAATAAAATGCTTAGTATATTTAGATGACATCGTAATCTACGGACCCAGCCTACAAGATCATAACAAGAGACTCATCGAAGTCCTACGAAGATTGCGAGAAAACAATCTGAAATTACAGTCGGACAAATGCGAATTCCTACCAAAAGAAGTGACATACTTAGGTCAAATAATCACAGAAAACGGAATATCGCCGGATCCATCTAAATTAGAGGCCGTAAGAAATTTTCCGACGCCTAGGAAAGTAAAAGATATTCAAGCTTTCATAGGATTAGCCGGATATTATAGAAAATTTATTGAAAATTTCTCTAAAATCGCGAAACCGCTAACGAAGTTAACCAAAAAGGAAAATAAATTTGAGTGGACGCAAGAACAACAACAAGCATTTGAAATTCTTAAAGAAAAATTAACGACGGCACCTTTATTAAAATACCCAGATTTCGAAAAAGAATTTATCGTAATGACCGATGCATCAGATTATGCAATCGGAGCGATATTATCGCAAGGGGAAATAGGCCAAGATCAACCAATAGCATATGCCAGTCGAATATTAGCAAAAGCCGAACAAAATTATAATACGACCGAAAAAGAACTATTAGCAATAGTATGGGCCGTTAAACATTTTCGACCGTACTTATACGGGACGAAATTTACGATAGTCACAGACCATAAATCGCTCGTATGGTTATTTAATGTAACCGACCCTGGATCTCGATTAATTAGATGGAGATTAAAATTAGAAGAATACGATTACGAGATCATACACAAGGCCGGGACAGCGAACAGAAACGCTGACGCGCTAAGTCGACACGTGGCGGATATCAACAGCGTCGAGGAGGATGAGAGCACCGACACGAAGATAACGCGAGAATACACGGAAGACGAGAAGCGACGTATTCTATACGAATATCACGATGCACCTGTAGGAGGGCATCAGGGAAAAGAGCGCACGATTAATCGAATTCGCCTAATGCACAATTGGCGAGGATTGACAAAAGATGTCGAAGACTATATAACAAAATGCGAATTTTGTCAAAAAAACAAATTATCGCGAAAAATCAAGGCACCGCTAATAATAACGGATACTGCCGATAAACCTTTTGAAAAATGTGCATTGGACATCGTAGGTCCACTAACGATTACTAATAATGAAAATAAATATATTTTAACGTTTCAAGATAATTTAACAAAATTTAGCAAAGCAATTCCGATACCGAACCAAGAAGCCGCGACAATTGCAAAAGAATTCGCGACGAAAATAATTTTCGAACACGGTATCCCAGAAAAAATATTAACGGATCAAGGAACAAATTTTTTAAGTGAAATATTTAAAAACACGTGCAAACTATTAAAAATCGAAAAGATTCAAACAACCGCGTATCATCCGGAAAGCAACGGAGCGCTAGAACGATCTCACCGGACTCTAGCCGAATATCTCCGACATTATATAAATGCCGATCAAACAGATTGGGACGAATGGATTCCCTACGCGATGTTTACGTATAATACGACACCGCACACGGCGACAGGGTTCACACCCTTCGAATTAATTTACGGGCACCGAGCAACATTACCGACGACATTGTCGCAACCGCCTAAACCCACGTATACATACGATGATTACGCGCAAGAATTGAAAGAAAAATTACGCGCCTCACAGCAAGTTGCCAAGGAGCATCTGAAGAACGAAAAAAAAAAACCAAAGAAAATTATGATAAAAAGACTAAAGAAATTAAACTCAAGGTAGGAGAAAAAGTCCTCTTGTACGACGAAACAGTTCGCCGAGGACGATCAAAGAAATTGGACTCCCTATGGACCGGACCCTACACGATAATCGAAAAAAATTCGGAAGTGAACTACACAATAAAAAGGGGAAGGAAAACCATACGCGTCCACATAAATCGATTAAAACCATTTATCGAAAATTAAAAAAGTAGGAGAAAGAAGAAAAAGAAAAAGAAAAATGCGCGAATAAAATAAAAAATAGAATAGATAATAAGGAACAGAAATAAAAAATTCCTACCTTAACGCCCTCCACTTCCACGTCCAGCACCGCGACCCCGGTTCCACTCTCGCATAGCCTGAAGAAGAGGCGACACAGGACGAACCGCGGTAATGATACCAGGTTCCCGTGCTACGGCACCACGACCCACAGGACGAGGCTCGGGGTTGAGGAAGCGACCACGACCCACAGGACGAGGATCGGGGTTGAGAAACCAACCACGTCCCACGAAACGAGGAGCCGGATCCCAGCGGAACTCAAGTCCGCGACCTCGATTAAAATGGGGCGGCAGAGCGTCCACAGCCACTTCCGGCACAAAATCAACGGCACGGTCAATCACTAGATCCGGAAGACCTAGTAGATCGATCTCGCGAACAAACGCGGGCGCCGAGAGTTGATCCCGAAAGGAGCGAGCAAAATGGTCGTGCTCCTCCGGATCTTGCCCCGCGCGACGCCCGTTATCACGCACCGAACTCTGTCCCGCAGCAAAACGAAACTCACTCGAATTCGGAGCCATGAAAACACCAATCGACAACACAAAACGATAATGAAACAGCGCGAGAGAAAATAAAAAAGAAACGGTCAATACAAGACGACGTCGGAAGACAGACTGAATGGAAGAGCGAATAAAAAGCCTGAAAAGGGCTAGATAAAAGCAAAAATTAGCTGTATATGCATCCAGAGAAAAAGAGAATGCACCGCAAATGATTCTAAGAAAATATTATAATATAATACAAAGCTTTCTATTACAGGAGTCTTATTGCACGGAGCACCTGTAAGGAAACCGAACCTGATACCCAAGTCGAAATAAAAGAATTTAAATATGAACCGGGTATCTACTTCGAAAAAATGGGCAAGATAAACCAAATCGAATCCATATGGAAAATGGTGATAAAAATAGACATCGCCGCAATGGACCATCGACATGAACAATTGAGAAACTATATGGCACAGACGAGAGCTCTATGCTACGATAAACCATTGTAAATAAAAATGAAAGAAACCTGCCACAACCTGCTACAAATAGCAAAAAAGGACAGAGAACAAGCAGAAAAATTGCTAAAACGTCTAAAATTTGCGTACCAAGCACCCAAGAAGACAAGACGAGGGCTAATCGACGGTCTAGGAACGATAGCCAAAACACTCTTCGGCACAATGGACGCAGACGACGAAAAAATTATAAAGGAGCAATTAAATTTCATGCAAAGAAATCAGCAAACGCTGCAGCCGCGATGAAAAATCAAATTAAAATATTAAACGCAACCATTGCGCATGTGGATAATGTTGAAAAAGTTCTGCAAGAAAATGAAGAACAATTCTTAAATATTACAGAGAAGATGCGACAAGCCTGGATACAAACAGAAGTCGGATACGGACAACGAGAAGATCTCGACGAACACTTCATAATACTAAATGCCATAATAAAAGATCTAACGAACGATCTTATGGACATTATCGCGCATCTGACGAACGCGAAAAAAGAGATAATCGACATAAGATTATTACCCATCGAAAGCATTCTAGATAACCTCAAGGAAACAGCGTCACAAATACCGCAGGGAACGCACTTCCCATTTCAAATATCCGCAGAAAATTGGAGAACAATCGAAAAGTTCTTAACAATTAGCGCGTATTACGATAATACGAATATATTTACGATTATAAAAATCCCGCTAATCACATACCCCGAGTATGAAATAATAAAGGCAATCCCATTACCTACGCACAAATTCAATAATACATTTATATTTATAGAAGTAAATCAACCGATAATAGCGATAGACGTAGATAGCCGAACGTATTTTACGCCTACCGAAAATGATCTAAATAAATACGTGCGAAATAATGACCAATATGTTTGCGAACAAAATTATCCCGTACATTATTTAGACGAAGGAGCGCTATGCGAAGTACAAGCGTATGTACAGTTAGAGACATACACAAACAATTGTAATATTCGACACATACACACGAATACAACAATATGGACAGCGCTGAGTAATGCAAACTCATGGTTATACTCTACACGAGCAAACCAACTGATCGAAATAACGTGCGAAAACGACGTAACGAGAAAAATAGAAATAAAAAGAAGCGGACAAATCACATTAAAGGAAAAATGTAAATTAACGACGCAAGACGTCATAATACGGACAAAAAAGCCCGCGGTAATAACAATCGTACAGACAAATCTACCAGATTACAATCTTACGATGATACATGACAAACGAAACGAAAAAATACTGGACAAAATTAGACCGATAAAATTACGAAAAATCATTAGAAACCCGACAGAATTAAGGGACCTAAGCGAAAGACTTGACGAAACAAACGAAGACTTAAATAACAATTATCTTACTACTAACGAACACGTTATATATCCCGTAGCTTCAAGTTGCACAGGAATAATAATAATAATAATAATTACCATAATAGCAATTATGTACGTCAAGAAAAAATATAAGACAGACAAGAAAAAACTACCAGAAACTAATATAAATCCGATGTGCAAACCGAAAATAATTCAGGAGCACATCTACGGCACCGCAAGCGGATCGAATAGAACAGCTGAGATAGTAACCGACACCGCGATAACTAACACTGCGATGCTATATTGAAATAAGGTAGATATAAGAAACAATTGTAAAATGCGAAAATGTATAGCGAAAAAATAGGTAGACGAAAATTCACGTATAGTTAATTTTCTTTTTCCAAAGGGGGAGGGATGTCGTAACCCGACCGATTTCTTAATATTAAAAGATAAAACAAGTAAAGTAGAACAGAAAAGATTGAGAAAGAGCTGACTAAAGCAAAGCATTAGAATCAGAGAAAGAGCTCAAGGAAAAGTAATTAAGAAGGAATAAAAGTAATAAAAGATTATTAATAAAATAAAGTAAAGATACGTGACTAAAGAGAAGGAAGCCACGGTCAAGTTCTCGGAAGCTGAGTAAGCAGTTGACGAGACAGCTGACGAGCGGAGCACGAGACATGCTCCGGTCAGGGACACCACACTCCTCCCAAATCAACGACCTAATTAATTAAGATATATAATAAGCGCGAGATGCACCGACGCTCGCTACTCGCTCACTACTCGCTCGCATATATCGATAATATCGAAGTACCGTACGTATCGCGCCCGACTATTATAATCGCGATTAAGTGAAAGTGTACTAAAGAATCTGTGAAATATATCAATTTATACCTAACGTTCGGGAGTGTCTTATTTCGAGCGTGGATCCTAATCCTTTGGGCGTATAAATCCCTAAAGACCTCTTCCTTAGCGGCTAGAGGCACAACAACTTATAATACTGCTTTTAATAGATAATCTAATAATCTACTTATAATAGAATTACTAAAATACTAGTTGATATTATCAATACACTTATAAGTTACTGGGATTATTATATCATAGTTGTCTTGAAAATCCCAGTCTTCCATAGAGATTACAGTTTCATCGTTTGCACTTGCGTCACATAATATTGTATTAATTTTTGACATATACGTACAAATATATAAGTGATTATATATATATTAAGCATTGATAACAATTCATATTTACAAGATAGGACTTGTACATAATGATATATTAGAAACATAGAATAATTTTTTTTATATGTTTAGTAAATACTGAGAAAATAATTAACTGTGTAGATGGAAGTATACTCGAAAATATATTGGAAGTAAACGGAATAGTATATTCACCATCAGATGCATGCGCATTAGAGCTTTTCACTAAATTACTTGTTAATTATTAGTTTCATTGGTAATTGTATTTTTGCCATCATTCATTGCATCTTAGTATGTACTTCAAAAATAAATATGGAATATGTATATAATAATATTCCTAAGAATCTGCATTTACAGGAGTGTTTGTACTTAAATGTATACTCACTGTGTATGTATTCACCGTAAGGTGTTAACCCAATGAATATTTTTCTGCCACTTGTAATCTAAAAGTTTGATATCAATTTTATTGTTGAATGCAGTTTCATCATTACAGTTAATTATTTTTTCATTATTTACTAATATATAGAGATAGATTAGCATATAATGTTTATAATAATCTGGATTTACATGATTACTTGTCACAAGTGTTACGGAATAGAGATACATCAACATTTCTCTTATAACTATGGTCTTGATTGAAGATATTTATCTCATTGTTATTTGCTCTCATATTATTACAGTTTATCATTTTGTTAGTATTTTCTAAACAAGAACATCACAGAATATAAACACAATAGCATTTCTTTGAACATTATAGACTGGAATTCGTGTATTAAATTTATCGTTTGCATATTTCTTAGAAATTCTGTTGCATGATACATATATATTATACAAGGTGTCCTAGACCACACATACACCCCTTTTTTTCAAAAACTAAGCATTTTAGAGAAAAAAGTTTTGAATAAAAATTGTATGGTTTTGAGGGGAACATAAGATGGTGTCATTGGTTTGACCTTGGATGGCATCGTTAAGGTCAAGTCAAGGACACCTTTAATTTCCTAAATGGAATTCCCTATTTTTTATTGCATATTCTTATAGCTTATGTCGAGAGCTTTCCAAAACACTGTGGGTTGTTAGTGCGTGAGGAAGAGCGCTCGCTTCCTTCGTCCCACAGTACAAGAAGGGAAGATGTCGATGGACGGGAGGTCGTCAATGAGCACTCGTATATACGTGGCGGCCCCCACCTTGTACGGAGCGCCGGAGGAGTCCCGGGAGGGGTGTAACTTCTCTCGGGCAGCGGCGGTGCGTCTAGCGTCTAGTAGCGTTGAACTTGTAGTCTCTTCCCAGTCTGAGAGGTCGGACTGCGTGGCCCGTTCACAGGTGGTGATGTTGGTCACCTGCGTAGCCTTCTCAGACGTGGAGGCGAGTGACTGTGTTCCCCTATGTACCCTGCTGAGGGGTGTCGTCTGCGTCTCCTGGTGGCGATGATCGTTGGCCGCTGGTGATGGTGGCAACGGCGATAGGCGTGGAGGGTAATTCCAGCCGTAGGTCGGCGAGGTGTAGCGCCGGACCCTTACGTCCCACGTCGTAAGGAAATCCCTGCCCGGACGGGTGAAGCGCACCGGCGACAGCTCCAGAGGCTGCAGCTTCCACTTCTGGAAGGACCAGCTGATGTGCCGGCGAGTGGAAGCGCTGGTCGGGGGCTTCACAGGATGTCCGGTCCGCAAACTAGGCCCGGGTGAAGAGGGCGGCGGAAGTGGATGTGGACGTTCCTCTAGCTGCTGCTTCTTGCCTCTTCGCAAGGTGCGAGGTGCTATACGGGCGAACCCGAATTTCCGCCCGTCGTCGCTAACTTTCGTCTACTAAACGAGAGAAGTCCTCTCTCTAGCAGCGAAAGCCGCGACTGGCGATATCGATCGGCTCGCCCTCTTATATACTCCTACTCGTCGGATCTCACTTCCTGGCGCCGACTCCCGGCTGCCGCCGCGTCGCGGTACGCTCCCGTAGTTTGTTGGGCTTGCACGTGTTCCGCGCGTGAGTCTGGGCGCGCGCGCTTGCCGCCATGTTGTAAGGGGCGCAAATTGGTTCCGCGCGCCCATGCTTTTGTGGTGGTTATCCGCCACAACACTATAATAAAGTATTTTTTCATTAAGTACTTTTTGAGTTATTTTATATTTTAATCTGACACATTTTGATATAAAAAATAAAATGTCTCGTAAAATATTTAGTTTTCGATAATCTTACCGTAATACTTTTATGTACAGAATAATGAGACAAATCAATTAGTACAAAAAAAACAAATAATTGTTTAAAAAAATACATTGTAAATAATTTTCTTAGAAACAATAATTTTTTTATACTAATTGATTTGTCTCATTATTCTGTACATAAAAGTATTACGGTAAGATTATCGAAAACTAAATATTTTACGAGATATTTTATTTTTTATATCAAAATATGTCAGATTAAAATATAAAATAACTCAAAAAGTACTTAATGAAAAAATACTTTATTATAGTATTTTGGAAAGCTCTCGACATAAACTATAAGAATATGCAATAAAAAATAGGGGATTCCAATTAAGAAATTAAAGGTGTCCTTGACTTGACCTTAACGATGACATCCAAGGTCAAACCAATGACACCATCTTATGTTCCCCTTAAAACCATACAATTTTTGTTCAAAACGTTTTTCTCTAAAATGCTTAGTTTTTGAAAGAAAAGGGGTGTACGGGTGGTCTAGGACATCCTGTATATAATTATATAAATAAATATGTAAATATATAAATATTGTAACGGGTGTACTTTTTATGAGCTCGCGGATTCGCTCGGTCGTGATCAGGGCTCGTAGAAAGTATTTGAGACACACGATATAAATAAATTTATAAAGAACTGTTAATTTATTAGGCTTCTATCGGTGCGGAAGAATAATACATAACGGCCCCGCGGAGCGGGTGCGCGGCGGATAGTAATGCGTTATTGACGGGGCGCGGCTGTTATGAATTTCGCGATCTTTATAATGAGATTCGCTGTAGTATACGCGACGCGAATATAAACACGCCGGGTAGGCGGTGCGGGGCGCGTGGTCGGTTTGTTGTGACGGTGCGCGTGGTTCACAAAAACGTGTGAATCGGTTTAAATCGCCTCGTAGGATTTCTTATACGTATGCGGTACTATTAATATCGCGTATTCCCAGATGTTATGGGATGCGTGCGATATCGAGAAATCTCGAACGGGCAGCGAACTCGCTGTCCCTTGTTTCGCACGCGGAGTACGGAGTTGACCGCCGGTGTTGAGAAAACTCAACGGGGTGGCGAACTCGCCAGCCCACAGTTCGGATGGTCGGAGCGGTCGGAAGTTAAATCGTTTTCTCGAGAACTCTCGAGAAAAGCGATCTTGGATTTTAACGGATCGTAAAGCGGTTCGGAAGCCGAGAATGCTCGGCGGAGGCTGCGTACTCGTCAACCTCGCGTTCCGTCGTATTTGCGATTTCTTAGGATCGGATCAGGAAAGTCTCGAGCGTACAGCTCGAGCGGATTCGGTTTCTGGTACGATTCTGGTAAATCTGGTGCCTGGATCTAAAAAGGCTGCCGTTATATACCCGAGCGATTAACGGTACCCGCGTCGTTCGCCCCCGGGTGGGGATAATGACGTATTGTTTTTCGGCAGGTAATTCGGTAATACGTCACCTCCCCTGGGCGAAACGACGCGGCGTTTCGGCGGGTGTCGCTCGGGCGTTCACGGCAGCGCTCGGCGGTATTCGGCTTTCCGAATCTCGGCGGCCGTATAACGGCCGTACGGTTGTTTATCGCACGGTGTATTTAATGTTTAAAAATGGGCGCTCGGCGCCTCTGCCCCTGCCCGGCCGATGTTCGCCGGGCGGCAGACTTCCGGCGGTCTACTGCCGGGTAACATATGTCACAATGGGGGGTGCATTGTTACATCACCCCCCCGCCTACTGTGCCTGAATTATGAGGCACTCGCTCGCTCTTATTCGATTTTTCGGCGGTAGCGCAGCTTTCCGGCGCTATCAAATCGGAGCGTCCATCGTCCGCGCGGTGTGCGGATCTTATACCGCCGGGATACGTGTACCGCGAAATGCGGGATCGGCGCTGTATATCCCGGCTCTAACTCCACCATGATCGGAGGTGGCGGCGCGGGCCCTATCGGGACCAGAATTTCGGGGCATGGGGGGGCGGGTGGTGTTTCCCCCGTTGCTCGGTCCTCTGGTTCTGGCTCCTGGCCCGATGGCGACCTTGGTCGCTTGGCTGGCGGCCTCATCGGTGCCGGCGTCGTTCGTCGACGTATGCAGGCGGTTAGCGGCGGCGGCGGTGTGGCCAACATGGCCAGCTTCCGCTGGGTCGTCCTGTCGGACCGCTGGATGGCGGTGCCGACTTTCGGCGGCCTAGGTGGTGGTGGCGGCCGGACGATCGGCGGTGCTTCCAGCACGCCTGGGCCGTACGGCGGTTCGGGATCTCCCAGGATCTCGTTAATTTCTTTCAATATGTCTTCTTCGATGCTCATCTTAGAAGCTTCTGAGTTCGTGATCTTTCTGGTTTCGTTGGCTTTTGATTTTTCAGCTTGTGGTGGGGTTGTTTTCCTCGATGTCTTCTTCGTCTTCCCCGTCATTGTTTTCGTCATTATTGTTGTTATTGTCTTCCGGATCATCTGTTTCGTTGTTATTGTCGTCGGTGCTATTGTTTTTATTTTCGCCGGGAGCGGGTTTCAGGTCTTGAATGTGTATATGGCGATACCATTTCCCGCGTTTGCTCCGGAGATCGACGATTACCGGCGAAATGAACCGACGTACTTCGAGCGGCCCTATGAACTTCGGCGCGAGTTTTGCATTAAATGCGTTTGCTCTGTTGGACAGCGGGTAGTTCCGTTTCCAAACATATTCTCCTAGCTTTGGTCGCCATTCTCGCCGTCGTAGATCGTAATAGCGTTGTTGTCTCTGGAACCCTCTGGCCAAGTTGATGCGCACGACTTCTTCAGCGTCTCGTAGTTGTTGTCGGACGATGTCGGGTTCTGGGGCCTCCGTAGGTGTTGGGAGGGCGGGGGCGGGTGGTACTAATTCGCGACCGTGATTTAAATAGGCTGGCGTGTATCCGGTGGCGTCGTGCGTGGCGGTGTTGTACGCGAATTGCAACGCAGGGAGATGTTCGTCCCATCCGCGATGGTCGCGATCGACGTATTGCGCTATCATTGTTTTTATTGTTCGGTTCGTACGCTCCACCGGGTTACAATGAGGAGCGCGGACGGGCGCTGTGCGGTGTTCTACATTAAAAGCTTTAAGCCTTTCGGTTAGCGGTGCGGATTTGAATTGCGTCCCGTTGTCGGAGATAATAATATCGGGACGACCGTGTCGCAGGATTACGCGCTCCGTGATCTCGCGTGTTACGGCTGGTGCCGTGGCTTTTCTTAATGGCGCGAGTTCCACCCATTTTGAAAAACGGTCTTGCATGACCAACAGCCACACGTGACCGCGACGTGATCGTGGAAGTGGGCCTACAAGGTCGACTGTGACATGTGCCCACGGTCGTGTGACGTTGGTTGCATGCATATTTCCGGCCGGTTTCTGTTGCAACGGTTTATGTGCCAGACATTTCTGGCACTGTCGTACGTATCTGGTGATTTCGCGAAACATTCCGGGCCAGTAGAACTTCTCGGCGATGCGAGCGATAGTTTTCGCGACCCCCCCGTGTCCGGCTGTGGGAGCATCGTGGTATTGTCGGAGGATCTCTTTCCGTTGTTCGCGGGGTACGCACAGTTTCCACTGTTCGTCGGCGGATGTTTCTTTAAAATCTAGACTGTGGAGTAGATGTCGATAGAGTCCGTTGTTCGTGTTTCGGTAGTCCGGGTGCGCGGCAGGATCGCGCCGGATTTTATTTATCAATCGATTGTACCAGCGGCACCGTATTGCTTGCATTGCGTTTACTTCCGGTTTTCTCGAGAGCGCGTCGGCTACGCGGTTTAGCGCCCCTCTTCGGTACTTGATTTCGTAATCGAATTGCTGGAGCTCGAATAGCCAGCGGGCGAGTCGGCCAGTCGGAGTTTCTAGTTTTTGCAACCATCGTAAGGACTGATGGTCCGTGATGACGGTGAAGGCGTATCCTTCTAAATAATTTCGCATTTTCCGTATGCCCCAAACAACCGCGAGACACTCGAGCTCCGTGGCGCTATAATTTCTCTCGGCGCCGGATAGCGTGCGACTTGCGTAGGCGATGACGCGTTCGCCGTCCTCGTGATATTGTGTGAGGACGGCTCCGAGACCGCTGGTACTCGCATCGGTTTGCAAGAAAAACCGGCGGTTAAACTCCGGGCATGCAAGTACGGGTGCTGTGGTTAACGCGTATTTTAGCTGTCGGAACGCGGCGGCTTCCTCTTCCCCCCACGCCCAGCGAGCGTTTTTTTTGGTTAGTTGCGTAAGGGGTGCGGCTAGCGTTGAGAAATTCTGTATGAATCGTCGATACCACGATGCCATCCCGAGGAATTGTCGAATTTGTTTTACCGATCGGGGTTCGGTCCAATTCGCGACCGCGCTGACTTTTTCGGGGTCCGTGTGAATTCCGGTACGGTCGACAACGTGCCCCAGGTATTTTAGGTTGTCGACGCAGAATCGACATTTGTCGGGATTTAATCGTAGGCGAGCCTGACGCAGGCGACGGAATACTTCGGCGAGCAAGTCCAAATGTTCGTCGAACGTGCGGCTAATGATAATGATATCGTCTAGGTATACGAAGACGTTTGGTTCGAGCGCGGGACCGATGACGGTATCGAGCAGGCGCTGGAATGTTGCTGGGGCGGAGTGCAGTCCGAAGGGCATCACCCGGAATTGCATCAAGCCTTTTCCCGGTACTGTGAATGCCGTTATTGGTCGGCTTTCTGGCGCAAGGGGTACTTGCCAGTACCCACTTTTTAAATCGAGCGTCGTGAGATAGCGAGCGCCGCGTAATTTGTCCAGTGTGGCGGTGACTTGCGGTAGCGGGTAAGCATCTTTCTCAGTAACTTCATTGACTTTCCGGAAGTCAATGCAGAATCGGTGCTTCCCGTCTTTCTTCTTGACGACCACGATCGGCGAGCTCCACGCGCTTCGGGATGGCTCGATTACTCCGGCTTTCTCCATCTCCTCAACTTCTGCATCGATGATGGTTTGCATTGCCGGGTTGCGAGGTCGGTATCGCTGTTTGATGGGTGTTGTTTGATTCAACCGTATGTGGTGCTCGACCATTGGGGTCGGCCCCGTGACCGTCTCAAATTTCTGGAGTTCGTGGTTTAGGAAGTCCTTCAGGCGTTCTTCTTCTTCTTTTGTGCTGGTGGTCAGGCCGCTGGTTTTTCCGCAGTTCGGTTGGTGTTGTCGGGCTCGTAATTGTCGCGGCGGTGAGATCGCGAGCCCCAGGCGGCTCCATAAGTCGATCCCAATGAGTGCGGCTTCTCGGAGAGTCGGCAGGATCCAGAAGTCGTGGACGTATGTACGCCCTTGTATGTCCATCGCTAGGCGGGCTTTCCCGAGCGTCCGGGCGGCGGTGCCGTCGGCCATTTGCACCTGGCCGTTCTCCTTGTTGGGCCTGATGCCTAGCCTTTCCATTCTCTCGCTGGTTTCGGCATTAATGAACGAGATTTCTGAGCCCGAATCGAGTAGGGCTTCCACGGAATGTCCGTGGAGTGTAGCCGTAATATGTGGCCGAGGTGTATACTTCACGATCGTCTGGGCGCCCGGGGTTCGGCCGTGATACTCCCGGCGCGTCTGGCGTTTCCCGGCGGCGGATGACAGTTGCTAGTAAGGACTCCGTCCTTCCCGCACTGCGAGCAAAACCGTCGGGGTGCTTGCTTGCACTGAAACCGGGTGTGCCCTCGCTGTTTGCAGCGCCAACAGCACTCCTCCCGGTTATACGCGGTCGTTACGGTTGATGTCGCCGCGTTGTACAGTTTCCGGCTCGGTTGCTCCTGCTCGATCTGCTCGAATTCTGCAGCGTCGTCGTATAAGTTGTTCAGGTCGTGTACGTCCCGGCGTTTGACGTACTTCTTATACTCGGGCCGCATGTTCGTGTAAATACGCGACAGTCGTTGGTCGCGCGTAAACCCCCCGGCTCGGCGTATGAGCGTCATCATTTCGTCTGCGTATGGCGCGAACTTTTCAGTCTCTCGCTGTTTTCGTTCGGCTATTTGTTGTTGGAGATCTTCGATGTATCGTGGGGGCAGATACCGCCTGCGGATGGCGTTGCAAAAGTCCCCCCACGTCCGTCAGTCTTCGCGATTATTTCGCGCCCATGCGACGGCGTCGCCTCGTAGGAGCTCGGACAGCCCCTTTAGTAATTGCTCGCCGGAGTATCCGTAGTCTGCGCAGAGGTCGTCTATGCGTTCCAGGAACGCAATTGGGTCGCGACCGTCGAATGGCCGTCCCCATTTCCGCAGCTGTTCTAACATTTGCGTGTTCGCGGGTTCGATTTCGCGCCTTTCGTCGCGGTCTTCGCTCGGAGGTGTGATCTCCATTCGCGGCGGCGTCCGCGTGTTCCGGGCGTCCGGGCCTTGTGCCCCGAATTCTTCCGGGTGCAAGTCGATGTAGTGGCTTGTCCGGTGGCGGATTTCGTCGAGTGTACCGGTTGTGTCGATGCCATGCTGGGTGGCTACCGATATCAGGCGCTCTTTTGAGAGCGCGTACAGCCAAGTTTTCATAACGCTCGGTTATTCCCCACGCCGTTAGAGAGTAAAAAAAATCGTGTGTCCCGGCTGGTCCTATCTGTTCGGGCGCCAATGTAACGGGTGTACTTTTTATGAGCTCGCGGATTCGCTCGGTCGTGATCAGGGCTCGTAGAAAGTATTTGAGACACACGATATAAATAAATTTATAAAGAACTGTTAATTTATTAGGCTTCTATCGGTGCGGAAGAATAATACATAACGGCCCCGCGGAGCGGGTGCGCGGCGGATAGTAATGCGTTATTGACGGGGCGCGGCTGTTATGAATTTCGCGATCTTTATAATGAGATTCGCTGTAGTATACGCGACGCGAATATAAACACGCCGGGTAGGCGGTGCGGGGCGCGTGGTCGGTTTGTTGTGACGGTGCGCGTGGTTCACAAAAACGTGTGAATCGGTTTAAATCGCCTCGTAGGATTTCTTATACGTATGCGGTACTATTAATATCGCGTATTCCCAGATGTTATGGGATGCGTGCGATATCGAGAAATCTCGAACGGGCAGCGAGCTCGCTGTCCCTTGTTTCGCACGCGGAGTACGGAGTTGACCGCCGGTGTTGAGAAAACTCAACGGGGTGGCGAACTCGCCAGCCCACAGTTCGGATGGTCGGAGCGGTCGGAAGTTAAATCGTTTTCTCGAGAACTCTCGAGAAAAGCGATCTTGGATTTTAACGGATCGTAAAGCGGTTCGGAAGCCGAGAATGCTCGGCGGAGGCTGCGTACTCGTCAACCTCGCGTTCCGTCGTATTTGCGATTTCTTAGGATCGGATCAGGAAAGTCTCGAGCGTACAGCTCGAGCGGATTCGGTTTCTGGTACGATTCTGGTAAATCTGGTGCCTGGATCTAAAAAGGCTGCCGTTATATACCCGAGCGATTAACGGTACCCGCGTCGTTCGCCCCCGGGTGGGGATAATGACGTATTGTTTTTCGGCAGGTAATTCGGTAATACGTCACCTCCCCTGGGCGAAACGACGCGGCGTTTCGGCGGGTGTCGCTCGGGCGTTCACGGCAGCGCTCGGCGGTATTCGGCTTTCCGAATCTCGGCGGCCGTATAACGGCCGTACGGTTGTTTATCGCACGGTGTATTTAATGTTTAAAAATGGGCGCTCGGCGCCTCTGCCCCTGCCCGGCCGATGTTCGCCGAGCGGCAGACTTCCGGCGGTCTACTGCCGGGTAACATATGTCACAATGGGGGGTGCATTGTTACAATATATATAAATATATATATATATATATATATATATATATATATATATATAAAGTTAATTTGTATCAGTATATGTAATGATTGTCTATAACAGCTTTTTATCATCTGTATTAATGAAAAATTGTTTTTGTATGGTATTTAGATTATTTTTTTTTATGACATATTTTTAGATATAAATAAAAAAATTTATAGAAACCAAGGAAATAAAGAAAGAAACGTAAAAATAATATACGCCAAAGCTTAAAATATTGTCTCAAGAAACCTAATGATTATCAATAACAATTAAAAGAGGAAAATGTCATGTTATGTTAAATATTCCGCTATGATGAGGAAATTTCTAAGGATAATGTTTGCATTTATATGCACATTGTAGCTTACACATTATAAAATGTGTTCATTTTAGTATTGTTATAGCATAAATTATACCTATGTTTATTAATCTATTCTTGCTTTACGTAGTTATTTTTGCTTTTAATAGATAATAATAGTACTCCATTTTATTTTTAATTTATAAAACTTTTGTTATATATTCCAATTATTATTATGCGCATACAAATTTACAGTTGTGCATAACTGTAGAAAATTACAGATTAATAACTTAGAAGACTACCTTATGTATATAGAAAACAACGTTATAATACAAATAGAAAAGTTCTTTCGTATATAAAATTTATATACATATATGACTGCGAATCTATTTGTACTTAGAACATATCAGCAATCTAAAAAGGTATAAGAAATAAAAATATCTGAAATGTAATATTTATTTTTTATGAATCATGAATATTATAAATATTATATTTTAGATATTTATATTTTGTTATAATGTTAGATTGCAAACGATATACTTATAAATAAAGATCCGCACTTTATCACAGTATAACGGTATGTATATATAATATTCTTTTTCTATCTTTTTTTTGAGTGAAGAAATATATAAAAAATTGTATTCATATACAGGGTGTCCCGCAACATGATGTTCACACTGAAACTGTGTATTCTTTTTGTCATTCTAACTCAAAAAGTCTTAATACACATATGCCCTAAAGTCGATTGTTTCAAAGTTATACCGAAAAAACAAAATTGCATAAAATAAAAACAATATTATTTAATCACGCAGTATTTTCCAAATTGTCGTTTTAGAGACGTTAGTTTGCGCCGAAAGTCGTCTGATACTAATAGTAGGAGTTCTGTCCACCGTTGCTAGTATCGCATCCTCGACTTGACGATGCCGCCTTAATGGTCTCTCAAGATTTTTATTTGGGACCTTACCAGTAAATTTAATGCTTCGATGGACATTGCTAAAAACTCTTCGATCTGGTACTCTGCGATTAGGAAACCGTCGGTGATATTCTGTTACTGCTGCACGTGCGTTACCATTACAGAAACCATAAATAAAATGAAAATCGGCATATTCTTCATTGGAAAATGTTGGTAGGTAAGAGAAATTTCTAAGCTATGTTTATGCGATGTTTTCACTTAAAACGACAGTCAATTTATTAATATTCTCTTGTGTGGCAAGTGTGGAAAACAATGAATTATGTCGAGTATGAAGTTGCCGCATTCGCTTCAGCTCATGCGGCATCTTGAGTGGCACCCGTTTCACCACGTTAATATTGACCACGGTCCCAATTGACCACGTTGAGATTGACCACGTTGCGATTCACTACGTTGATATTGACCACGTTGATATTGACCACGGTCCCGATTGACCACGGTCCCGATTGACCACGGTCCCGATTGGCCACAGTCCCGATTGACCACGTTAATATTGACCACGGTCCCGATTGACCACGTTGATATTGACCACGGTCCCGATTGACCACGGTCCCGATTGACCACGTTGATATTGACCACGATCCCGATTGACCACGTTGAGATTGACCACGTTGATATTGACCACGGTCCCGATTGACCACGTTGATATTGAGCACGGTGCCGATTGAAAAACCATGTAACACACACACACATGCCGGGGGGTGCAAGGGGGGCCTTCGGCCCCCCTCCCGCACCCCCTCCGCCAGTCAGGCACAATGGACCTCGCTTTACAACTTGCAAAGTACATGCCCTAGTAACGACATGTATTGATCCGTGGTCAATCGGGACCGTGGTCAATATTAACGTGGTCAATATTAACGTGGTCAATATCAACGTGGTCAATCTCAACGTGGTCAATCGGGACCGTGGTCAATCGGGACCGTGGTCAATCAGGACCGTGGTCAATATCAACGTGGTCAATCGGGACCGTGGTCAATATCAACGTGGTCAATCGGGACCGTGGTCAATATCAACGTGGTCAATCGGGACCGTGGTCAATCGGGACCGTGGTCAATCGAGACCGTGGTCAATCGGGACCGTGGTCAATCGGGACCGTGGTCAATCGGGATCGTGGTCAATATCAACGTGGTCAATCGCAACGTGGTCAATCGCAACGTGGTCAATCTCAACGTGGTCAATCGGGACCGTGGTCAATATCAACGTGGTCAAATACTGTAGATATTAATACGTTCAACTTCGATTAAAAACAGGCAATACAGCGCACTAGCGCTACCACGCGGCCTGAGTTGTTAGTATTTTTTTAGTAGAGGAGAACGCTTGTCTCGTAGTTAAGTGGTTCGTGATTATATTAATGAAAGCTGATCGTTTGCATCGTGTGGAATCTGGAAATGTTAACGAAAGTACATCAAATGTTAAAGCAAAATTAATATCAAATTGTAATATTAAGGAAAATATGTGTATATGTAACGATTGTTATAAAACATTTTTAGACAAATATTTTAACGTTTTATTAAAAGCCTATGTTAATAAAATTAATGATAGTAAGAAGAAAAGGTTAATTATGGCAAAAAATGTTAAATTAAAGAAAATATCTCACAATTATATACTTATTTTTATTTATCATTTACATTGTTACCCAGCCAGTAACACTCTATGAAGCAAGAGTTTATCACCTCAGATTAATAGATGGCGCTGTTTCAGTGGTTGCCTTGCAAGACAAAGGATTTTTCAAAAGTTGGATGTATTAACATCTACAGTATTTGACGTGGTCAAACGAGACGCTCCCGGCAACTTCATGCGCGACGTAGTTCGTTGTCTTCCGCACATGCCATACATACAATATTTTTTGTAATGTCTGTTATTTCCGCACTACTAGTGCGGTAAGGTAAGTCATAAAGGTGCTTTTCTCGCATTAGTGTGAGAAATAACTACTTTTGCATTTTTCGCTATAACTTCGAAACAAGTGACTTTAGGGCATATGTGTATTAAGACTTTTTGACTTAGAATGACACAAAGAATACACAGTTTCAGTGTGGACATCACGTTGCGGGACACCCTGTATAAACTATAAATATAAATTTGCCGCCTTTAACATAAAGTCAAGCACAATAGTAGTATCAGGCACAGTATTATAAAATTAATAAATATAATATCAGTAGTATAGCAAGGAGAGTTCTAACGCAGGTCCTCTGAAGGTGGTGAGGGGCGAGGGGAAACCAGCGCGGGGGTATGACGTCACGCGGGGGAATCGCGTCCTAACCGGTAGGCGAGGGGTCCGCGGAGAGAGGGGGAGGGGGAAGGGGAGACCGCGTCCTAACCGATAGGCGAGGGACCCGCTAACCTCAGGTTAGGCGAGGGTTCTGCGGAGAGGGGGAGGGGGACCCGCGGCGAAACCGATAGGTGAGGGACCCGCGGGGAATAGGGGGATCGCGGCGAAACCGATAGGCGAGGGACCCGCGGGGAAAAGGGAACGCGATGCCGCGAGGAGGCGTGGGAGAAGGATAGCGCGAGGCGTCCGCAATGTGTAAGAGAAGGATAGCGCTAATGATATTCTATGGGCGTGGGAGAAGGATAGCGCGAGGCGTCCATATGAGCGTAAGACAAGGATAGCATTTGCATGCACGTTGGAAAAGAAAGGCGCGAAGATATTGCATGCATGTGGGAGAAGGATGGCGTTCGCATGCACTTGAGAGAGAGAGAGAGAGAGAGAGAGAGAGAGAGAGAGAGAGAGAGAGAGAGAGAGAGAGAGATAGCGCGAAATGTTCGCATGCACGTGGGAGAGAGAGATAGCGTTCGCAAGGTGGTGCGAGAAGGATAGCGCGAGGTATGCACGAGTAGGAAAAGGATAGAGTCCGCATTGGCGTGGGAAAAGGATGACGTTCGCGGGAGAAAGAGAGAGATAATGCGAGGCATGCACGAGTGGGAAAAGGAAAGAAGAAGGCGCAGAAATAATCGACATTTTTAATAAAATAATAATAATATTTACTCAAAATTGTGTATTCGTTTAAATGTGTGTGTGTGTGTGTGTGTGTGTGTGTGTTTAAAAATAATAAAACATAATAATAATATAAAAATATAAAATATACAAAAAGATATAAAATATGTATAATATAATAATAAGGCGGCGCTCCTTATGAAACAGAAAAACAAGTATTAGTATATTAATCTAGTTTGAACGTACTAAAATTTTAAAAAGAAGATATTTACAGTTAGTTCTATGCTTCTTATTCGGAGGTTCTTTTAGCTCTTCCAGTTCCCAATCTTCATCACCGAAATAATCACTGTAATCGTCATAGGGTTCGAGCTCGAAAAGCTTTCGAAGGCAAAAGATATCATTAAGCGGAAATATTTCCGCCCACTCGCGGGCCTGTTGGGTGTCACCCCATAACTCTACAAGATCTTTTTGTGCGTTCCGCCGCAACATACGCACCCTCTGTCGATCGATATTTACAAATCCGTCTATGCGGACATCGATGAGGCACTGTAAATATAATGTAAAAATTATAATACACAATTTGCACAAAAGATGTACACCACAAAACTACGTACCCACGGTAAAAATGCAGCCTTTGCAGCATCTAATATCTTTTGATAAAATTTGGTTGCTTGCCGCGACATATTAATCATCTCTTGAGCCATTTTTATACTTTTTTCACTTCACTTCTTTCAAAACTACCTCACGAACAGTCAGACACTTTGTGACGGACATACCGGGATAGACATTGTCTCGATTAAACATTTTAGAGTAGGGGATGTATCACTTTACGAAGAACGCTTACTCTCAGCTCTTAATAAGAAAACAAAAATTAGCATGTTTCCACAGACAACTATTTAAAGTCTTTTAAATATGAATAATATATTATTATAATATGTAAACCACTACAGAATGGCTATTGAACGACTATCGAACGGGTATTGAACAGCTTTGAACAGCTATCGAACGGCTATCGAACGGCCATTAAACGGCTATGAACGACTATTGAACGACTATCAAACGGCTTTGAACAGCTATCGAACGGCTATCGAACGGCCATTGAACGGATACGAACGACTATCGAACGGCCATTGAACGGCTATGAACGACTATTGAACGATTATCGAATGGTTTTGAACGGCTATCGAACGGCTATTGAACGGCCGTTGAACGGATATGAACCACTATTGAATGACTATCGAACGGCTTTGAGCGGTTATCGAACGGCTATCGAACGGCCATTGAACGGATACGTACGGCTATCGAACGGCCATTGAACGGATACGAACGACTATCGAACGGCCATTGAACGGCTATGAACGACTATCGAATGGTTTTGAACGGCTATCGAACGGCCGTTGAACGGACATGAACGACTATTGAACGACTATCGAACGGCTTTGAACGGTTATCGAACGGCTATCGAACGGCCATTGAAGGGCTATGAACGACTATTGAACGACTATCGAACGGCTTTGAACAGCTATCGAACGGCTATCGAACGGCCATTGAACGGATACGAACGACTATCGAACGGTCATTGAACGGCTATGAACGACTATTGAACGACTATCGAACGGCTTTGAACGGTTTTGAACGGCTATAAACGACTATTGAACGACTATTGAACGACAAAACAATTATTTATACGGAATTCAAATATTTAAAGTCTATGTCCATGTACTGAAATGTAACATTTATATTTTAATTAACTAGCTGACGCCGCTATCTAACGTCACGTACAGAAATTTAATACTCGCATACTGGGATAAGAAAGAGGAAAAGGAAGGAATAAAAGAGAATAAAATATATTTTAACAATAGTTTATTCTAAATAATGTTTAGGTGAACCTTTATGATGATTCGTCCACCAATTGAATATTTTAAATACATTTTGTAAAGCGCAATTTTTTAAATGTTTTTCACAGCGCATAGTATTAGTAGCATCTAGCTTATTTAACGAAGAGATATCTTCATAGTCCGCATCCAAGGTCACATTTCTTTTATTTTTGTTATAAACTTTTTAGATTCTTTACAAAACTTGGTTTCAGTTTCATCGTATCTAAAAGCATACATTTTAGATCTTAATCCAACCCATTCTCTTAAAGCTATCCCAAGATATTCATCTTTGAATAAATCGATTACTTTTTTATTTACTTGTGGCATCCAATCGATTTTATGATCACTCGTATCAAAATAATGTATATTGTTTTTTAAATCCATGTAAAGATCATTTGTTTCCACATAAATAATAAAAGAATCAGTATCAGTTCCTAACAATTTAGCTTTATCACCATAATTCTTCTTCAAAAAATTATAATAAAATTTATACATCAATAACTTTGATAACTCTAATACAACAAATCCCCCATATATAGGTTTATTTAATGTTATTTCTTTCTTTTTCCGATACACAAGCACTTTATCATCATCTATTATTTGTCTATCTTCATAATTTTTACACCTTGCAAAATTTTTATATGAATAAAACAAGTCCACTTGGCATCTGTTTCTCACGTTTTCCATTTGTTTCCCATATACCGAATTATTCATGAGTTTTAAAAAGTCTTTTTCAAAATCATTTTTAGCTTCTTGTCTAAGTTTTGTGTTTAAGTCAATGTAGGACTTCAGCCATGCTTTTTGTCTAAATGATATTACTTTTTTATATCTTTTAATATTATTCCTTGATTAAGATATTCTTGCAACATTCTATAATCAATTAAATAATTATTCTTTGATTTTAACGTGCACATAAATTTAGTACCATTCGGGTTTCTACCAACTCCGTTAAATACTATAGGTATTTTACCTATACCTTTAGATATCAATTCTTTTTGATATTCGGATAATTCATCATAACTAGGTACATAATGTTCGGGTAACATTGGATAATTTTTAAATTTATCATGCAATTCCAATGGGATATCCAAATCAACGAGAAATGTATAACCATATTCTCCGTCATAGGGCAAGTTCTTAATTGTCTCAAGAGTGAAATCATTTACATCTTCATATTTAAATTCTCCTATAAGAAGAAGTTGACTAAGCGCATATCCATATAGATTATTAGCATCTAAGTATAAAATATAGCTAACATGTTTTTTTACTGTTATGTATACCTTATTCTATTGCTTTTTCTTTGGATAGTTTTACAGTCTTTCCAATTTTATTATCATAAAAGTAACAATTATTAGCTAATGCATATCTATGTGGAATCATAGATATTCCGCCTCTTATTCCAGCTTCATATGTTTCGTACATTTCCCTATCTGATAATAATTCTAATGTTTGTTCAGTGTATTTTAATGAAGCATCATTATCAAATTGCGGAGCAGATATATAATATACCGGATCAAGCCCATACTCCTTATAACATTTTTCTCTAAAGTTGTCAAAAACATCATGTAATAAAACAGTATCTAATTTCAAGTATAAATTATGATATTCTTTTACAGTTTTACATTTAAAATGTCTATATACTTTATATGCAAATTTAAGCTTAGAAGGGCTCACATTTTCATCATTTAAAGTTGAATACCATTCTTTTTTTGTATTTGATAAATATAACTCATACATTTTAGCATAAGAGTCTATCCATTCATATAAATTCCCTTTTGTAGAACTAAATGTAAATCTTCTTTTTTAAATCTATTTAACATAGTTTTAAATTTAGAATAATCAACTGGCTTAAATACCCCACCATTACATCTTTTGCATCTCGCAATCATTTTAAGTAAATCATGTTTGTTTATAGGAAGTAACTTCATATTTGTTATTTCTTGAAGAGTTTTGCAGCGTGAACAAAAACAATCGTTTACGTCAAGTAAGTTTTTAACTAATGAATCTAGACTTTTGTTCATAAATCTAAATGTATCAATAAATCTCACCTCTATATGTATATTATTAATATCTCCTTTCTTTTTAATGTTGGTTTTCGAATTGCATTCTTTACAGGTTTCAATAATTTCATTTTTATATTTTTATTGCATTCTTTACATATTGATCAACAACTACGTTTTTTATAGAAATTGTAACATAATTTTCTTTTGTGTTTGGCATTATATTTAGAACTTTCTTATTTTTCTGCCCGTTTTCGTATTTAGCTCTTTATATCAATAAAAAGTTTCTAAGGCTTCTAGTTTCAAAATCCATCTTAGAAATAATTTAGAATCATATTTCAAATTATGGAACAATATTGGTACAAAATTTGGTAATTTTAGTTTTAAGTTGCAGCTGTCATGAGCTGCTCCACGATAACGACTTGTGTAGTGATCGTGATCTCTTACTATTATTAATTTTTCATTAAATTCACCATTGCAAATATGGCATTTTTTAGCTTTTCTGAAATTGTCAATATCTTCTTGATTTTTTTACTTTTCTAAATTCATAATATCTTCTTGCATATTTAACAATAAGATTATTAAATTCATTCATTAACTGTTCAACACTCCCATTATTTATTAATTGTGTTTCGTCTATTGTATCAAAGCAGAAACTATTCGGCTTATGTTCATGAATGACATTTTTCATAATTGATTTTTGTAATGTTGCTTCAAAATCTGAACTAATTGTATATGGATGATATTGCTCTGCACCTATGGAAAAATATTGTCTATTTAATTTAGTGGGCATTGTTATTGTTTGTTTTTCATATATACATAGAGCAACATGATCATTATACTTTTCTTTTTTCTCAAACGAATCATTGCATTTTTCACATATGTATCGCTTTCTGTGTTGTTTTGTTATTTGTCCTCTTAATAAAGCACTCATATTTGTAATTCCAACTACATGCTCTTTGTATATTAAAAGATGTATACATTTTCTATCTTTATAATTATCACTTATAATAGCTTGACCAATAGTAAACTTACCATTATTCTCGTCTACTCGATAAACATTTATAGCTATATTTAAAAAATCTTCATATTTTTTCGTATTTTCTTTTATAATTTGTACGGGATAATTCATATTTAAAATTTCATACCTCGATATATCATATTTGGAAGGTCTTTCTGAATGATCATTAGCAGGATTAAGTATACTCTCTATTGCATATTCAAAGCATCTAAGATTTTCTTGCTTCTCACATTTAAATTTATTAGTTTTAATATTGTTAACATTAACGCAGCATTTTTTTTGCTATAATATAATTGGGTAATTTAACATAAGTTCCACCTCGAAGAGGGGTATATTTATCGGGCTGTAAATCAAGTTGAATAACTCTATCAAACGTATACTTTGTATTTTTTGCATTAAAGTTATCAAATTTATTTAAAATGTTATTATTTATAATTTCTATTATATCAGATATTATATCCTCAGATAAAATATGCTCCACTATTACTATGAAAATAATGTGTATGTACCCAGATAGCCAAGAATGTTAAAATCACGTTTTATCAAAGCTTTGCGACAAGGTGTGCTTTAATTTTGACAACAATTTTGTAGCAAACATTTGTCTTGTTTTGGTTTGTCAAAAAGTTTGAAGCAAATTGACAGAAAAATTTTTCGTCTCACGATGCTGTAAATAATAGGAAAATGTTTGCCCGTAAATTTTACGCATAGAAGAACACGTATGATGCTAATTCACGGTGTAACACAAACTTTACGCCACTTAGTAGCAAATCTTGTTATACACGCTATAATAGCAAATTTACGACAAGAACAGAGCAAAGCTTATTGTACACAATATGATAACACATTTACGGAAAGAACAGAGCGAAGTATACTCTGGCACAACGAGACGCAAAATTCACGCAAATAACAGAGCAAACCTTGCCATGCACGGCATGACAGCAAATTTACAACTTTACTTTATTACAAACTTTACAAAAATATAATATTCTGCCGATAGTTCGTTTATTCATCGCTATGCGACGCGCTATATGCATCCATCTCGTATTTGATTTTTAGTCATGAGAAGTATATAAAGCTTGCAAAGAGCAACTGGTAGAAGATTAAAAATATAATTATTTCTATCAGTTTAATTACTGATACAATCCCAACATAAGGAATTCAGATATTGGACTGATTGTTTCTCTTAGATCGGGCAGATAAATGTCTGAAAAAGTTTAAATCATCCGTTTATTGTTTACTTAAAATGTAAATATATATATATATATATATATATATATATATATATATATATACATGTATATATATATATATATATACATATATATATATATAAAATTCATATATTCATCATATTATAAATTCATTTTCAATTATTCATATATTATCATCATCTCATAATTATAATAAATGTCATCTAAGACTTTGTCTGTGCGGTCACATAGCTTCTAAAAACGACGTGTCAAACAAAGAACGGATTGTTTCACAAAATAGTCCTCTCTGCGAGATTTATCGTTTCTCACAATTTGTCACAGAAGTCCTGAATCACTCACCCCGTATAGAAAATTACCATAAATTTGCTATCACGCCATGCACAGCAAGGTTTGTTCTGATCTTGTTACAAATTTGCTATCATATCGTGCATGGCAAGGTTTGCCCTATTCTTGCCACAAATTTGTTGTCATGCCGTGCACGGCAAGGTTTGCCCTATTCTTGCCATAAATTTGCTGTCATCCCGTGCACAGCAAGGTTTGTCCTGTTCTTGCCACAAATTTGCTGTCATGCCGTGCACGGCAAGATTTGCTCTATTATTTGCGCAAAATGTGCATCACACTATTGCGACAAGCCTTGCCAGCAAAAGCTAAGCTTTTTGCGGACACACCTTGTCACAATTTTGCTGTAAAGGCATGCTCGGGTTTGCTGCAAACTTTCCGCAAAGTTTGCATCATTTTGCTTGCTGGGTAAGTCAATTACATTACCACATAAATCCAATATATGATATTGCACCATTGCAACTAATTTTACTGTTACAGCTGTATGTTTTCTAAATCCAGTTCGTATTTTATCTTCTACGTATGGTTTAATTTTTTCAAGAAATATACTTACTTCTTCTTCATCGCAATAATTGCTTGGTAATTCTTTAAAGTCTTTTGATTTATTTATAATCCCATCTTTCCTTTTTCTTGGTTGAGAAAAAATATCTTCATTAAAAGGAAATTCGTTACTATGTTCGATTGATGGCTCCATTTATTAGTGAAAATTTGTATCAACATATTTTTTTCAGAGTTAACATTCTTAACATTCTTAAATTTGTGAAAGTTCTGAATGTAATTCATCATTTTGTTGTAATAGTTTATTAATAAATTTATCTAATTTGATATGCCATTCTAGTTTAAAATGTCTAGTCATGTATCGTTTTTGAACTTCTTTAAAGCATACATCACAAGTAATTTTTTCATTTTGAAGTTTTTTACATTCATAGCAGGTGTAACTGATTCCTTATTTTAAATTATTTGATTTAACAAAATTACAATGTGATTTATTAATTTGACATGTGGAACATTTCCTCTCCATTTATCATATAAAATTTTTATTAAGTCAACAATCAATTCTTTATCACCAAAATGCTTACGAAGTGATTAGATCCTTCTTATTTATCCATTGGTTATGTGTATTATCAAGGCCTAGCCATTTAACATAAACTTTATTTCCTTTTCTTTTTAATATTTTTTCAACTAAATAGATGTTAGATGAAATTTTAGTTTTTTATAGTTCTTGTTCATAAAAAGTTCCTTTAATCTCTTCACCTTTCATATCTTTAATATGATAATATGGAAGTATGTTTTTAAAAACTTTATCTATTACAAATATTTCAGTTGACCAATTAGGCGTATATCCTTTTTCAAATATATGCTTTAATTTATTATTTCTTACATAATCACCAACTTTGAATCGCGTCCTACGGACTAAGCCTTTCGGGCGCCTTTCAGGCGCCTTCTCATGCAGTTTACTAGTTTTTTCAAGCGGCTTTTTAAAGGTTTTACCTGAATTAAGTCCTTCGGGAGTAAAAGTGACGTTTAGGGGATGCAGCCCCGATGACCTTGACCTTGACATATGTTGTCATCATTCTATTAATTAAAATTGTAGCAATATATATACAAAGTGTTCTAGAAGTATCGCATTTACAATATTGTAAATTATACAATTTACAATAAATATACATATAATTTTTATTTACAATAAATATATGTTACGACAAACTGATAACTATATGCACATTTTCGAACCTGCACCGTGTTATCTTATAGTTGAAAATTATATTTTTTTAGCAATCGCGAGATGCATATTAATATATACCAAACGTTCTGCAAGTCACGCATTTTTCTTCTTATTCTGTTCTCTTGAATGTGTAGATTGTTCAATTTACGAAAGGAAATGCGATACTTCTAGAACACTTTGTATATATATTGCTACAATTTTAATTAATAGAATGATGACAACATATGTCAAGGTCAAGGTCATCGGGGCTGCATCCCCTAAACGTCACTTTTACTCCCGAAGGACTTAATTCAGGTAAAACCTTTAAAAAGCCGCTTGAAAAAACTGCAGTAAACTGCATGAGAAAGCGCCTGAAAGGCGCCCGAAAGGCTTAGTCCGTAGGACGCGATTCAAAGTTGGTGATTATGTAAGAATTAATAAATTAAAGCATATATTTGAAAAAGGATATACGCCTAATTGGTCAACTGAAATATTTGTAATAGATAAAGTTTTTAAAAACATACCTCCATATTATCATATTAAAGATATGAAAGGTGAAGAGATTAAAGGAACTTTTTATGAACAAGAACTATAAAAAACTAAAATTCCATCTAACATCTATTTAGTTGAAAAAATATTAAAAAGAAAAGAAAATAAAGTTTATGTTAAATGGCTAGGCCTTGATAATACACATAACCAATGGATAAATAAGAAGGATCTAATCATTCGTAAGCACTTTTGGTGATGAAGAATTGATTGTTGACTTAATAAAAATTTTATATAATAAATGGAGAGGAAATGTTCCACATGTCAAATTAATAAACCACATTGTAATTTTGTTAAATCAAATAATTTAAAATATGGAATCAGTTACACCTGCTATGAACGTAAAAAACTTCAAAATGAAAAAATTACTTATGATGTATGCTTTAAAGAAGTTCCAAAACGATACATGACTAGACATTTTAAACTAGAATGGCATATCATATTAGATAAATTTATTAATAAACTATTACAACAAAATGATGAATTACATTCAGAACTTTCACAAATTTAAGAATGTTAAGAATGTTAACTCTGAAAAAAATATGTTGATACAAATTTTCACTAATAAATGGAGCCATCAATCGAACATAGTAACGAATTTCCTTTTATTGAAGATATTTTTTCTCAACCAAGAAAAAGGAAAGATGGGATTATAAATAAATCAAAAGACTTTAAAGAATTACCAAACAATTATTGCGATGAAGAAGAAGTAAGTATATTTCTTGAAAGAACTAAACCATACGTAGAAGATAAAATACGAACTGGATTTAGAAAATATACAGCTGTAACAGTAAAATTAGTTGCAATGGTGCAATATCATATATTGGATTTATGTGGTAATGTAATTGACTTACCCAGCAAGCAAAATGATGCAAACTTTGCGGAAAGTTTGCAGCAAACCCGAGCATACCTTTACAGCAAAATTGTGACAAGGTGTGTCCGCAAAAAGCTTAGCTTTTGCTGGCAAGGCTTGTCGCAATAGTGTGATGCACATTTTGCGCAAATAATAGAGCAAATCTTGCCGTGCACGGCATGACAGCAAATTTGTGGCAAGAACAGGACAAACCTTGCTGTGCACGGGATGACAGCAAATTTATGGCAAGAATAGGGCAAACCTTGCCGTGCACGGCATGACAACAAATTTGTGGCAAGAATAGGGCAAACCTTGCCATGCACGATATGATAGCAAATTTGTAACAAGATCAGAACAAACCTTGCTGTGCATGGCGTGATAGCAAATTTATGGTAATTTTCTATACGGGGTGAGTGATTCAGGACTTCTGTGACAAATTGTGAGAAACGATAAATCTCGCAGAGAGGACTATTTTGTGAAACAATCCGTTCTTTGTTTGACACGTCGTTTTTAGAAGCTATGCGACCGCACAGACAAAGTCTTAGATGACATTTATTATAATTATGAGATGATGATAATATATGAATAATTGAAAATGAATTTATAATATGATGAATATATGAATTTTATATATATATATGTATATATATATATATATATATATATATATATATATATATTTACATTTTAAGTAAACAATAAACGGATGATTTAAACTTTTTCAGACATTTATCTGCCCGATCTAAGAGAAACAATCAGTCCAATATCTGAATTCCTTATGTTGGGATTGTATCAGTAATTGAACTGATAGAAATAATTATATTTTTAATCTTCTACCAGTTGCTCTTTGCAAGCTTTATATACTTCTCATGACTAAAAATCAAATACGAGATGGATGCATATAGCGCGTCGCATAGCGATGAATAAACGAACTATCGGCAGAATACTATATTTTTGTAAAGATTGTAATAAAGTAAAGTTGTAAATTTGCTGTCATGCCGTGCATGGCAAAGTTTGCTCTGTTATTTGCGTGAATTTTGCGTCTCGTTGTGTCAGAGTATACTTTGCTCTGTTCTTTCCGTAAATGTGTTATCATATCGTGTACAATAAGCTTTGCTCTGTTCTTGTCGTAAATTTGCTATTATAGCGTGTATAACAAGATTTGCTACTAATTGGCGTAAAGTTTGTGTTACACCGTGAATTAGCATCATACGTGTTCTTCTATGCGTAAAATTTACGGGCAAGCCTTTTCCTATTATTTACAGCATCGTGAGACGAAAAATTTTGCTGTCAATTTGCTTCAAACTTTTTGACAAACCAAAACAAGACAAATGTTTGCTACAAAATTGTTGTCAAAATTAAAGCACACCTTGTCGCAAAGCTTTGGCAAATCGTGATTTTAACATTCTTGGCTATCTGGGTACATACACATTATTTTCATAGTAATAGTTGAGCATATTTTATCTGAGGATATAATATCTGATATAATAGAAATTATAAATAATAACATTTTAAATAAATTTGATAACTTTAATGCAAAAAATACAAAGTATACGTTTGATAGAGTTATTCAACTTGATTTACAGTCCGATAAATATACCCCTCTTCGAGGTGGAACTTATGTTAAATTACCCAATTATATTATAGCAAAAAAATGCTGCGTTAATGTTAACAATACTAAAACTAATAAATTTAAATGTGAAAAGCAAGAAAATCTTAGATGCTTTGAATATGCAATAGAGAGTATACTTAATCCTGCTAATGATCATTCAGAAAGACCTTCCAAATATGATATATCGAGGTATGAAATTTTAAATATGAATTATCCCGAACAAATTATAAAAGAAAATACGAAAAAATATGAAGATTTTTTAAATATAGCTATAAATGTTTATCGAGTAGACGAGAATAATGGTAAGTTTACTATTGGTCAAGCTATTATAAGTGATAATTATAAAGATAGAAAATGTATACATCTTTTAATATACAAAGAGCATGTAGTTGGAATTACAAATATGAGTGCTTTATTAAGAGGACAAATAACAAAACAACACAGAAAGCGATACATATGTGAAAAATGAAATGATTCGTTTGAGAAAAAAGAAAAGTATAATGATCATGTTGCTCTATGTATATATGAAAAACAAAAAATAACAATGCCCACTAAATTAAATAGACAATATTTTTCCATAGGTGCAGAGCAATATCATCCATATACAATTAGTTCAGATTTTGAAGCAACATTACAACAATTAATTATGAAAAATGTCAATCATGAACATAAGCCGAATAGTTTCTGCTTTGATACAATAGACGACATTATTTTGATACGAGTGATCATAAAATCGATTGGATGCCACAAGTAAATGAAAAAGTAATCGGTTTATTCAAAGATGAATATCTTGGGATAGCTTTAAAAGAATGGGTTGGATTAAGATCTAAAATGTATGCTTTTAGATACGATGAAACTGAAACCAAGTTTTGTAAAGAATCTAAAAAGTTTATAACAAAAATAAAAGAAATGTGACCTTGGATGCGGACTATGAAGATATCTCTTCGTTAAATAAGCTAGATGCTACTAACACTATGCGCTGTGAAAAACATTTAAAAAATTGCGCTTTTCAAAATGTATTTAAAATATTCAATTGGTGGATGAATCATCATAAAGGTTCACCCAAACATTATTTAGAATAAACTATTGTTAAAATATATTTTATTCTCTTTTATTCCTTCCTTTTCCTCTTTCTTATCCCAGTATGCGAGTATTAAATTTCTGTACGTGACGTTAGATAGCGGCGTCAGCTAGTTAATTAAAACATGAATGTTACATTTCAATACATGGACATAGACTTTAAATATTTGAATTGCGTATAAATAATTGTTTTGTCGTTCATAGCCGTTCAATGACCGTTCGATAGTCGTTCGATAGCCGTTCAAAACCATTCCATAGTCGTTCAATAGTCGTTCATAGCCGTTCAATGACCGTTCGATAGTCGTTCGTATCCGTTCAATGGCCGTTCGATAGTTGTTCAAATCCGTTCGATAGTCGTTCAATAGTCGTTCATAGCCGTTCAATGGCCGTTCGATAGCCGTTCGATAACCGTTCAAAGCCGTTCGATAGTCGTTCAATAGTCGTTCATATCTGTTCAACGGCCGTTCGATAGCCGTTCAAAACCATTCGATTGTCGTTCAATAGTCGTTCATAGCCGTTCAATGGCCGTCCGATAGTCGTTTGTATCCGTTCAATGGCCGTTCGATAGCCGTTCGTATCCGTTCAATGGCCGTTCGATAGCCGTTCAAACCCGTTCGATAGTCGTTCAATAGTCGTTCATATCCGTTCAACGGCCGTTCAATAGCCGTTCGATAGCCGTTCAAAACCATTCGATAGTCGTTCAATAGTCGTTCATAGCCGTTTAATGGCCGTTCGATAGTCGTTCGTATCCGTTCAATGGCCGTTCGATAACTGTTCAAAGCCGTTTGATAGTCGTTCATAGCCGTTTAATGGCCGTTCGATAGCCGTTCGATAGCTGTTCAAAGCTGTTCAATACCCGTTCGATAGTCGTTCAATAGCCGTTCGATAATGGTTTAAATATTATAATAATATATTATTCATATTTAAAAGACTTTAAATAGTTGTCTGTGGAAACATGCTAATTTTTGTTTTCTTATCAAGAGCTGAGAGTAAGCGTTCTTCGTAAAGTGATACATCCCCTACTCTAAAATGTTTAATCGAGACAATGTCTATCCCGGTATGTCCGTCACAAAGTGTCTGACTGTTCGTGAGGTAGTTTTGAAAGAAGTGAAGTGAAAAAAGTATAAAAATGGCTCAAGAGATGATTAATATGTCGCGGCAAGCAACCAAATTTTATCAAAAGATATTAGATGCTGCAAAGGCTGCATTTTTACCGTGGGTACGTAGTTTTGTGGTGTACATCTTTTGTGCAAATTGTGTATTATAATTTTTACATTATATTTACAGTGCCTCATCGATGTCCGCATAGACGGATTTGTAAATATCGATCGACAGAGGGTGCGTATGTTGCGGCGGAACGCACAAAAAGATCTTGTAGAGTTATGGGGTGACACCCAACAGGCCCGCGAGTGGGCGGAAATATTTCCGCTTAATGATATCTTTTGCCTTCGAAAGCTTTTCGAGCTCGAACCCTATGACGATTACAGTGATTATTTCGGTGATGAAGATTGGGAACTGGAAGAGCTAAAAGAACCTCCGAATAAGAAGCATAGAACTAACTGTAAATATCTTCTTTTTAAAATTTTAGTACGTTCAAACTAGATTAATATACTAATACTTGTTTTTCTGTTTCATAAGGAGCGCCGCCTTATTATTATATTATACATATTTTATATCTTTTTGTATATTTTATATTTTTATATTATTATTATGTTTTATTATTTTTAAACACACACACACACATTTAAACGAATACACAATTTTGAATAAATATTATTATTAGTATATTAAAAATGTCGATTATTTCTGCGTCTTCTTCTTTCCTTTTCCCACTCGTGCATGCCTCGCATTATCTCTCTCTTTCTCCCGCGAACGTCATCTTTTTCCCACGCCAATGCGGACTCTATCCTTTTCCTACTCGTGCATACCTCGCGCTATCCTTCTCGCACCACCTTGCGAACGCTATCTCTCTCTCCCACGTGCATGCGAACATTTCGCGCTCTCTCTCTCTCTCTCTCTCTCTCTCTCTCTCTCTCTCTCTCTCTCTCTCTCTCTCTCTCTCTCTCTCTCTCTCTCAAGTGCATGCGAACGCCATCCTTCTCCCACATGCATGCAATATCTTCGCGCCTTTCTTTTCCAACGTGCATGCAAACGCTATCCTTGTCTTACGCTCATATGGACGCCTCGCGCTATCCTTCTCCCACGCCCATAAAATATCATTAGCGCTAACCTTCTCTTACACATTGCGGACGCCTCGCGCTATCCTTCTCCCACGCCTCCTCGCGGCATCGCGTTCCCTCTTCCCCGCGGGTCCCTCGCCTATCGGTTTCGCCGCGATCCCCCTATTCACCGCGGGTCCCCCACCAATCGGTTTCGCCGCGGGTCCCCCTCCCCCTCTCCGCGGACCCCTCGCCTACCGGTTAGGTTAGCGGGTCCCTCAGGTTAGGTTAGGACGTGGTCTCCCCTCCCCCCCCTCTCCGCGGACTTCTCGCCCATCGGTTAGGACGCGGTCGCCTCCCCCTCCTCTCTCCGCGGACCCCTTGCCCACCGGTTAGGACGCAATTCCCCGCGTGACGTCATACCCCCCGCGCTGGTTTCCCCTCGCCCCCCCCCCCCCGAGGACCTGCGTTAGAACTCTCCTTGCTATATTACTAATTTCAAGCACAATAGTATTATATAATTAATGAACTCAAGCAACATATTCAATAGTACGGATTTCTTAGAATATAAAATTAGTATTGTAATCTAAGTTATATTGCCACATTGCAACAGTTTAAACCAAATATCACGTTTTGTAACAAAAATCAAATAAAAATGCTTTTATAGCGAATATCTTATAAGCTATTTCAATATTAATGAAAACAAAATAATTAAAAAAGAAAATACAAAAATAATCAAATCAAGCATCAAATCAAACATGAAATTAGATATAATACATAAATTAAAATGTAATATGATAATAAATATTTCATATAAAATTCTTAAAATTTAAAACGCCATTATTGTCGTATTTTTTTTGCATATTATGCAACCATGTTTTGATCTGCGGCGATATGCGACGAATAAGAGATCCATATTTATTCCTTATCTTCTGAATCTCTTTTAGAGATGGCAATGTTTTATTTTCCATATATTTTGCGATTGCTTGAAGCGTTGTTTCTTTTTCTTCTTCGGTCCATCGTACCCGTTTTGTTTTTCCATAAGGGGATGCTAAAATATAGATATTATAAAAATACATGTATGTATGCACAGAAATATTATATTATTTGTTATACTACAATAAAACATAAGAAGTTTAATATTAATTCCAGACTTAAACTTTTTAATTTTATATTTAACGACATTAGATTATTGAATTTTCAATATATTTTATTGCACTTTCTTCTTTTAAATCTTTTGTCAAATTTATGTCTATACTCAGAATGAATAATATGTGTAAAAAAAAAGATACATTATGAGCGCAAATGTCAAATTAACAGAAGAGATTTTAAAAATAAATATCATAAAATATAATATATAATAAAATTTTTCAATGCTCATATAAATAGATCACTAAACAAGTGATCCAAGTCATTCCTAACATTGTGAGAAAACAAATAATGTAAGCATTGCACTTAAAAAATTAGTCTCAATTTTTTTAATTTAGAAGATTTTAAGTTAATTTTAGATTCAAATAATTAAATTACGATTTACTTGAATACAATTTATAAATTAATGTTTCTCTAACAATCTTAAGAATGTGACTTGGATCATTTTTGTTCTAAATCACTCATATATTTTTATATATTTATATATATATATATATTTATATATATGTATAAACTTTCAATACGTGGTTTTTACAAAACTTTTCTTTAACATACGTGAATCTTGATACAAAGACTTTTTAAATCACGTACTTTTCTGAGCTATCAGAAACCGGAAAAGAGCCATGAGCCCTCTCTGCGTCGCCTTTTATACTCCTGCATCCCCACTCTTCACATCCCTACTCCTGCATTGTTCCTACTCTATCTTTCCAATCGGCGGCTCGACGCATGCGTAGTGACTCTAGCGCGGAACTTTTCGCTAACTCAAAATATTGTATCTCTAATAATTATTTGCGCCGCGGTTTCTACAATTAATTACTCAAATAAACGAATAATTAAAATAAAATGACAATATAAATCGTTTTCATACAATATTACTTAATCTTATTTATGCCCGCAGGTTAACCTAAACTATGCTTTAAAATATCTTAAGTCGTCACAAATCATAAAATAATATCAAACAAGCCCTTCAAAATAAATTAACCAAAAATTCACAAAAGTGCAGTTCGTTTGCACTTTGAGTGCAGCATCCGAAATTGCTACACTTTCTATCAAGCTCGTAAAATAATATCTGGGGAATTTTTCTTAGCCTACAATCACAGAACAGTTATTACATATAAACAATTACAAATAACCTTAAAACTAGACAGAGTGTACCGCCGTGCCCTTTGCTACACTTTTCCTGTAATCGCTATTTACGAGCACTTTTCTTGCTCGATTTAACTGTCTTTTTGCCCGGCTTCCACTCACTATCGCTATCCGATGTTTCGGACCCCGTGATCTCCTCCAGCACGGATTTCGTCATCTTTTTGCCCTCTTTATCGACACTTGCTTCTTTCGACACCGATCGGTATTTCGGTGTCCTTTTCTCGCTTGGCGCCAATATTGGTGACGCGCTTCCTCGTTGACCCGTCGAGGTTGTGGGTTCGTCATCCGGCTTCAATTGTCAGTCAATAATTCTTCAATCTTCCTGAAGTATATGTCTTTATCCAGAGCGACAGTAATGTTTTCCTTATCCGCACGTGTGACAATAAGATTATTGTTTTGTTTAAAAAATGTATTGAAAGTATGAATTAATTGTTTTAGGTGTGTATTAAATTCGCATTTAGGGATCGAGTAATTAGGGAGATTATTAATAATATTAACTGAACGGTTTCTAATTGCCACTTGTGTTGCTGGAGGAAGTTTAATAAGATTGCTCTCGATATTTTTTATGAACTCTGTAGTTAGTTTATCATTGTTATTAATGTCCATTCAATGTCCTACATGAACATCTTAAGATCCTTTTTTATAAGACGAACTCTAATTCTGACAACAAAAAACAGATGGTCTCAGACGAGTCTGAGAGAGACTCTTATTTCACAATACCGTATGTTCCTGCAATTTCGGAACAATTTAAGAACATTACTAGAAACTTAAATGTTAAATTATCATATCGAAGTCTTAATAAATTGAATAAATTCATTAGGGCTCACAAAGACTCTTGTCCACAATCTACTTGTAGTAATGTTGTCTCCAAAATTGCGATAATTGTGATGCATCTTATGTGGGACAGACGAAAAAACAATTACATACTAGAATTTCGGAGCATAGAAATCATATCCAGAGCAACACGACCAATCATTCCGTTATAACAAATCATAGATTAGCCTATAACCACGATTTTAATTGGGACAATGTTGAAATATTAGACAAAGGACCACACCTACATAAACGATTAATTGCTGAAGTTTTACACATAAAAAGGCAAAAAAATAGTCTAAATTTGCAGACAGATATTGAATGTCTTCCTGAAACGTATTTGAATGTACTCGAGAAGCTCTCTAAAATTTGACTTGCGTTATTATCTTTGTTTTATGCGAAGCATAATTTTTTCTTGATATTGACATTATGTACACAATTCTCCATACCTATACTTTTTGTATTTTAATCGACTAGACCGTCGTTTGCGCCGCCAGATTTTATCTTTTTGACAACAATATTATGTTCCGCTTCACCTCTGCGTTCAACTAATTATGTCATTGTGCCGTTATAAGCCGTCGTGTCAAGTTCTAATTATGTATATCTATTGATCATTGAGTGCAATGAATTCTGAATGTTCTCTTGCGTGTAAGTTTTCTTTGGAGATTTGTTATATTTTCGATTCTCACATTATTAACCGTATAAAAATTTAATCCGATTATTGACAGGCATTATTGGAAATGTAACGTACCGCCATGCTTGTACATCGATTGAATTTTCAACTCTCGGCCTAATAATCGAGGAATTGTCCTTTTTGTCAACTACAAGGATGCGTCTGGATGTATATCATGATGTTGTGAGAGATCTCTGTCTTATAATTTTTGACGTCTTACGGCTTACCGACTAAGTATTTGCGATGTGATCTACGCTTTTGTAATTTTTTTATATTTTTTTGATACTAATACTCCGTGCGCTGATAATGACCCAAAAAAGGGCCGAAACGTTCGCTTTACGCGTATTTTTATGCTACTTTGAGATTTTGTTTGTAATAAACTTTTATGTGCTCTTATTACTGCGCTGTGCTCTCATTGCCATTGTATCTCATGCTTAACTAATTTTTATCTTTAGAGCCTTACTTTTATATTTAATCTTATTTATGTATTTGTTTAATTTATTCTAAATAATTCGTGAGTTTTGTGGATTTTGTGACTTAGGATCTGTGATTTTGAAGACTTGTGCTGTTATTGGAAGAAACGATGATTACCCTCCTTATGAATTTTTGGCAATCCATAGGCCCTCGGTAAGAAGAAGGCGCTGGATTGTAAACCTCTATAGGTTGAAACAGGAATGAATTCGCGGTCCCTCCATCTCTTCAACAAACCATGTAGGTCCGAGATAATTCTGTTAACTGGATTCCTTGTAACCACCGAATATGTTTCCGAGTCACCAAGTAAATCATCCATTTTCGCAATGTACAATGTTTTATCAATCGCAACGGTTGTTTCCTTTGTCGGCACGTGTGAACAAAATATCCGAGTTGTTTTTGGTGAATTCTTTGGTAGACGAAAGAACCAACATGATTTCCCTGTCAAACTCGCCCCGATAACGAGTGCCGCTCTTATTAATAAAATTAATAAAACTAAATTTTTCAATTTTAATATTTAAAAAATATTTACAACATTTATAAAATAATGAAACATCATTTATTTCAGCTATGGGCGCAGAAAGTATAATAATAAAACATTAATGTTATTATAGTAAAAAATACATTTTATTATGGTAAAATACATTATTTTTTGTTCGGGAGTCGATCTCGACGAGATCGCCCGAAACTGAAAGAGACGCTCAGAGATGAGCGAGAAGCGGTGTGTTACGCGAATCCGTAGATCCGCTGGAGGATAAGGAGATTGAAATGAGTCGAGTGCAGATGTTAAGAAATGTTCTTTTTTATTTCGACTAATAGGAGCGAGCGACGGCACGTATTCCGCGATTCCGACGGAGATCTTCAAATGTCCTGTTAATGTTTGCCCTTTTTCGCGGTTCGGAAATCTTGATTAAGAGCTTCTTGCTAGAAACTCTCGCGACAGCGGAAATCTTGCACGCGAACGCCGGGTGTTGCTTGGCGCGAGGCAGAGGACATTCGCGGAACGGTTAACGTGCGGCGACTCTCGGACTCCACACTCTTAACACTTAACTTTCACGATGTCTTAGCACTAACTGAGTGAATAATAAAGTTTGAGATATGACCGAATTGACCGCCGTGAGAATATGAATGCGATTGTATGGCGAGACAATTCGGACCGATTTGAGACGAGTAAGCCTACTGCGTACGCGACACGAGCGAGAATAAGACACGAAAGAATATCATACGAGAAATGATGATATTAGAAACTATGATCGATTGCTATCGACCAGCTCGAATCGTTGTCGTAGGCAGACTAAATCGACCGACCGCGGAAACTCGCGCTCTGCTGATCTGAATAACAAGTTTTTCTGATTTCGAACCTTCTCGAACCAGGTGTTTGTCACAGTTTTTCATTCTAAGAAGAATGCGATCACGCACCGAGCGGGTGACCGCGACGCTGTTTGTTCTGTGTTTTATTTTCTGAGGCAATCGTTTTAATATAACGGCGAAATTTAGAAACGAAATTTTAATGATTCAATTTTGAACATTTTTATTATATTAAAATACATTTTTTATTCTTTTTTTTTATTACATTTTATATATACATTTTATTTTATTGTAATAATGCAAACGGAAATTCTTGTAAGCCTTCGAGAATTCAGTAAAGACAACTAACTATTAATTAACTACATTTTATTTTATAATGCACAAAACATATATGTATAAGTTTATATTTATTATAATTATAAATATATACTGTGACGTTGCCGTCTCGCGCGCGTCCGCCGAGTCCCTCTCCGATCGAAAAGCGCGGGCTAAAGGGCCACGCCAGTCGAATAATTGCGAGAACCGTACCGTTACCTCCAGAGAGGCGTCATTAATCGAGATTTCGTGCTTAATATTAATTTCATTTGTTATTTTCTGTTCGTATGAATAATTGATTTGGGAGCCTCATCGGAAGAACAAGCGGAAAATCGCTGAAACATCACGGAAAACATCATCGTCAATCAAGGATGACCGCCGAGGGGCAAGGAGCCAGCACTCCGAGAATTCAAAGCATCTAACGTCTGGCTACGTCACAATGGGATCAGGACCCGCATACGTGATGCGCGACGCACGGGACAGCGAGAAAATCCTCGCGCAAGGACTCAGGCCCGTGCGGATCCGGTCCCCGCGGACGGACTGCAACCACGCTCCCGATGGCGTGACACGGCCTCAGGAAAAGACGATCGAAAGGATTTCAGCGATGTTTCCGGCCAAGCCGTTCGCTCTAGACCTCGCGACGGCCCTGCGGAAAGGGTCCCAGCGAATTATTGTTCGAATTACCGGGGGCACGCGCACCCCCGTTACGACCGTAAGCGCGCCGCCCGCCGGCCACAGCGCGTGATAACGCGTGATTGGCCGCGATAATACGCACCCCGTATGCGCAGCCCCGGCTGGCCCACAGGTATCGATTCTGGATCGCGACGATCCAGGATTAGACTAGCGTGAACTCGCGTGCGAGATAGAGGCGTTGATTATAGAGGCGATCTGGAAATACTAGAGCGAGCGAGAGCGATTGTGACCACGAGCGGAGAGGATCCCGGCGATTCGAGACGAGGAGGATCGGGCCCGAGAGGACGACGTCACCCCGGGGGCCCTCGCAGGAGAGTTATCGAGCCGGTGAAGTTACCCTCTGCCATATTCGCCACTCGCGATCGCGCCCGGAATCGTTTCGTTCTGTCGTCGTCGTCGGGAATTCGTACTTTGGTGTACGGGCTAAGCCCGATTCTTTAGTGTAGATTTTCGCGTCACGGCCATGTCGTCAAGCGATTCGAGCCCCGGAGCCTCGAAAGTATCGGTTTCCGCAGATCGAGACATTGCCTCGTGTTTTTAATAAACCGTATGTCGTCTCTCTGGAGATTCGGATTCCGTAGATTATATTTGCGTTGGTTCTCGCACGTCTAGCGTTTAAGTCTCGTTCGTGCTGTATGTCGGTCGTTTGAGTGTGAGTGTGATTCGCGTCAATTTGTTATATTACTTTTGTCCTTCGTTTGTGAATCTTCGCGTATAAAATTGGCGTGCACGACCGGTGCAACTTTCCTTCATGATTATTGTACGGGTTACGTGAGAGTGTGAACCGCGTAAATTCGACGTATTCTGTCGGTTGTAAAGCACCGCGTCTCGAAATTGTGAGCGCGTTTTGTGAGAGTTTCCTCGCGATTTTTGCATGAATTGCGTGTGTGCCGAGTATTCGATTCTGCGTAAAAGGTCTGTCCGAAATCGAAGCATGTCCGCGTTGTATTAATTGCCTGTTAATCTTAAGTTGCGTATTAATAATTTAGCGGTAATAGCGGGCGATAAGATCGCCGTTGGCGAGATGATATCGAGAATTGATTCGGATTTTCGCCCGAATTATAGAAGAACGCAATAATCAATTTCTTCGCAGTGCGAGGCGTAATTCAAGCCGAGCGAACATTCCGGCCGATATAACGGGTCGGTCTCGGCGTACGCACTCCGGGGTTTCGCGCCCCGCGTCTAACACCCAGTCTCGCAGCCGCGTTTCTTTTACCGCCGCCGTATATCCGCGCGGTTTATCCTTACTATTCATGAGGAGCTGCGGCTCCCGCTATTCTAATAAATCTGTTAATTTCTCTGTTTAATTTACGAGTTTCTTTCCAGTTGTGTTTGTCGTTTACGTACTTGTCGTCTCTTGCACAATTTCTCGCGTTCGATTAACACTCGCCCTGCCCCTCTACTGTTAGGCGAGCTAGTCAGCCCGTGGCGAATTCCGGCAATTTCTTTCGCGTCTATTTCGCGCTTATTTCGTGTGTCTCGCGAATTGATACGTGAAAGATCGTATCTGGCGCCCAAGTTCGATTCTCGCGATTATCTCTCGGATATCGTCACGGTACGCGCGGAACTCCTACCATCCCGTTCCCACCTGGCGCGTGGATCTTTTTCTCCGTTTTCCCGTTTTTGTCAACGACCCTTCCGCATCTCCCGTTCGGCGAATTAGCTCCTGTTCGTCGGCGCAATTTACACCCGCACGACGAAGAGAACGAGTCGGCGGCCGCGTTTATCGCTCAGCCGCGAGACGGTAGGAAAAGTCGTCGCAATACTTATACATAATATGTATTGAATACATTGGTAAACAAAATTGCACATTTACATTTCTGCGACGTCATCCATATAAATGTAAACAACAATGTAATAAATAACAAATGTAAATAAATAAAATCTAAGTATAAAATCTACGTATTATTAAAAAGTATCAATTTTGATAATTTTTGCCGTTTACTGACGGGGTTTACAATATCTTTGTTTAACGTATTAGAATATGAATACATTCGAATTGTTAAATATTTCCGACAAATAATATTTATTATCTGTAAGCGGTGCGGCGTATCTATACCTATCTCGAATCCTTCGTAGCAATCGTTACTAGCAGGAAATAAATCAGTATCTAATGCATATCTGCGTGTTACTCGACAAATTATTTGAGAATATGCATCTTTATTTGGTAGCTTATTTTTACTGTTTACTAATGATTGACGGAACTCCATTTCGGTGGCATGAACAATTTTGTGTACATGATTTGATGCGTACACTAAACGCCCCTTATTTTTTACGTCAATTAATATTGTGTACGACGAAATGTTATATTCTCTATCACCGACTTTTCTTATGAGATTGGCAATGCAATCTTTACATGTTAATTTAAAAATAATTTTTTTGGCTACAAAACCTGCTATATAATATAAAATATTTTCTTGAAGGAAACTACTATCATTCACATTGATATTATGATATGATTCTTCGTTCTCAGCGTCGTCAAATAAATTGTCATTAATATCAGAATCTGTGCTATCTGTGCTAATGTTATCATGCCAATTTTGAAAAATTTTTTTTTATCAATGTTAATTTAAATAGTACATCGTTTTCTGTATCAAAACCGGTACAATTAGCTTTCACTGATGCTGAAATTGAATTTTTTACTAATAAACTTTTCATAGCAGCTTTGAATTGCAGCACATTTGGATTGTTATTCCAACTATGTCGCCTTCGCACTTGCGCAAAAAATAATTCTAAATGATCCTGGCTAAACCTGTATGTCATTAGATATTTAAAACAGGGTACTAACAAAATATTTTTAGCTATTTGAAAAATTGACTTAACAGCAGCCACAAAACCTACGATAAAAGCTTTTCGTCTACCAGCACATAACTTATTGTTATCAGGTCCCATTAGAGTATATAAATACTCAATTTTTTGTTCCATTCTTTGTTGCAAGAAGTTAATATTATTATAAAAAATTGGTTTTTTAAATCCCTTTCCGAAAGAATTGCGGGAATTTAAAAAATCGAAAATTTCGTCAATTGCCTTGATAAATTCTATTGTGCCAGCACAATCTTTAAATTCTTCAATTTCTGAAAATTGTAAAAATTCCAAAGCAGCAGCAGTTGAAGAACTTAAAGTCTGTGCTGCAAGCTTTACTTTCATAATATTAGCTTTAAAATTTACATGCGCAGAACTAAGTTTATTTGCAAATTTTAAATTAAGTTCGAATTGAAGCTTATGTAAATTTGTTACATGGTACCAATTGATCTGCGCAGTGGGAGATTTCATAATTTTGAGATCACCTAATGCGTTCCGGGCAAGCTTTACATTATGGCAAGCATCGGGTACGAAATGTACATCGTAACCGGAGCTCGGATGTTTAAATATGCTTTTTAGCTCACAGTAATTTGTCGTATACAAATTGCAACCTAATAAATTCATTGTTGAATAATTGACATGAGCTCCGTCACACGTAATACTCCATACCCGAATACCCGATTGTTGTGACATTATTAATGCTGTTTTTACCAATTCAGCTTGTACTGCAGCAGTTATTTTATCGACGAAAAAATAACCCACGGGCCACTTCCATGTACCTCTAAGAGAAACCAGCATGAAAACGAGGATTTCGGTGGCTTCAGTTTCTGTAGCTTCAATAGATACCCCATTGTCGTATTCGCACAATCCAACAAATTTTTCAGATGTAGCATCCCATAGCATCTGCTTTCGAATCGACATCGAATCAAATACTAAATTGCAATGACGCGAACCTTCTGGGAATTTTGATATCTCTTGAAAAACATCAGTCATGAAACCAGGTTCCGCATTAATTGACGAAATCCAATTCCTGATGCTGCTTTCATGCGGCAAATGTAGAATTGATCTGAAAATGTTAAAATAAATGTTTTAAACATTAATTAAAAATCTCATAATAAATAAACAATGACAATTTGAAAAATGTACCTGCAATAATTATAGACCTTCGGCGAGTAAAAATGTAGAGTTACAGCAAATTTTTTTATTTCACCGCTGTATCGGCAATCTTTCTTATTTCTGTTCTTATTGACCCATTCGTTCTGGAACAGTTCGCCAATGCTTCCGCTAAAATTTTGAGCAATAACTCACTTGGATCTCTCTCAAGAAGATTCTTTGCTCTGTTCATTATATATACGATTCAGTATATGTACAATATATAATTTTAAAATTCTGAATATATAATATATATATTATATATAATATATTATATATTATTTATTATGGCTCAGTATGATATTTTTATACGGGAAAGTTGCACATCCAAAAATCAGCATATATAATCACACTTGAATAACAAGATAGTTGTACGTGCGAGCTTAAATATACAGGGTGTATCTGAAATGATGCACTAAACTTTAGGAGCATATTTTAGAGGTCAAAATAAGACTTTTTTTCCTATGAACATGGGTCCGCAAATGAACCCTCCTCCGAGCTAGAGGCCCCTAAAGTTTGGGGAAAAAATACTTTATACTCAAGTCAAGGACAAGCTTTGGTTAAAATTTCAGCGCAATCGGAAGTTTATCGTTTTCGGAAGTTTATCCAAAGTAAGCCACTAAAATGAAAAAATAAAAACGTATTTCACACATTTTCGAATTTTAGCTCGGAAGGGGGTTCATTTGCGGACCCATGTTCATAAGAAAAGAAAGTCTTATTTTGACCTCTATACGCTCCTAAAATTTAGTGCATCATTTCAGATACACCCTGTATATACTGCTTTGGGACATACATATATTTATAATTTGTTATCATACTGTAGAGTTTTCAATAAGTTCCTCAAAGAATGTATTTTTTCTTCTTTTCTCGTTAACTTCTGCTTCAATGATTTAATTGTCCTCCACATTTTCTTTTTTCGTGGATTCATTTTTTGCTTCTTCAAATTTAAAAATGAACTGTCCATGATTTTCCTCGGCTTTCGAATGGTCATTTTAATGGTATCAACAATAGCACTTGTGCTGGCAGATTCTGTATTCAGCGATGAAATAGGCATAATCATAGCAGGAGCAGGAGTAGTGCCAGACTCAATCGCAGAAGTAGTGACATCCGGAGTAATAGTAGGAGCAGAAGCCTCAAAAAATATCGAAGACACAGCAAGATTTTTTAAACGCAAGCCGTTTGCGTTAGGCCTTTCCATAAAATCTGTAGCTACAAAATGAGCACTACAGATTAAATGGGTTTTCGTTGGTTTAAAATTATTTCTTCCAATGGCATTTGATCCACATTTTTAAAATATCCGGACGATTCAAAGGAAATCTGAAATACAATTATAATTTACAATTTTACAATTGAATTTATAATTTTTTAAGACCATGCGATTGCGAACTCGTTTTTTATTTTTATTTGTAATTTTATATACTAATTGTTAATTTTGCGCTGAAGATGGCTAAAATAAGTAGCCGAAACGTCCGTTTTATTAATTTGATGTCGTATTTTAAATAAAGCATTGTTGTGCACTATTTACCGCGCTTGGCTCTATTGCCCTTTCATTATATTAGATTTTATAATTTTTTAATGAACTTTTAATGAAAACTGAATGAACCATTTTTTAATGAGTTGGACACAATTTTTAATTGAAATATGATATATATTTTTATATGATATATATTTTATTGAAATAACCCGAGTCTTTCGCTTGCCGGGCGACTGCTCTTACCTCTAAGCTATTCAGACCCCACACCACCGATACTTCTCATTCGCCTTATGTGTAAATATCTATTACCAATAACGCCATCTTTCAGCCGGCGTGAACTAACAATTTAAGAAATTAAGGCTCTCAAGTGATATCACAAATTTAAATAATCGCGGGCTAGTAAGAGCCATATGCGGATGATAGTGCATCAGTTTCATAGAAAAATAAGTTTTCTATGAAACTGATTATGTGCACAGGGCACGAAATTTACTTGGTCCTATATCAAGATTTTTAAAATTAATCTCAATTCGAGATTTATAATAACCCCTCTTTACCCCCCTGGAGAGACGAAGGCGAGAAAAATATTGGGGCGAAGTCGCTGAATCGGAAATCGAACCCGAGTCTTTCGCTTGCCGGGCGACTGCTCTTACCTCTAAGCTATTCAGAATTCGGCAAGCGAAAAACTCGGGTTCGATTCCCGATTCAGCGACTTCACTCCAATATTTTTCTCACCTTCGTCTCTCCAGGGGGGTAAAGAGAGGTTATTATAAATCTCGAATTGAAATTAATTTTAAAAATCTAGGTATAGGACCAAGTAAATTTCGAGCCCTGTGCACATAATCAGTTTCATAGAAAACTTATTTTTCTATGAAACTGACGCACTATCATCCACGTATGGCTCTTACTAACCCGCGATTATTTAAATTTATAATATTCAATGTTCTAATTAATCTCCTGTTGTCGTTTTTTATGGAAAGATATAAAGGGTAAAGGAAATTGTCGATCAGGGTACACTTCGATGCTCGATAACGATAGGAATATATAAGGTGATGATGGGAAAGTGTCGATCAGGGCACACTTAGATGCTCGATAACGATGGGAATTCAGGAGAAAGGATAGAGTGTCGCCAGGGGCAATGATACATGCTCGGCAACCGGGTTTCAGGGGTTGGACCACGTCCGAGTGACAACAGCAGTATAAATTTTATGCAAAATCTAAATGTTGTCTAGTATTGATATTATATAGGAATATTTCGAATGCAGGAAGATAGATTTATGATAATAGATTATTAAGGTTGACTGACTGGGAAACTGTCAGCGACATGCCAATGCTTGACAGTGGTTTCTTCTATTATTTGAAAGATGAGAAAAAATGTCGTTAAAACATTCAAAATGCTGAATGACGATGGAATAGGAATTGAGGTAATAATTAGATGTGAAATTAATGGGCTGTCAGTCAATTGCAGAATTTGAAATAAGATTTCCAATATTTGAGAATGTACGAGTTTTTAGTGATTGTAATTACTTACCGTATTGTGACAAAGAATCCTTTTCTTGTTCAATGTCTGCTGTACTCGTTTAAGCCCTTTTCCTCGTCCGCAAAGACCTCGGTCGTGGATGAGGTAGGCTGGATTGATGTACGCAGGTATATGCACAAAGTCTTTTATTCTGAACTTTACACAACTTAAACTTATAAATTCTAACACAAGACCGATAGTATAATAAATGATATTAATGTTGAACAAAATTTATATGACAACTAAGGATGTTGCGATTAAGGAAGCTTGAGCGCGTGAAGTGATTGATCTAATTGAATACTGAAGAAAGAAGGAACATTAATGAGGTTGAATGAAGACTGACTGAGCAGAACTGAGCTTGAAATGACAAAATGAGCTGAACTGACAATGAGCTTAACGAAAGAATGACTGCTAAAATGAGCTCCTGAGGTTCAAAATCGACAGCTTATATACTATTGAAAAACAAAAGGGTTTCGGGCCGTGTGCAAATCACGTGCGCTCTAGAACTTTCTCAGGGTGCTCCGGTGGAGATTTTCCGAGAAAGGTTTGACAAATAATATTTCTAAGAATTGTCGATCGATTATTAATAAATGCTCATCGATTGTTTAGGTTTCGGCATCCGCAGTCGTAAATTACGCGGAGCCACCGCGGATTTATTTAGCTACTTATCGCTCGCCGTATCAGGTGTCATCGATGTGACTTCCTATGCGCATTCCTTTCGTATTAAATAATCTTATAATATTAAAGTCTTTAGTAGTATATGGATAATATATGTATTAATACTTATAATTATTAATTTATGGAATTATTTATTCAACTTGTTTCTACTCTGGTAATTAATTTGGAAATTATCGAATTTTAGCTTTCTATGATTGAAGAAAAAAGTTATTCTGACTGAATTGTTATATATGTATTATATATATAATCTATGATTCCATAAAATATAAGTTTCTTAAATCTATATACTTAAATATTTATAATCGCTTGACTAATGCTATAATGAGGCATATTAATTGATGTGATAATTGAATGATGATCCCTTTATGGAAACATTTTATAATAATTTGTTTTTAATTAGTCATCATAAAGTTATTGAATTGTGTTGTAATATTCTCAGGAGGGCGTGAAATAATCCTTCTTATATTATAACTTTTAATATTTTATTTATGCTTACAATACTAATTATTAGTCTAAGAAGAGATTACATACCTATATAAAAAAATATAGGGAGAACCCCTAGATGCGTACGCAGCACCTAACTAAAAAAAAACGGTAGATGGCATTAAGATTACCCTATCTACAACACTCCCCCTTAATCGAGGACATCTGATGTTACTTAAAACTATAATTATTAATACAATATAATTATTACTCTCGCATATCTTAAGAAACATCTCTCATTCCAATGCTTTCTAAACATTTTTGATGTTTAACGTTTCCAAGTTTCCTTAGTTAGTATATCCGCGATCATATCTTCGATACACATATAATTAATGGTAATGTTACCTTCTTGCACTTGTTCTCTGATATAATGGTACTTCGGTCTGATATGTTTAACTCGTTTATGAAATACTGGATTGTGAGCTAATTTTTGCGCACTTTGATTATCATTGTAGATGAGTATAGCCTTCTTAGTATTTCCGCAAAGAATCCGTATAGACGAGCTGCCTCTTTAACTGCCTCTGACATGACTACATATTCAGCTTCTGTCGACGACATTGAAGTACAATTTTGTTTTTTGCTTTCCCAGGAAATTGGACCACCTGCATATTTAAATATATAGCCTATATACGATTTTCCATCTTCTTGATTGTTTGCATAATCTGCATCTACGAATCCTATTATATCTTCTCCAGTAGGTTTGAATGTTATTCCTAAGTTTTTAGTATTATTTAAATAGCGAAGTACTCTTTTTAGCATCTTCCACTTCATTTCCGTATGCTCTCTGTTGTATTGACTGAGGAAACTTACTATAAAAGCCAGATCCGGTCTAATGTTTACTGCTAAGTGCATAAGAGATCCTGTAATATTTTGATAAGGAACATATGTGATTTTTTTACTGTTATCTTCTGCTCCTTTCATACGCAGGTCAACAGCAGTTTTTACTGGTTTACAGTTGATCATTCCAAATCTTCTTAATATTTATGCTATGTACTGCTTCTGATGAATAAATACTTCACCTGACCTTTTATTTCGCTCAATCGAGAGTCCTAAAAACTGTCTGACTTCACCTAGGTCCTTCATTTTAAATTAATTTTTGAGTTGATTTTTTAATTTTGATTTCTCTTGCGGATCATTTGAGAAAATGAAGAAATCATCTACATAAAGAGTCACTACTATTATTTTATTTCTAGTAGTTTTAAAATAAACACATGGCTCATGCTGTCATTGCTTGTATCCTATTTCTTGTAGTACAGCATGTATCCTTTTGTTCCAGGAACGTGATGCCTGCTTTAATATATAAATGGCTTTGTTCAACATATATACTTTGTCCTCTTGTCCAGGAACCTTGAACCCTTCAGGTTGAGTCATGTATATTTGTTCATTAAGGTCTCCATTTAGAAAGGCTGTATCTATATCAAAATGATATATTGTAAATGAACGTCTGTTACAGTTCGTTTACACACAGTTCGTTTACACACAGTTCATTTGCACACAGTTTGTTTACGCACAGTTCGTTTGCGCACAGTTCTTTTGCGCACAGTTCTTTTGCGCACAGTTCGTTTACGCACAGTTCGTTTGCGCACAGTTCTTTTGCGCACAATTCTTTTGCGCACAGTTTATTTGCGCACAGTTCGTTTACGCACAGTTCGATCAAGCGCATCGCATCTAAATTTTTATACATTCTGACTGTTGATACATTTAAGAAAAGGCGCGGACTTCCGTTTGAACGTTCGCCGTGTGCGCATCGTGCTATTTTCGTTCGTTTATTACGCTTTAGTTAATCAGCCCATTTCTGGGCTAATATCTGTGTCCTAGTCTGCCTAAGTGTTCTTAGCGCATGTATAAGGTTTTAAATTAATCATGTCAAGTCAAAAGTGTGTGTACATAACTCATAAACTCGCATAAAGTGAGCGTGCCGATCTCAAGACAAAGAAACCGGCCATCTTTGCCTAGTTGTCCGCGTGGTCTGAACTACGCATTTCCATATTACTTATTTATCCAGCCTATATCCTTATTATAATGGATTCAGACACGCCCCATAATGGACCGAAACATTAAAATCAGTAGACATGGGCTAAAAACGAAGTCGTAATTTTCTATTTAAACTATGAAAAATGTATTGTAGAATGATCAAACCGAAGTCCTTTGAATTGGTTAATATATTTTTATTGATATTTTCTTCGTCATCATCACTCAAATATTAACAATGCTGTAATTCCAAAATTGCTGATGAGACGTTACTTCTATTTGACTTGGAATTACACAATGAAGCTTTTATCTATAACCTTGTCTGCTTATGCACTTTCAATCTGACACATTTAATAGTTGTTTTTCGCATACAGTAATAAGATCTCACCTATATATATTACCTATATACTCATCCTATTCAAACATAGAAATACCTCCTATAATCGTAACTTCTTTGAGACCTATTAAAAATGGACCGCATTTGACCGAAAAATCCAAGTATGGATATCGTTTTATGACATTTTTACTTCAAATATCTGTAAAAATTGAATGCCCGTAAGTGCCCGTTCATCATATATTTTTTACTATTCTTGGTGCGATGACTTATGGAGTATTGTCTGTCATTCTTAATTGAGAATTATTTTACACAACATAGTTGAAGCAAATTTTCATAAGTTCGATTCGCATTACACCATTTTTTATATAAGTTATTAAAAATAAACAAAAATTAGTAAGTAATATACAAAATATTTTTAGGGGATCATATAAATGATTTCTAGCATATTCTGAAAAATTGAAAGAATCGTTTGCTTAAAATCATTTGCTTAAAACGAATATAAATAGTGTTACGTCCAGACTCGGGAAAGGATGAGTCGACGGAAGGGCGCAAGAACTATCTTCTATTATCCCGAAGTTAAATGTCTCGTGGCGTTTGGAATCGGATCGAACGAACTGACAGATCTGAAAAGCAGATAAACGACTGAGTCGCTATTACGCTGGTTATTCATACGTTCGCTCGGTGGTCCCTTTTCGGTCAGAGAATTTAATTTCTTTTACACGGGATGGGACCAAGTTCGATCTTTCGACTAGGAATGAGTGGGGGTTAATAAAGAGTTATTTTGATTTTTAATTAACAAATATAAATTTATTCATTTTAAAATGAATGATAGGCATACATGATTATATAAAAAAACATATAATATAATATTGGTTTTTCTCTGAGTATATGTGAGTGTGTGTGTTTTAGTTAGCGGGTGTTACATTAATACGGAGGACATCAGTCAGAATGCAAAGGAAAGATTCTATCGTTAACATTTAGGTTCTGACTGGTTAATACAATATAAAAATGTATTTGATTAAAGGATAAAAAAATAAAATCAAAATGTATAAGTAAATAAGTGTATATGATATGTTAATAACGGTCAGAAGTATAAAATTGGTCGCTCGCATATGCGTTAGATTAAGATCAGGATTTAAAATTTTCTAAGACTTATTACCGGAACGGGTTGATGATTTAAAAGAATGAAACATTCTTCGGAAAGTTTTGATTTAAATAAGAAACAAGACAAAAAGGAGGAAAAGAAAAATTATTCAATGAAACTTACTTTTTTAAATAGTAATTCAGAGGTGGAGGGGTGGCGAATTTGTACGGTGTTTCGCTCTGTGTCTCATGTCGACAGCCCGATGTTCGATTCGTGGTTGCTCCGGAGATGATGCCAAGTGAGGACACTGGTGGCACACGTGCCTAACTCGCGAATTACGGTGCAAAAGCACAGAGTAAGACTGCGTGAAGCTGAAGATTAAGTGTGTCAATGTCTCTTCGAGTCCCCTTTTTATAATTCTCTTTTCGGGGTGTATTTTAATTCTAAGAGTGAAAATCTTCCAAAACTTCAACGAATTTAAATTGCGCAGAAGTGGGGATTCTTCACCTTAACGAATTAAAAATTGTGCTAGTGTCTTTATTAGGCGGGGTGTTTCTCCTACTTTTCGAATTTTCACCGGTGGTGATCGTCGATTGGTGATCTCGATATCAGTTCAAAGTCCCTTGAGCATTAGATCTCCCTTGCGCACGTGATCTGATTAGAAAAAGTCTTACTTCCTTATGATTATTTTTATCAATATTAGTGCAGCTGTATTTACTGAATATTTCGTTACAGAAGTTTCATCATTATTGATTTAGTTGTACTTGTCAGATATTTCGTTAGAAGGAATTTTATTATTTTTTCGGTATCAATTTGTGGGTAGTATAGAGGCGTGTTCGCCTTTGGAAGATGGCGCGAGGGATAGGTAGAGCGTAAAGAGGTGAAGTCAATCACGAGACTTCTTTTCCTAAGGGTCACAATAAAATATATTAACAGTCTCTATGTACAATTTACAATTATCTAGTTTGTGGTGGCCCTGAAAAGGGCCGTTTACGGGTTAACGCTGAGGGCGTTCCCGCCAAGTGATACAAGGCTCGGTGGTGGTTATTCGGAGGGAGCCGATGTAGGGTAGCGCCAGTGAGGGTACGCGTCTAAGTGCCGGTGGAGTCCCGGGTGGCGTGTAGCTGCGCTCCTCGCAGGCTGTCTCCGTCTGTGTGGCCGTGTCACGTGTATTGGCTTCCCAATCGCTATCTGATTGCGTGGAGTTATCGGTTTGCGTCAGTGGTTGATACTGCGTGCCCCTGTGCACTCGTGTGGCCGGCTGTGATTGCGTCCCGCAATCACGGTGATGTATCGGCGAAGCTGCGAGTGGTGATAGCAGCGGCGGTAGACTCCACGGTGTTGAGGGAGATATATATCGCCGTACCCGGATGTCCCACGGGCTTAAGAAGAAACGTGGAGGCCGGGTGTATTGCACCGGCGCCAGCTCTATTGGATGTAGTCTCCACTCCCTGTAGCTCGTGCTCGTTCGGTCGCCTGTGAGTCCTGATGTTGTTTCTCCCTCACAGAAGGGCTGCCAATTAGTCCCGGGTGAAGTGGGAGGCAGCTGTGGTCGAGGAAGACTCAGGTCCTGCGGTAATACCGGAGGCAGCGTAGGCTGTCGCTCTACAAAAGAATCCGTAAGCTCGGACTGACTATCGGGCAGGAGGTCCTTTCCGCAGTCAGAGCGGGCCGCGAATCAAAATCTTCTCGCCGTGCGCCGTCTTATAAACCCCACTCACTGGATTTCACTTGCTGGCGCCGACTCCCGCTCGTGGCCGCCTCACGGTGAGCCTTCGTGGCTCGCGCGGTGCTCGCGCCCGGGTTTCACGTGCTCCGCGCGTGAGAATTCGTTCGCGCGTCTACCGGGTAGTTCGCGCGTAATTGTGGTGGTTTCTCGAACCGCCACAAATTTATTCTTCCGCTAGAAAATTCTATTGCGAGGGTATCTACTGATTCTTATTTATTTTTAGGCGACCGGCGCGGTTTCGTCACCGGTTTCTCGCGTCTTTCTCACGGTTACTCATAGATATAGATATTGACAAGTGACTAAATGTTTAAGAAATGTGTGGCGCAAGATGCTTTGTTTACTGAACGATTCATTTTTATCACCAATCGATTTTCATTGCGGCAACTTCGCGGAAGGAAGGAATCGTGGAATCGCCAGGACGTAACACCCCCGGCCTTAGACAAATGTTGGGGAGAAACCCGACATTTGCAGGAAAAAGGAAATAGATTCCTTCCTTTCCCGATTAACTAAAGTATCGTATAAATTGTGGTTTCGCGCACGCTGATTTGTTTATTAAGAAGGAGGAAAGAGAAGGCAACCACCAAAACCATTTTTTTTCTTTCGTCCTCCTTTTACAAATATATATATTAGGTGTACAAATAAGTTTCCGCCGTTTTTTATCAAAAATTGGGCATTTATTGTGAAAGAACGGAACCTAATGTTTTATTTGAAGTATTGTCCATCGCTTGCCACTACTTTTTCCCATCTTCCTGGCAGCATAGGGATACCGCGTCGGAAGAATGCTTCATCTTTTGAGGCTATCCACGAATCGACCCAATTTTTGGTATCTTCATATGATGTGAAGTGTTGCTCAGACAGGCCATGCGCCATCGATCTAAACATGTGGAAATCAGAAGGAGCAATGTCTGGTGAATACGGCGGGTGGGGTAAAACTTCCCAATTGAGTGTTTCCAAATAGGTTTTGACCGGCGCCGCAACATGTGGACGAGCATTATCATGCAGGAGAATAACTTTGTCGTGTCTGGAGTAGTGGGCGCGCTTTTCCTTGAGTGCTCAATCTCAAGAGACTCAATCTCATCAATTGTGTTCGGTAGACAGCTCCAGTAATGGTTTCGTTCGGTTTGAGCAACTCATAATACATGACACCAAGCTGATCCCACCAAATGCATAACAAGAGTTTTTTTCCATGAATATTTGGCTTAGCTGTAGATGTTGAAGCATGGCCAGGTAGTCCCCATGATTTCTTCCTTTTGGATTATCATAGTGGATCCATTTCCGCCCCCCTATGGGGGGGCTCCACTACCGAGAAACTATACAAATAGGTTTGCGTGGAACCTCGCTTCGCGTGGAAAAGTGTATGCGTAGAAACAGTAGGTTCCGCCCCCCCCCACCCCTACGGGGGGCTCCACTTTCGGAAGATATAACCTAACCCAAACCTATATATTTCTGATATACTGTGTCCGATTGGGATGGTGTCCGATTGCAACCATATGTGTCCGATCGGAACTGTGTCCGATTGAGTCTGTGTCCGATCGAGCCTGTGTCCTATTGGGACTGTGTCCGATTGGGTCTGTGTCCGATTAGGTCTGTGTCCGATCGGGAGTGTGTCCGATCGGGTCTATGTCCGATCGGGAAATATTGTCGTGTCCGATCGGTAACGTGCGCAATCGGGACGATCCCTTTTCATGTTTGTCATCATGAAAATCAAATAGTCGCCAATTTTCGCTATGATATTCGTAATCAGCGCATCAAAATACGTTAGAATACTGAGTTTCAAAAAAATCGAGAGTGAGTACTTTTCGGAACTTTATCCTTAATCTATGTGCGCAGCATAGTTTATTGTTTCAGATAAATTGGGAATGCAACAGATGGCAGAAAAACGGATTTTTCCAATCACTGCTCAAGTTCCTGCGAAAAAAGAGGAGTGGTTTGCCACAGATTCAGCGCCATTTTATATTGTAGCAGGTAACGTATACGATAGGGAAGAATCTCGAAAGCAAATGCTTTTGAAGTTTCTGGAGCTGTCACACATATCGCACTTGGTATATAAAAGGAGGTTTTTTAGTGGGTGCTAGTCCCACACTATCTCGTTGGACGGCGACTGGCGGGATGTGCATTTTTCCTCCTCGTGAAAAAATAAATAAAAAAATAAAGAAATAAAAAAGATAATATATATCTAGAAAAGAAATATTGTCTATAAAATGAAATATATTTTTTGCACATATAATAATTTTGAAAAGATATAATTATACATTTATGTGTGTGTCTAGAAAATAATAATTAATATACAAAGACTCAGTATAAGATATATTCAATCTGTCACACTAGAAACTCGATTAAACAAATAATCATATAATCAATAATTACAAGCGCAAATTTTTTTAAATAATATACTGAAATATATGTATATAAAACAATTAAAATACTTTTTTTATAATTAATTGAAAACGGGATATTGAAAATTATATTTTTATAGCTGCTATTGAGACTTATTATAGAACATACATTAATTTATTCATAAATATTTCTTGCACATATACAATATGATGTTAATAATCATAAGCACTACATACTATCATAAGTCTTGTACACAATATGTGTGCGTATGTATAAAATGGCATAGATATTTCCAATATTTAAAAACTTATCTTAAATTAATCGCCTTTACAAAAAAATATTTTATAATTTGTATATATATTCAAATATATTGCAAAAAAAAATTGTTCATGCTTATAGATAATTACTTATAAATACTATTTGTACTTATGCAGCAGTGTATCTATAAAACATCAATATTATAATCGAAGAGAGATCAAGATGACATATTTGTCTATGAAACTTCAATTGTTAAAAAATAATGTAAGATAAGAATCAGCAATTGTTTATTCTTATTTTTCTATTACACTGTAGGTATATATATATATATATATATATATATATATATATATATATATATATATATATATACAGGGTGTCCCAGATCATTGGGGACAAAACTCGTGTGCAGATAGAGCGGACCAAACTGAGTCGAAAAGTCCTCTATCATTTTGCAATTTTCGCAATAGATAACGAATTATTAATTATTAAAAATCGCCGTATTAGCTCGGCCTACCGCCAAATCCACGCGCGCGGCGAGATGCGGCCGCCCAGAGATCGAAGTCTGCTAGGCGCTGGGAGTTGTTTATTACAAGCGGCAATGGCTACGCACGAGCGGCGCGTAACGCTGGACCCCCGTTCTGAGTTATGATAGTTCCTCGCCTTTTTTTAATGAAAATGAAATTTTCTAACGGCATATAAAAATTGTTTGTACGTATGTGTGTACATGTACATGCATACATGCATGTACATAGAAAAATATAAATTCTATTGCTTAAAAAAGCGATTACTCAATTTCCTTTTTTTCTTTTAGTAAGTAACGGTTATCTTCAACAAAGAATATCTTCTTGATAATAATCTTAAAATGTACTCATCATAAATTTTAGAAAAAGTCATTATCATCATAAATTTTAGAAAAAGTCATTATCACTCGAAAAAAGAATTTATACTCCTTCAAGGAACATTATAAAATTTTATCGAAGAAAAGTCAAAATAATAAGCAAATCAAATTTTTGTTTAAATTTTATATTCTTAATTGAAGAATTAAATAACTAGGATTCAGAATATATTTTGAATAGATTTAATGCTTGTGATGAACTTATGATAGATTTGTGGATATGAACTTATTAAATATTTGAAATAAGTAATATTTATTTAATTCAAGTAATTTATAGTATGTAATTTGTATGTGTATGTACATATAGAAAAATGTTAAGTAAATATTATTTGTTTTAAGTAAAGTGATGAGTTTATTTTAAGATTATTATCAAGAAAATATTCTTTGTAAAGATAACCGTTACTTAAAAGAAGAAAACTAAAATTGAATAATTGGCAATCGGCGTGAATAGCAATCGCGATATAAGATCACGAGCCAAAGAATAATTATTTATCCTTTCTGTGGCAAGAAAATGATAGAGTGCTATCATTTCCACACCACCTTGCGGTAGATAGCATGGCGCATTTTTTTTTAAGTGGTATCCCCAGTAGGTCTAATCCACTCTCATTTTTTAATGCAAAAGCTGTTCAAAGTGGCTCCCTCGTTCTTGAACGCATAGTTCCGCTCTTCGAACAATATTGCGCATCGCACGATGCGCCATTTCAGGCGTGATAGTATTGAAGGCCGCTATGATTGCTTGGCGTACTTCATCTTCCGTATCATTACGCCGGTGCTCAATTATGCTCTTAACATAGCCCCATACAAAAAAGTCCAGCACATTAAGGTCTGGCGACCGTGCTGGCCAAGAAATAGGGCCCCCTCGACCCATCCATCTATGCGGATATCGCGCGTTTAAAATATTTCTTGCCTGTCGCGAAAAATGCGCAGGAGCCCCGTCTTGTTGGAAAATGAGCTCCTCCCGTTCGCGAAGGGGAACGTCTTCGGGAAGGCCGGGCAACTCGTTTTCCAAAAAGTGTGCGTAGATTTCCCCATTTAAGCGTGGCGGGAAGATATGAGGACCGATCTGAAAATTACCGAAAGAGCGTGATTTGAAAAAACTGCGAGAGAGACAGAGACAGAATTTCTTAACTTATAAACTTACTACTTACAATTCGGTTCGCTTTTATTCCTGCCCAAACATTTATCGCCCAGCGATATTGGAATGCGCCTTGGCGAACGGCGTGCGGATTTTCGTCTCCCCATAATAAAAAGTTATGGGAATTAAACACGCCGTTCGGTGTGAAAGTCGCTTCGTCCGTCCACAGGATGCGGTCGGGGAAAAGGGCGTTCCGCCGACACTGCGCGAGGAATCCTGTGTATTTCGCCGATAATTAATACTTGTTAAAAGCAGCGTAAACATTAAATAAAGATAATAAATATACCTTCACAATAATAGAGGCGCTGCTCTTCATCTCCCGCAATAAGTTGCTGCACCCGCTGATAATGAAACGGGTGCAATCCGTTCTGGCGTAAAACGCGATGCACGTTGCTTCGGGAGAGACCTAGCGTACGAGCGACACGGCGGTTCACGGGGTTCTCCTCGAATGCTTGCAGGATTCTCTCTTCGTCGATTACGCGACGTTGCAATGGTATACCACCATGTCGCCAATGTGGTAAAAGAGATCCTGTCTCTCTGACGCGTCGGATACATCTCAAAATTACGTTATATCCGGGATGTCGTTCACGCTCGGGGAATCGTTCCGCGTAAAGTCGGACGGCGGCACGGACGTTTTCTCCAGTCATTCCGTACGTAATCAACATATCGGTATACTCTTGAGCGATATACATCTCCCTATAATTTTTTGCAATATTCTCAAGAATGCACGCACGTCGGACGCTGGGCACGTATTGTCGTAGAGCGACAAACAATGAAATAGAAATGATGGATGGGTCGAGGGGGCCCTATTTCTTGGCCAGCACGGTCGCCAGACCTTAATGTGCTGGACTTTTTTGTATGGGGGCTATGTTAAGAGCATAATTGAGCACCGGCGTAATGATACGGAAGATGAAGTACGCCAAGCAATCCTAGCGGCCTTCAATACTATCACGCCTGAAATGGCGCATCGTGCGACGCGCAATATTTTTCGAAGAGCGGAACTATGCGTTCAAGAACGAGGGAGCCACTTTGAACAGCTTTCGCATTAAAAAATGAGAGTGGATTAGACCTACTGGGGATACCACTTAAAAAAAAATGCGCCATGCTATCTACCGCAAGGTGGTGTGGAAATGATAGCACTCTATCATTTTCTTCCCACAGAAAGGATAAATAATTATTCTTTGGCTCGTGATCTTATATCGCGATTGCTATTCACGCCGATTGCCAATTATTCAATTTTAGTTTTCTTCTTTTAAGTAACGGTTATCTTTACAAAGAATATTTTCTTGATAATAATCTTAAAATAAACTCATCACTTTACTTAAAACAAATAATATTTACTTAACATTTTTCTATATGTACATACACATACAAATTACATACTATAAATTACTTGAATTAAATAAATATTACTTATTTCAAATATTTAATAAGTTCATATCCACAAATCTATCATAAGTTCATCACAAGCATTAAATCTATTCAAAATATATTCTGGATCCTAGTTATTTAATTCTTCAATTAAGAATATAAAATTTAAACAAAAATTTGATTTGCTTATTATTTTGACTTTTCTTCGATAAAATTTTATAATGTTCCTTGAAGGAGTATAAATTCTTTTTTCGAGTGATAATGACTTTTTCTAAAATTTATGATGATAATGACTTTTTCTAAAATTTATGATGAGTACATTTTAAGATTATTATCAAGAAGATATTCTTTGTTGAAGATAACCGTTACTTACTAAAAGAAAAAAAGGAAATTGAGTAATCGCTTTTTTAAGCAATAGAATTTATATTTTTCTATGTACATGCATGTATGCATGTACATGTACACACATACGTACAAACAATTTTTATATGCCGTTAGAAAATTTCATTTTCATTAAAAAAAGGCACTATCATAACTCAGAACGGGGGTCCAGCGTTACGCGCCGCTCGTGCGTAGCCATTGCCGCTTGTAATAAACAACTCCCCGCGCGCCTAGCAACTTCGATCTCTGGGCGGCCGCATCTCGCCGCGCGCGTGGATTTGGCGGTAGGCCGAGCTAATACGGCGATTTTTAATAATTAATAATTCGTTATCTATTGCGAAAATTGCAAAATGATAGAGGACTTTTCGACTCAGTTTGGTCCGCTCTATCTGCACACGAGTTTTGTCCCCAATGATCTGGGACACCCTGTATATATATATATACAGGGTATATCATAAAAAGTGGGAAGTATTGCAATGGGGGATTCAGGACACAAAAATAAGAGAAAAAGTTCATATAAACATATGTCCGATATAACCTTGTTTTCAAATTATAGTTTGTTTTATTTTCCAATTGAGTTAAGATAGCATACTTGGATATCGGTTTGCTGTTTATATACAACATTTAAAGGACTTAAGGTCTTGTTAATTTGTAAACATAAACGCGTATTATTTGTGTTGTAAGTGATACGGTTCATATCTTATGTTCAGTGAAGGTAAGGTATTCGTATCGTACGTTAGTACTATTAACGATAGAAATACGTTTAAGTGAAAACTATGGTTTGGTCAAACAATGAAATAGCAGACGTACATCTCATGTATGGATTAGCCCACGGTAATGCAGTCAGAGGTAATGCAAACCGATATCCAAGTATGCTATCTTAACTAGTAGAATAATAACTAGTAGAATAATATTAGTAGAATAATAGCTAATAGAGTGAACTAATATACAACGTGTAAGAAATACGGGCACTTCTTAGACTTGACAATTTGTTACTTTTTCACTATCGATACTTTATATATATTCTATTGCACTGATGATATATATATACAGGGTGGTAGAAAAGTCTGGAAACGGTCAAATATTTCGAAAACGGAACTTTTCTGAGAAAAATGTTTCGAACCAAAGTTGTAGGGTTTTAAAAGTTCTATTCAATGATCATATCCGTTTGACCTTGAGTGGAGGCGTCAAGGCGAGGTCAAGGCCAACATGATTTTTTTTAATGGAGCACCCCATTTTTTATGACATAGTATTAAAGATGACAGCGACACGTTTCCAAAACACTACTTAATGACCTATTTTTGTGGAGAATTGTCTGAGTTATGAGCTCTAGAATTTACGGTGCCGCTAGCATTAGTATTATCCAGGATGTACCGCGTGGAGGTTGCATGGTCGGACCTTACACCCCTGTGTGTGTGCGTGTGCGTGGGCGTGTGTGTCTGTGTGCGTGTGCGTGCGCGCGCGCGCGCGCGCGTGCGTGTGTGTCTGTGTGCGCGTGTGCGTGTCTGTGTACGTGTCTGTGTGTGCGCGTGTGTGTGTGCGTGTCTGTGTGCGTGTGTGCGCGTGTGCGTGTACGTATGTGTCTGTGTGTGCGTGTGTGTGTATGTGTGCGTGTGTGTGTGCGTGTGTGTGTAGCAAAGAAGGGTCCGATAACCACATGTGATCTCCACATGTAGTATCCCCAAAAAAACACGTCGACGGGTTTTCGGTTATCGGACCCTTCTTTATCGAAGAAAATTTATTAGATGTTTGATACTAGATTCGTCATAAAAGTAACAAATTACTTGTTCGTAGTATATCAAGTCAAAGTAATTTCTTTTGCAAAGTAAGAAATTACCTTCGGTAGTCGTCAACATGGTATTGACTGAAAGGGAAAGAATTACAATATTGATGATGCGAGGATATGGTGACCGCGTTAGGTCCTTCGAACAAGTAGCGACTTTATTTAACGATACTTATGCAGATCGTGAACCAATTTCAAAGTCTACAGTTCAAAAAAGTGTCAGACGATTCGAAGAAACGGGATCTGTCAAGGACCGCCCGCGGAGTGGTAGCCCAAAATCAGCGACACATTTCGATAAAAGTTTGGATGTGATGCAATCATTTGTAGAAAATCCTCATTCTTCGATAAGGAAGGTAGCACAGGCGACTAAAGTTAGTACATTTTCCATTCATAAAATTATAATGAAAGAAAAATGGCATCCCTTTAAAATAAAATTTACTCAGGAGCTAGCGGAATGTGATTTCGATAGAAGAAATGAGTTTTGCGATGAAATGATGCGTCGATGCGATAATGATAACACTTTTCTTGATAATATCATATTTTCCGATGAAGCTTCTTTCGAATTAAATGGAACGGTAAATCGTCAGAATTGCCACTATTGGAGTGACGAGAACCCTCACTGGATGCGTGATCTCCACACACAGTATCCCCAAAAACTGAACGTGTGGGCGGGTTTTTGCGAACGTGGTATTATCGGGCCCTTCTATATCGAAGGAGATTTTGTAACGCGGACACCTCGCTCGCCGCTCGGATCGGCTCGTCGGTGTCCGGGTTCGAGAGGAGGGGAGACTCAAGCTTACGAGACACAGTATAGGTAGAAAGAGATAGTTTATTCAGTTAGAGAAAGATAGATACAGCGTGCAGGGTCTGGCGACAGCGTGCGGTGAAGGCGGTCGCTAGTAGCAGGATCTGCGTGACGGGCAGGCGCGAAGCGATGGGCGCAAAGCGGTGAGAAGCGCAAGACAAGTGCGGCGTGCAATCGTTCCCGGTTTTATTTACATGCGCGGACGGCGCGATTAGAGCTAGAGAACTTATTCTTAACAGGCCTTATAACTAACGGACTTAGTACTAGACAGGGCTTACTACTAGCAGGTCTTATAACTAGCGGACTTACTACTAGACAGGTCTTAGTCCCAGCATGCGGTTATAACTAGCGGACTTAGTACGAACAGGCCTTAAGAATAGGATGCGGTTATAACTAGCGGACTTAACACTAACAGGCCTTAAGACTAGCAGGCTTAGGACTACGAGACGTAGAACTAGCGGACTTATCTCTATCATGCGATTATTATTTACAGCGCGGTCTGTACATGCACTTATTATCTAAGGTTAGGTCAGGCGGCCAGGTATTGCCGGCAGGCTCGAGTGTCACGTCGAGCGCTGCCTGAGCAACGGAAGTCGGTTCAACCTGACGGGGCCAAGTACAACTTTGGCCCGAGGTAGGCAGGAGCCGGTTCAACCCGGCGGGGCTGAGTTCAACCTCAGCCCGTGGAGCGGTCGAGACAGGAGTCGGTTCAACCCGACGGGGCCAAGTACAACCTTGGCCCGAGGTATAGAGTGCCGGTTCAACCCGGCGGGGCTGAGTACAACCTCTGCCCTAAGAGGTGCTAGGTAGTGGTGAGATCGGTATCAGGAGCTGGTCGGGATAGGATCTGGTCCCGATGTCTCGGCCGGCCGGGCTTATATACCCGGCCGGCGTCCCCCACTGTGCGCCGTCGGTCCGGCGGTGGGAGTCGGTACCGCGTGGGGACCCCGCGAGAGCGAGACAGAGCGTGTCGGCGAGCGAAAGTGCATGCTGAGCGAGATAGCGCGTGTCGAGAGTGAGAACGTATGCGTGCGGCAAGCAAGATGGCCGTAGTAACGGTCCTACCGTTACATCACCCCCCCCCCTTTTTAGGAGGTGGTGGCGCGTGGAGGTTGTTACGGTGCAAGTCGCGGGAGGCTGATCCTCGTTGCCGGTCGGTTGGTTGTCGATGGTTTCTCGCTGGTCCGGGTGCGCCTTTAGATCCTGCACATGCACGTGCCGGTGCCAGCGCCCGCGTTGATCTCGGAGGTCGACGATGACGGGCGAGACTATTTTGCGCACCACCAGAGGCCCCACGAATTTTGGGGCTAGTTTAGCATTGAAGGCTCTGGCTTTGTTTGACAGGACGTGGTTTTTCCTCCATACGAGTTCCCCCAGTTGTGGTCTCCAGTCGCGCCTCCGTAGGTTGTAATGCCGTTCCTGGTGCTGGAAAGCCCGGGCTAGGTGGATTTTTACGAGCTCATATGCCTCCTGCAGATGTCGTTGCGTGGCTTCCGGTGCCGTGGCGGCTCTTTGGCCCCATCGGTCCTCTGGGTGCGATCGGGCTAGTTCTCGGCCATGGTTTAGGTAGGCGGGCGTGTGTCCGGTGGCCTCGCTCCAGGCGGTGTTAAAGGCATACTGGAGGGCAGATGTATGCTCGTCCCAAGTTTTCTGGTTCCTTCCTACGTATTGCGCGACCATGGTTTTAATGGTGCGGTTTGCTCGTTCGACTGGGTTACACTGGGGTGTGTATGGCGGTGCGGTACGGTGCTGGATGCCGAAGGTTTGTAATACTTTTTCCAGCTGCGCTGATTTCAGCTGTGTCCCGTTGTCCGAAATTAGCCTTTGCGGACACCCGTGTCGGTAGACGACCTGGTCGGTGAAGGCCCTCGTGACGTTACCTGCGGTGGCCTTTCGGAAGGGCTTGAGCTCGACCCACTTGGTAAAGCGGTCTTGCATAGTAAGTAACCACGTGTGGCCGCGGTTGGAGCGTGGTAACGGCTCGATCAGGTCGATAGCGACCTGCTGCCAGGGCGCGGTGACCGGGCTGGCGTGAAGGTTCCCGGCCGGCCGTAGTTGGGAGGCCTTGTGGGCCCAGCAGGTGGTACATGAGCGTACGTACCGCGCGATGTCTCGAAACATCCCCGGCCAGTAGTATAGCTGGGCAATACGGGCCATGGTTTTGGCGGTCCCCAGATGGCCGGATGCCGGATCGTCGTGGTATCGTTGGAGCAGGGCGTGCCGGTCGGAGGTGGGTACGCATCGCTTCCACTGCTCGTCGGCGGTTATCTCCCGGAAATCCAGGTCGTGTAGGATGTGTCGGTATAAGTGCCCCTCGCGTATCTGATAGTCGGGTCGTTCGGCGGGTCGGGCTCGTACGTCTTGGCTGACCCGACGATACCAGGTGCACGGTGGCGTCTGTCGTGCTGCGGCGACCTCTGGTTGGCGAGAGAGCGCGTCGGCTACTTGGTTCTGCGAGCCCCGGCGATACTTTATCTCCATGTCCACAAAAATAGGTCATTAAGTAGTGTTTTGGAAACGTATCGCTGTCATCTTTAATACTATGTCATAAAAAATGGGGTGTTCCATTTAAAAAAATCATGTTGGCCCTGACCTTGCCTTGACATCTCCACTCAAGGTCAAACGGATATGATCATTGAATAGAACTTTTAAAACCCTACAACTTTGGTTCGAAACATTTTTCTCAGAAAAGTTTCGTTTTCGAGATATTTGACCGTTTCCAGACTTTTCTAACACCCTGTATATATATATATATCATCAGTGCAATAGAATATATATAAAGTATCAATAGTGAAAAAGTAACAAATTGTCAAGTCTAAGAAGTGCCCGTATCTCTTACACGTTGTATATTAGTTCACTCTATTAGCTATTATTCTACTAATATTATTTATCATTGTGCAATTTTGAAACATATGTAACATTTCTATATACTATTGGTATATACCAATAGTATATAGAAATGTTACATATGTTACATATATATATATGTACATATGCGCATAAGTAAACATAAAATTCATAAAAAGTGGGCGCCTATTAGTCTTGTTGCATTATTGCTTTCTGCTACGAGAGGCCAAAAAGCATTTTCAGACCATATCTCGGCCGTAAAACGATACGATAGAGGAACAAGGATAGCGTGATCGTTGATCCTTTTCTATCTTTCCTCTCCACGGTACGTCCACGCGAGCAATGCAATCGTGTGTGTACGTATACGGACATACACCTCTACATAGAGATCGAGAATTTATTTCTTAGATTGGTAACTCTGAAGTCGGAGTTTCGCATTGTCACCGCGCGAGGTCTCCAATATCAATTCGAAGTTTGGCCGTCACTCCTGCCAACCCTTAAAAAGACAAACATTTTCATACCTCGAACATTTTTTTTAAGATTTTCCAAATGGGTGTAACGATTTTTTCAAAATTGGTTTTTTCGAACTTTGACGCTAAATAACTCCCGAACGGGTCAACATATCAATCTCCGGTTTACGCCAAAAATTTTCTTTCTTTATGTCCTTTCAAACAATATAATATAATATCATGGTTCCATTTGTAATTTTTGAGTTAGGACACCATCTTGGGAAGACAAGTTCCCAAACCCCCTTAAAAAAGTAGCGCCTCGAAATGATCGAACACATATTTCGCGGTTTTTCATAATTTTGAGCTGTTTTCGAAACATAAGTGGGGACAAACTTTATAGACATCCTGTATAATACCAAAAAGTTGTAATTATATTTTTAAATTGGAGAAATAATACTTGCAATTGTAAATATACTTAGTACAAAGCATTAGGGTTTAACTTAATAAAATAAATAATAAATTTTGAAAATAGTTCCATTTAATTTATATGGGCGAGAGTAACAGAAGCAAGAGCGAGAAGCGCCTTGCCGCTGAGAGAGGAAGAAAGACGGAATCGTAGGAATCGCGGTCGAGATTAAACAACAGTTTTTTCGACATAAATTTAATATTAGGACAGTCACGATATTTACAGTATTTATAAGAGAGTCGGCTGTTCAATATAAAGGCCAGCGAAGAGCCGAATGAAAGTGAAATGATACGCGTAATATCCTTTCGCGAGCAACGGAAAACGAGAACGGTCTTGCGATTAGTGATCGAGAGCGATACGTGATAACGTGTGATACTTTTCACGGACTGTGTCTCGTTCCCGGCGAGCGGTGGTTTTATAGTAGCTTGTCCTTCTGGAAGGATCCCGAATTATCTCGAAATGGACGTATTTCCGCCGACAGTTTTTATGTTGATTATTGTTTGTTTCGAGATCTTCCCAGAAAGACAACGATTATTTTGTCAACCGTTAATCGTTATCGCGGGCTTGCTCCGCTTAACGGTTGAGTGGCGGCCCACGATTGGGCGCCCGTGGCGAGATATAAGGGGCGTGATAAGCTCCCGGCAGCGGCGGGCTCGCTGCAAACGATTCGCGCGAGCCGAGAAATATCGCGTGACGGCGATTTTGATCATGTTTATCTTTCGCGCACTCGATCTCCGCTCGATCTCAAACATTATAAAACTCGAGATATATAATTTATATGAGAATTAAACTCTTGCATTTTATGCTTCAAATAAGCAGTATATAAATAATTATCTAATTATTGTGCTGAATTCAATCAGTTTAATATTATGAATCTTGTGTTGGGCTTACATCACATATAATCAGAAATTAAACTGATAGAAACTACACTTGCTACACTTTTAATCTTATATTAGTAGCCGAACCTTGCAGACTAGTAGGTGAGTGAGGCCGGCTCTAACCCACTTTTCTTTGGAAACTCCCTGTAAGAGTGAGAGAGTGAACATGCGGATAAAACGAGATAGAAAGGTATCCGAGGAAGGCAGGTCGGGCAGGGGAGAAAACAGGAGGGGTACGTACGGCGAGGGGGGAAGCGGAGTTGAGGGGGTCGAGGTCGCGGCGGAGCTCGAGTAGGACGAGGGGGTCGGAGGGCGAAGGCGTACGGGGTGACGGAATCGGGTGGGAGATTATCGTGTCAGGTGCGTTAAAGATGCGTCGTACGAGAAGCGGTCGTCGCTTTATCTCCGACCCGGGGAGTCGCGATGACCCGTGACATGTAAATACAGAAATTGAGAATTATTAGATAAGAAAATATCGCGGGCGAACCTCGGCGCGATACGAGACGCGCTTGTTATCGTTATACGTACTGTATAGATTTATAAATAGATCGATGGATAGGTCAGAGTATAGCGTGGTTATAGCGTGGAAAAACTAGCTGTCGTAGCTAAAAACTGCGCGTGGTAATTAGATCTCAGTCGTAATATATGAACAACGAACATTTTATTGTTAGCCGAGATACCTATTTATTACATAGGTGCAACAGCGAACATCTCACAATTAGCAGTGATACTCATTTATTAGGTGCAATAGCAAACTTTTTTGTCGTAGTTTAGGAATTTATCTTGCAAATCATGATTAGCGATGGTAGCGAAAATTTTTTCCGTAAAATCTAATGGACGGAGGTCAAATAAAGAGAGGTTCTCGTAATAAAGGAGAGCGTTTTTATTTTGTAACAATACAGAGATACAAAAGCGCGTTAGGATTCTCCGAAGAGCAGAGCCTGCACTTCGCAATCGATTAGATCGTTGTGGTCGAAGTTCTCGCTGTCGCGTATCGCCGTCGGAATAAGCGTCCGATCGTGAACGCCGGCCGCGATATCGAGGAGGCGTGTTAGCTTGTTATCGATGTATCCGGTATCGATGTATCCGGTTAAACCGCTCAAAGATGTAATGATGCGGTTGATGCAATGTTCCAGGTTTAATATATTTAGCACGATGCTCCTCGATACGACCAGGCGATCCTTAGGTATTTCCAGACGGAGTATTCAGAGATTGTTAAGTTTGCCGGATCGCAGCGTTAATTGTTCGATATATATCGGTGCTGGAAGGCGCAACTCGTCTCGCTCGTCGCACTAACAGTACGACGTAAGCGTGGATCGAGTAGTTCCGAGTGGCACCCGTTTGACCACGTTAATATTGACCATGGTCTCAATTGACCACGTTGAGATTGACCACGTTGCGATTGAGAAGCCTTCACTTGCGCACAGTACAATTGGACACGTTGCAATTGCACACTGTGATATTAGACACATAAAGTTGCGCACCGTTCGATTGGACACATTTCAATTGCGCACAATTCGTTTGGACACATTTCATTTGCGCACCGTTCAATTGGACACGTTGTTTTTGGACACAACACATATTTTTGTATAATTTTGAACACATACACGCGCATGTATGCATGTATAATTTTGAAATTTTTTGACATTTATTATTAACTTTATTTGGTAAATAAACGTTTGTTACAGTTCGTTTACACACAGTTCGTTTGCACACAGTTCTTTTGCACACAGTCCTTTTGCGCACAGTTCTTTTGCGCACATTTCTTTTGCGCACAGTCCTTTTGCGCACATTTCTTTTGCGCACATTTCTTTTGCGCACAGTTCGTTTGCACACTTTCCCATCCACACAACAATTATAAGAATCTCGTTTCGCGTTGTAAAGTATATGCGTGGACACAGTGGGTTCCGCCCCTCCTACGGGGGGGCTCCACTTCCGGAAGATATAACTTAACCCAAACCTATTTCTGATTTAAAACTAAAATTTATGTGCGCAACTGAACTGTGCGCGAAAGAAGTGTGCGCAAAAGAAATGTGCGCAAAAAAAATGTGCGCAAAAGAAATGTGCGCAAAAGAAATGTGCGCAAAAGAAATGTGCGCAAAAGAAATGTACGCAAAAGAACTGTGCGCAAAGAACTGTGTGCAAACGAAATGTGTGTAAACGAACTGTAACAAACGTTTATTTACCAAATAAAGTTAATAATAAATGTCAAAAAATTTCAAAATTATACATGCGTGTGTATGTATTCCAAATTATACAAAAACATGTGTTGTGTCCAAAAACAACGTGTCCAATTGAACGGTGCGCAAATGAAATGTGTCCAAACGAACTGTGCGCAAATGAAATGTGTCCAATCGAACGGTGCGCAACTTTATGTGTCTAATATCACAGTGTGCAATTGCAACGTGTCCAATTGTACTGTGCGCAAGTGAGCCTCTCCCGTTGCGATTGACCACGTTGATATTGAGCACGGTCCCGATTGACCACTGTCCTGATTGACCACGTTGATATTGACCACGTTAATATTGACCACGTTAATATTGACCACGGTCCCGATTGACCACGTTGATATTGACCACGGTCTCGATTGACCACGTTGATATTGACCACGTTAATATTGACCACGGTCACGATTGACCACGTTGATATTGACCACGGTCCCGATTGACCACGTTGATATTGACCACGTTAATATTGACCACGTTAATATTGACCACGGTCCCGATTGAAAAATCATGTAACACACACACACACATGTGGGGTGTGCAAGGGGGGCCTTCGCCACCCCCCCCTCCCGCACCCCCTCCGCCAGTCGGCCACAATGGACCTCGCTTTACAACTTGCAAAGTACATGCCCAGTAACGACATGTATTGATCCGTGGTCAATCGGGACCGTGGTCAATATTAACGTAGTCAATATCAACGTGGTCAATCGGGACCGTGGTCAATATCAACGTGGTCAATCGGGACCGTGGTCAATATCAACGTGGTCAATCTCAACATGGTCATTCGGGACCGTGGTCAATCGGGACCGTGGTCAATCGGGACCGTGGTCAATCGGGACCGTAGTCAATATTAACATGGTCAGTATTAACGTGGTCAATATTAACGTGGTCAATATCAACGTGGTCAATCAAGACCGTGGTCAATTTGAACCGTGGTCAATCGGGACCGTGGTCAATCGGAACCGTAGTAAATATCAACGTGGTCAATCGGGACGCTCCCTATTTACCACGGTTCCGATTGAGCACGGTCCCGATTGACAACGGTTCAAATTGACCACGGACCCGATTGATCACGTTGATATTGACCAGGGTACCGATTGACCACGTTGATATTGACCACGTTAATATTGACCACGGTCACGATTGACCACGTTGATATTGACCACGGTCCCGATTGACCACGTTGATATTGACCACGTTAATATTGACCACGTTAATATTGACCACGGTCCCGATTGAAAAACCATGTAACACACGCACACACATGTGGGGTGTGCAAGGGGGGCCTTCGCCCCCCCCCCCTCCCGCACCCCCTCCGCCAGACAGACACAATGGACCTCGCTTTACAACTTGTAAAGTACATGCCCTAGTAACGACATGTATTGATCCGTGGTCAATCGGGACCGTGGTCAATATTAACGTGGTCAATCGGGACCGTGGTCAATATCAACGTGGTCAATCGGGACCGTGGTCAATATCAACGTGGTCAATCGGGACCGTGGTCAATATCAACGTGGTCAATATCAACGTGGTCAATCGGGATCGTGGTCAATATTAACGTGGTCAATATCAACGTGGTCAATCGGGACCGTGGTCAATATCAACGTGGTCAATCGGGTCCGTGGTCAATTTGAACCGTGGTCAATCGGGACCGTGGTCAATCGGAACCGTGGTAAATATCAACTTGGTCGATCGGGACTGTGGTCAATCGGGACCGTGGTCAATATCAACGTGGTCAATCGCAACGTGGTCAATCTCAACGTGGTCAATCGGGACCGTGGTCAATATCAACGTGGTCGAACGGGACGCTCCCTGACATACTATATGACACTCCTTTGACAAATGCACTCAAATATGTATTTTTGATGTGTATGTCTATATTAACTGATGTGTATGTCTATATTTCTATATCGATAACTGCTCGCAGTTATCCATAGTGGCTTTCGACAGGTATAAGTTAAATTTTCCAGAGTGCAACATTATATAGCGTAGCACTCTTTCATTTATAAAAAGGTGAAGTTGCAAAATTCTTCGTGTTACTTGGATAGTTGAATCAGGTATAGAATACAAACACACACATATCTTATAATAAACATATTATATTAGGTGTACAAATAAGTTTCTGCCGTTTTTTTATCAAAAATTGGGCATTTATTGTGAAAGAACGGAACCTAATGTTTTATTTGAAGTATTGTCCATCGCTTGCCACTACTTTTTCCCATCTTCCTGGCAGCATAGGGATACCGCGTCGGAAGAATGCTTCATCTTTTGAGGCTATCCACGAATCGACCCAATTTTTGGTATCTTCATATGATGTGAAGTGTTGCTGAGACAGGCCATGCGCCATCGATCTAAACATGTGGAAATCAGAAGGAGCAATGTCTGGTGAATACGGCGGGTGGGGTAAAACTTCCCAATTGAGTGTTTCCAAATAGGTTTTGACCGGCGCCGCAACATGTGGACGAGCATTATCATGCAGGAGAATAACTTTGTCGTGTCTGGAGTAGTGGGTGCGCTTTTCCTTGAGTGCTCGACTCAATCTCATCAATTGTGTTCGGTAGACAGCCCCAGTAATGGTTTCGTTCGGTTTGAGCAACTCATAATACATGACACCAAGCTGATCCCACCAAATGCATAACAAGAGTTTTTTTCCATGAATATTTGGCTTAGCTGTAGATGTTGAAGCATGGCCAGGTGGTCCCCATGATTTCTTCCTTTTTGGATTATCATAATGGATCCATTTTTCATCACCAGTGACTATACGGTGCAGAAAACCCTTTCGTTTATGCCTGGCAAGCAGCATTTCACATGTAAACAATCGGCGTTCAACGTTTCTCGGCGTCAGTTCATATGGAACCCAATTTCCTTGTTTTTGAATCAATCCCAATGATTTCAACCGATGTGAAATTGCTTGTTGAGTCACTCTCAATGTAAGTGCAAGTTCTTCTTGCGTTTGGCACGAATCTTGATCCAATAATGCTTCCAATTCCGCGTCTTCATACACTTTCGGCCTTCCGCTACGTTCTTTGTCTTCGATGTCAAATTCACCGTTCTTAAACTTTTGAAACCACTCACGACAACTTCTCTCACTTAAGACAGCCTCACCATATGCTTCTACAAGCAATCGATACGCCTCAGCTGCAGATTTCTTCAAATTGAAGAAGTAAATCGAAAGTTCCCGCAAATGACGCTTATTCGCCTCAAAACTCGACATTTTCGCACACAAAAGAATAAAAGATAAAAAATCACTAATATTTTAAGGTTATGTTATTGACTGATGTCCAATCTTACGATAAGGACGTTTTACATCTGACAATTTTAACCATAACTTACTGGTGGCGCCAACTTTTGTCAAACGCCGGAAACTTATTTGTACACCTAATAAAATGCATATATCTCTTTCTTATCATAAATATAGAATATTTTTATATGTAATGCGATGTTATGTTTTGTTTTTACATATAGCATAAATTATTTTTGCGATATTTTATTTGTCTCTATAAATAAGATAAGAAAATATTCTACACATTTATGACAGGATATTTATATTCTATTCTATATATGTTCATTATCAGATATGAGTGTGTGTATTTTATACCTGATCCAACTATCCACAAGTATCACGAATAATTTTGCAGTTTTTCTTTTTTATAAATGAAAGCGTACGCTATATAACACTGCACTTTTGCATTGCAAATTTAACCTATACCTGTCAAAAGCAGGTATAGATACGAGCAGTAACATCACGAAGTACCGCTAGCGATATCTTATGTCAAAGGCTCCAACCGTACAAGATTCGCGCATGCGCATTGGGGACTTGCGTGAATGATGACGACGTGGACGTTTCTTAAAAGAAAATTTTCACATTGAGACTTTGCATTCATATACCTCCGTTCACGATACATGTAGAAAAAAGATAAAGACACTTTTATTATATAATTTAAATCCAAGGTATCGATTAAGCCTATTAAAAATACGATCAGTTCAGCCGTTATTGAGGTCCAATAAATCTAAGGTATCTCAACTAGCCGACTCGCGTATAGATACCCGGGGTGCCTCGCTGTTGCTGCGCGTGACTTGGCGGGAGACACTACCGTGTCTCTTGATACGATTTTCTCGCTCTTTTTTGCTCATACTCGATTTCATCGAGCAATGTTACGAGCTTTTCTATTGATTTTACAGTTGTCGGTCGAATTTCACGCGTTATATTTGTGCCAAAATGTCTTTTCACGCACCTAATGATCTCGTGTTCTGACATTGGTGGTTCCAGATACTTGGCTTGTTTAGACAAATTTAGTGCGTATTCGGACATTGACGTATTATTGTCGTGTCTATAAAATCCCGCGTAAATTTTTTCGCGGAATCGCGCTTGCTGTTCCTCGCCCTAGAAATATTCTTTAAACGCGTAAATCGCTTCTTTAATATTTTCCGGTTCTCTAATATCAAACCAATTTGATGCTGTGCCTCTCAGGCAACTTCCAAAATAATATAATTGCTCTACGTACCCTACTTCCTCGTACGCGGCAATTTTTTCAAATTTCTTAATAAACTTAACCGGGTTCTGCGGATCATTCCTCCCCGAATATCTAAGTTCTTCGAATGGATTTTTAAGCCAACCACCCTTTGGCAATCTCGCGTTCGCGACGGTATTTCCTCCTACTTTAATCTCGGGTCGCGCAGAATCTTCCCTGGCATAAGAAATTTTTTCGCGAGTCGCCTCTTTTTCGTCGTGTCTATTTTCGCGTGGAGATTCGTCATCGCGCGCCTCTAACGCTTTCACCCGTCGACATATTTCACACAGAGATTCGAAATCTTTCTCGCTTACTCGCGAATAGCCTACATTTCTTTCGGCTTCAAACTCGCTTTCGCGTTTACGTTCCAGTTCCTCTATACGCCTTCGGAACTTTTCATTCTGCGCTTTGAAAATTTCATATTCCGCTTCGCGCTTATCTAACTCTTCTTCCGCGTTCAATTTTACCTTTGAACGGGTATTTATCTTATCTCGGGATTTTACCGGAGATCTTATCATTTTCGGTTTTTCAGATTCGGGTTCACTCGCGTCCCCCGTTACCGAATCGTTCTCGCGTTTGTCCGACATATCCGGATTTATCACTCGCGATTATCTATTTCTTAAAAACGGCACTTCCGATCGTCTTCGTCGCCGCGTTACTACGCTACTAGCAAACGTTTTTCTCGAACTATCGGCACTAATCCGCGCTCTAGCCCGCGTTTGACTTTATTATAACACGCAACACTTTATTTAGCAACATCCTGTCACGGTCGCCAATTTTTGTAATTGTTGATTTATAAATCTCTTTACCGGATTACACGCCCACGGAAACAATATCTCGATCAGACTTCGTATATCCTTAGCAAGTTCGTAAGACGTCGGTTATTTTCCCGATATCGCGACAATATTACTGTGACCGGACAACAATACACGAGATGGAGAAACTCACACAGAATGCAGGTTTTCCTACCTTTAATTACGGTCGTCAGTTCGTTTTACCTCCAACGAACAAAGATGTTCGTCGTCCGTCGCCTCGTCAAGATGGACGCTGGACTGGTTTGTGCGCGTCAGGCTGACGCAATTATGTCTGCTGCTTCGCAGTTGGACAAAAACCCTCCTTCACTGCTAATCCTTTTCTTTCTTTTTCAGGTCGCCGCTGGTTTCTTCGAGGATCAACGCCCAAGCAGTGATGCGTTGCCGTGGGATTTTTTCCCATGTGGGAATCTCCGTGCGCATGCGTAAACTGACGTCACAGCTATACGTCACGCGTTACCACAGATATATCTAGCTGTAACGTTAGGTGCGTATAAGGGTTCCCGCGTAGTTTCCCCGCGTCTTTCTAGTAATGAAGTGATAACGCGTGTAGTGTGTCGTATTATAGTGTATAGTATTAAAAAGTTTGTGATAATAGTATTAAAAACGTAGTGCATAACAAAGGAGATGGATCATCCACAACCATCTACATCGAAAGGAGTCGAGGAGGAAATCAAAAATGAAAGTATTCCAGCATTCTTGGTTGAATATAGATATTTTTAAAGATTGGTTAACATGAAAATAATGAAAAGCTCTCTGCACGGCTTGTAATAAAATTCTTTTATGTGGCAAATCAGATTTAATAAAACATTCTAAAACGAAATTGCATGTTAAAAATATTAATAATAACCGTAATATCACACCATCTGCTTCATTATCTAAGCTGAACTGTAATTTAAAAAATGAGGACCATGTTAAGAAAGTTAAAACAGCCGAGATAAAATTAGCTGCTTTTTACGCGGAACATAACATAGCTTTTCAAATAGTAAATCACATGGTCCCTTTATTGGAAGAAACTTGCTCTGATGCACATGTAATTAACGATCTGAAACTGTCAAGGAAAAAATGTAGATAATTAGTAAAAAATGTTTTTGGAAAACGCAAGACTGATAAACTTGTTAATCACTTAAAAAATCAAAAATTTTCAATTTTAATAGATGAAAGCACAACTATCACCAATGATAAGTTGCTTTGTATTTTAGTAAAATATGTATCATTAGAAAATAGAAAATGTATTACACAATTATTAGAATTAGTACTATTAAATGCCACAGATTGTTCCGCAGATAAATTATATTCTGCATTTGAAGAATGTTTCAAAAGTAAAAATATACTATTAACAAATATTGTAGGAATGGCTTGTGATAACGCTTCTGTGATGATAGGTATTAGAGATTCTTTTGTAACTAGATTGAAAAAAGAAGTACCGGCCCTTGTTGTATTAAAATGTATATGCCATTCCTCAGTTCTTATTGCGAGTAAAGCTTGTACAAAATTGCCGGATTCTTGTGAAAATATTTTACATGCAGTTGCAACATATTTTTCTGGCAGTGCAAAAAGATCGGTTATACTGTGCGAATTTCAAAATTTTTTTGGAGTAGAATCACGTAAAATCTTAAAATTATCAGGAACAAGATGGCTTGTTTTGCAGAAGTATGTTACTAGATTTCTTGATAATTGGGAAGTCTTGAAACATTACTTTTACTTAGAAACTATAGAAAGTAAAAATAACTCGGCAATAACAATTTTTAATACTTTAAATGATGATAAAATTAAAGCATATATGTTATTTCTTAAATATTCATTGAATTCTTTTAATGATTTTAATGCCTTATTCCAAGGTAGAAAAATTTTAATTCATAAATTAGCAGAGAGTAGTGAGCATTTAATGAAGCAGATGGGATACAATTTCTTGCTACCTAACGCGTTAAAAAATATTTCTATAGATGTTATTAATTCTCAAAATTTTTTACTTTTAACTTCGATATATGTTGGTCTAGAAGCGAATCGTTTTTACAATCAGAATCTTCGGAATTTGTAACAAAAATAAAATCGAAATGTTTATCTTTTTACACAACCGCGTTACAAGAAATGATAGAATGATTGCCTTATAATGATGAAATTTTTCGCGAACTTAAATTTTTAGATCCAAATGTATAATAGCTTTGCGCGAAAAAAGTAGACTTATCTTTCCAGATTTAAGAAATGTAGCAAGACATTTTCAAATTTCCGATATTACGGCCTTAGCTTATGAATGGAGAATGTTGCCTATTGTATTTAATGACGCGGATAAAACTCTTTTGATTAATTTAGAAATTGATGACATGTGGAAGAATATTTTTGAAAAAAAGAAATTCGATGATGAACCGTATTTGCCAAATTTAGAAAATTTGGTATATACAGTTTTGTCACTTTCACATTCTAATGCCGAAGCAGAGAGAATATTTTCTATTGTTACAGATGTGAAGAATAAAAAGAGGAATCGGATTGATGTCATCAGTTTAGACGTGATTTGTAAAGTACGATCAAGTTTCCAAGCTATTAATATTAATTGTTGCACTTTTAAAGTTGATTCGGCACACTTAGAATTACACAATTATAAGTGATAAATTTTGACGATAAAACACGAGTAATGTCCGAGAAAGAAATACGCAAGCATGGAAACATGCTGCCGCATATACTATACGCGGTATCATTTGCGGTCATTCGAATTGCGGTAAGACTAACGTGTTGATAAGTTTGATAGAAAGTCCACACGGTGTACGTTTCGAGAATGTGTACGTATACTCGGAATCACTTTAACAACCGAAATATCGATACTTGGAAAATTTGCTATTATCGATCGATGAAATTGGTTATTTTACATTCTCTAATAATAGTGACGTTATTCCACCGAGCGAGGCGCTTCCGAATTCCATTTTTATCTTTGACGACGTGGCGTGCGATAAGCAAGATACGATAAGAGAGCACTTTGCAATGGGTCGACACTCGAGCGTCGACTGCTGAACGTACGGTTGAACTTCCTTTAGAAAAACAAGAAAAAATTAAATCAAAAATTAATATTTTCAAAGTCATGAAAGACTGTAAGATAAGAGATTTTGCGTCTTTTGTTGGAACCTTGAATTCTTGTTGTCCAACTTTAAAGTACGGGAGAGTTCATATGAGGTCATTTGAGCGTGAGCGATTTTTAGCTCTCGAGTGTAATAATAATAATTTTGAGGCTAATATGTTGTTATCACCTGAATTAAAACAAGATTTTAAATGGTGGAACAAACATATTTTTCAGGCAAAAAATGTTATTAAGATTTTTGATCCTTCAATTGAAATTTTTTCGGATGCATCTTTGTCAGGTTGGGGAGCATATTGTGATGAGCATAAAGTTAATGGTTTCTGGAGTCAAAATGAAAGAGATCATCATATAAATTATTTGGAATTATTGGCTGCATGGTTTGGTTTAAAATGTTGTGCTAAAGAGCTTAGAGATTGTGATGTCTTATTGAGAATAGACAACACCACTGCCATTGCATATATTAATAAAAAAGGTGGAGTTAAATTTCCGAAATTAGCAGAAATTGCTAAAGATATCTGGCAGTGGTGCGAAGAGAGAAATTTATGGATTTTCGCTAGTTACATAGCTTCTTTGGATAATATTGAGGCAGATTTTGAATCTCGGAGGCTGGAACCTGAAACTGAATATGCTCTAGCACAATTCGCTTTCTGCAAAATAATTTCAAAATTTAGAAATCCAGATATTGATCTTTTTACCACTAGAACAAACACGAAATGTAAAAAATATATTTCGTGGAAGAAAGACTCTGGTTCAATTGGGATTGATGCCTTCACTATCAGCTGGAAAAAATATTATTTCTATGCCATTCCGCCCTTCTCAATTATTTTGCGTACTCTTGAAAAAATTAGGTTCGAAAAAAGTAGGGGAATTTTAGTTGTTCCACTCTGGCCAGCTCAAGCTTGGTTTCCAGTATATATGTCAATGCTTGAATCATCACCAATTTATTTTAAACCTGATATTAATTTATTACAATCTTTAAACAGAGAACCTCATCCCCTTTGATCAAGAATTACCCTGGTTGCAGGAATTATTTCAGGGAAGCTCTCAATCTAAACGAAACTCCAGCAGAATCTATAGATATTATTATATCATCTCTTAGTGAATCGTCCTTAAGACAGTATGATATAGGTTTAAAGAAGTGGTGGAATTTCTGCGCCTATAATCTGTCTAATCCTTATAAAATTTCAGTTCCTTTGGTTTTAAAATTTTTAACTTTTCAATATAAAAAGGGTGCTTCGTACGGAACATTGAATTGTTTCCGTTCAGCTATTGGAAAGATTCAAGGTTCCAATCTAGCAGATGATTCCAGAATTAAAAGTTTTTTCAAAGGAGTTTATAGATTAAAACCTCCTAAGGCCAAATACGATTGTATTTGGGACCCTAAAATAGTTTTGAATTATCTAAATAAATTAAATTCTAATGATGATCTTTCTCTTGATAATTTATCTAAAAAGTTAGTTACTCTATTGGTTCTTGTCACAGGTCATCGTATGCAAACATTGTCTTTGATAGATATAAGAAATATCATGATTAACGATGATAAATTTGAGATTAAAATATCGGATAATATTAAAACTTCTAATCCGAGGAAAGTTCAGCCGAATCTTATAATACCGTTTTTCAGGAAAAAAAAAAAATTTGGATATAATTATGTCGCATAAAAGGAAATATCATTCAATTAATGATGAAGACAAGGAGATTGAATTGAGGAAAAAAATTAGGAAATTAAAAAAACGAATTGATCGTCAAAAGAAAGATCGATCTTTTAATTACGGTAAGTTTTATTTTAAGCTCATTTGGTCCAACTAAATGCTGCTTTTAGATGTTATGACGTTGAGCTTAATGTTGCCAAAATTGTTTGTTAAGTAGCGGTCAAGCCGATTTAACGACTTTGACGATGCTTACTTATAACCTTACTATGTCGGTCCAACTGACATTAGTATTAAAATCATTGTACGGTTCAACCGTATTTTTTGACAACCGCCGACGTTTTTAACCATATCAAGTCGGTCCAACTGACATTGATATTATTTAATCTCTTCTCAATTTAACTGTGTTAAATCTTGATCGTCTTTATATTGACATTTATAATGGATAATTTCCATTATATGATCTGTAAGTGAAGTTCTATCATAATTGTATGAAGCGCCTCTTCCGAAGAGATCAATCCCTCCCAAAATTTTAATTTCCCTAATTTTCAATGAATATTGAAAATCCCCAAAAATTTTTACGGCCAATATACTTTGAATACAAATGAAGATCACGCCAAACAAGATGGTCGATAACAAAAGATTTTTACTTTAAAAATTGTGGCATTCGGTATAGAGTAGAGGGTACTACTTGTATTACGCGCCTCTTCCTCGAGATCATAATGTAGTTGTTTAAAGTTTTTTACGGCAATGATTTCACGCATAAAATATTTTATCAGCAAACTAACCATATAATTTATTTAAACAAAACGTATAACATAAAACCAATTATAACATAAAATCCATAATAATTCTCTCTTTTTTAAGAGTTTTGATTTAAAATCGCTAATGCAAAAGATTTGTCATTTGTAACAACGATTATAAAATTTTGCAAAAGTTTGGGATTTTTCAGTCTACCCAGCAGCTTAGAAAATTAAGTCTATGTTAACACCACTACGCTTAGCAGCAGAAGTTGATGCATGTCTTATACTATAAGCACCGAACTTTGAAGTATCTAGACCACTAACACTTAAAATAGACTTAATCCATCGACTTAGAGTTTGACTTCCTACAGCTTTGTGAGATTTTTTAATCGCAACGAAGAGTTTATTTTCTTCATTTCGAAGAATTTTTGTCTTCTTTAGATAAGAAGATAACGCAGCTGTTGGACAAATAGAAGAATTTTTTATAAAAAACGGTATTATAAGATTCGGCTGAACTTTCCTCGGATTAGAAGTTTTAATATTATCCGATATTTTAATCTCAAATTTATCATTGTTAATCATGATATTTCTTATATCTATCAAAGACAATGTTTGCATACGATGACCTGTGACAAGAGCCAATAGAGTAACTAACTTCTTAGATAAATTATCAAGAGAAAGATCATCATTAGAATTTAATTTACTTAGATAATTCAAAACTATTTTAGGGTCCAAAGTACAATCGTATTTGGCCTTAGGAGGTTTTAATCTATAAACTCCTTTGAAAAAACTTTTAATTCTGGAATCATCTGCTAGATTGGAACCTTGAATCTTTCCAATAGCTGAACGGAAACAATTCAATGTTCCGTACGAAGCACCCTTTTTATATTGAAAAGTTAAAAATTTTAAAACCAAAGGAACTGAAATTTTATAAAGATTAGACAGATTATCGGCGCAGAAATTCCACCACTTCTTTAAACCTATATCATACTGTCTTAAGGACGATTCACTAAGAGATGATATAATAATATCTGTAGCGTCTACGCTTACTTATATTAATGTGATCGCTTGGGAGGTAGGAATCGCTTAGGTTCTGGCCGTAAATGATTAAGGCTTAATTTGCATATCTAATTATATTTCCTTTACATATTTACATTGTCTAAAATAATCAATAGGGACGTATCGGCGTTGTCCCCCACGCTTTCTCGTTTGCGTGGCCTGGTCGTTTTTTGAGTACGTGCTTCCGCACGTCTGTGATCCTTGCTCACACGTCGGCTTCTGTTCCTCCGTCTGGGTCTCCACCGAGCGATATTTTGGAGGGTCCCAAGCTGGCAGACCCACGAATCTATTAGATCTGGCGATGGCTCCCTAAGGCGGGGTGTCCTTGGCCTTCCTTGACCTTCGTCGGAGGATGAGAGTGTGATTGGGGACGTCGGATGAAGCTCCAACGTCGGTCCAATATCGGTCACCGGCTCCCGCCTGTGAGATTCCTGGGTTGGAGGCCCTGCTTCCTTTCCGTCCTTGCTCCGCCGAGGACGCTTGCTGCAAGCACGTTCAGTGCTATTATGGCGCCGTTTTCCCGACAGCCGCGGTAGATGAGGGGCCGAGATGATGCTCAGGACGCGAGGTCTCTGACGTATGGGTGAATGGCCGGAGTTGGGGCGCGTGGCGCCAGGTCGAGGCGATGATTCACCGGAGCGTTGGCGAGGTACGCCAGGCCGAGGCGAAGATGCGTCGGAGCTGTGGCGAGTAGCGCCAGGCCAAGGCGAAGATCCGCCGGAGCTGTGGCGCAGGGCGCCAGGAGGAGGCGACTTGGCGCCGGAGCTGTGGCGAGCAGCGCCAGGCCGAGGCGATGATCCGCCGGTGCTGTGGCGAGTAGCGCCGGGCCAAGGCGAGGATCCGCCGGAGCTGTGGCGCAGGGCGCCCGGAGGAGGCGACTTGGCGCCGGAGAGTTGGCGTAGGGCGCCAGGCGAAGGTGAGGATGCACCGGGCGAAGGCGAGGATGCGCCGGCGGGTTGGCGCTGAGCGCCAGGCGAAGGCGAGGATGCGCCGGAGGGTTGGCGCTGAGCGCCAGGCGAAGGCGAGGATGCGCCTGGTTTTCTCCGGGTCAGGAGATGTAGAGGCGCTGGTCTTGTGTGCTTTCGCACTCCTATTTCTCCTTCCCGAGGAGAATTCTTCCTTGCGCCCTTCGTGTTGACGGCTGGAGGCTTCTTCGTGGTCTGATCGAGGCGACTAGGCGCCGTGTCGTATCTTGACGTAGCGAAAATGCGCTAATTACTGAATGTGTCTTGGCTCCCCGATGAGCCTGCTTATGATCCCCGTGGGTTGACTTTGGCCCACGGAAATGCATTCCTGGCGTGTGACGCCTAGCGGAGATGCCCGGTACTGGATACTCGCGGCGTATATGTAGCTGCCTGAGCGTCTTTCGGCTCACGGGTAAGCTCGCTCGGCGCGCGCCGCGCAGCGGCGGCGCCCGTACTATCGGCGCGGCCGCTTTCTCGCATGTGCAGTTGTGCGAATAAATTTTTATCGCCACAATATCTATAGATTCTGCTGGAGTTTCGTTTAGATTGAGAGCTTCCCTGAAATAATTCCTGCAACCAGGGTAATTCTTGACCAAAGGGGATGAGGTTCTCTGTTTAAAGATTGTAATAAATTAATATCAGGTTTAAAATAAATTGGTGATGATTCAAGCATTGACATATATACTGGAAACCAAGCTTGAGCTGGCCAGAGTGGAACAACTAAAATTCCCCTACTTTTTTCGAACCTAATTTTTTCAAGAGTACGCAAAATAATTGAGAAGGGCGGAAAGGCATAGAAATAATATTTTTTCCAGCTGATAGTGAAGGCATCAATCCCAATTGAACCAGGGTCTTTCTTCCACGAAATATATTTTTTACATTTCGTGTTTGTTCTAGTGGTAAAAAGATCAATATCTGGATTTCTAAATTTTGAAATTATTTTGCAGAAAGCGAATTGTGCTAGAGCATATTCAGTTTCAGGTTCCAGCCTCCGAGATTCAAAATCTGCCTCAATATTATCCAAAGAAGCTATGTAACTAGCGAAAATCCATAAATTTCTCTCTTCGCATCACTGCCAGATATCTTTAGCAATTTCTGCTAATTTCGGAAATTTAACTCCACCTTTTTTATTAATATATGCAATGGCAGTGGTGTTGTCTATTCTCAATAAGACATCACAATCTCTAAGTTCTTTAGCAAAACATTTTAAACCAAACCATGCAGCCAATAATTCCAAATAATTTATATGATGATCTCTTTCATTTTGACTCCAGAAACCATTAACTTTATGCTCATCATAATATGCTCCCCAACCTGACAAAGATGCATCCGAAAAAATTTCAATTGAAGGATCAAAAGTCTTAATAACATTTTTTGCCTGAAAAATATGTTTGTTCCACCATTTAAAATCTTGTTTTAATTCAGGTGATAACAACATATTAGCCTCAAAATTATTATTATTACACTCGAGAGCAAAAAATCGCTCACGCTCAAATGACCTCATATGAACTCTCCCGTACTTTAAAGTTGGACAACAAGAATTCAAGGTTCCAACAAAAGACGCAAAATCTCTTATCTTACAGTCTTTCATGACTTTGAAAATATTAATTTTTGATTTAATTTTTTCTTGATTTTCTAAAGGAAGTTCAACCATCATTTTTTCCGAGTCATAAATATTTCCAAGGAATTTGCATCTAGTCGAAGGAATTTTGTGACTTTTTCGTTCATTAACTAAAAAACCTAATTTTTTGAATAAATTAACAGTAATCTGAACACTTTCATGGCATTTGATTTCAGAACTTTCAATAAGTAAAACATCATCCAGATAAATGACTGATGTATATCCCAAATTTCTTAAATAAGAAATGACTGGTTTCAAGAGTTTAGTAAATGTATAAGGAGCCGTATTTAATCCGAAAGGTAAACAAGTAAACTCAAATAATTTTCCTTGAAAACTAAACCTTAAGAATTTACGATCTGAATATCTAATAGGAATGACATAATAGGCATCCTGAAGGTCAATTGATGCCATATAACAATTAGGAGTTAATAAACGTCTAACAATTTTATCATCTTCTAACTTAAAATGTTATGTATCAATGAATTCATTAAGTTTTTTCAAATTTAAAATTAAACGAAAAGAACCATCTGGTTTTGGAATTAAGAAGATTTTAGAAACAAATTGTCCTTCACAAGGATTTACTTGACAAATAGCACCTTTTTTAAGTAAATCATTTAACAAAACATTAAATAATTTCCTGTAAAGACCATTCAGATTCTACAGGTGGAACAGGTTGAACAACCTTTGATACAAAAGGAATTTTGTATCCACTAACCCAGCTCAAAATTAGTTTATCAGAAGTGATGTTCAACCAGTGAGACTGAAAATGCTTGAGTCTACCTGCTAATCCACTTACAGCCGTTACTCCTGCTTCTTCGATGATGATCGATTTTCTTTCTGTTGAGATTGGGGTTGACAGCTGGGGTGCTTCTGCTTCAGATAAGCTTGAAAAGGCTTCCGCCCGCCCGACGCCGAGTTGCGCGTCGGTTTAAACGATTGACGACGGAGCGGGCGTTTCGAGTTTTTTGAATGATTCGTATTTTGGTTTGTATTAGGCTTTAAACTCTTGCTTGAATTTTCAAGAGTTTTTGTAGCTTTAACTTTTTCATCCAATTTTTTTCATTCTTCTTCTTTGTGCCGAAACGTCACACGGTAAAATTTTATCAGCAAAAAAAAAAGAATTTGGATATAATTATGTCGCATAAAAGGAAATATCATTCAATTAATGATGAAGACAAGGAGATTGAATTGAGGAAAAAAATTAGGAAATTAAAGAAACGAATTGATCATCAAAAGAAAGATCGATCTTTTAATTACGGTAAGTTTTATTTTAAACTCATTTGGTCCAACTAAATGCTGCTTTTAGATGTTATGACGTTGAGCTTAATGTTGTCAAAATTGTTTGTTAAGTAGCGGTCAAGCCGATTTAACGACTTTGATGATGCTTACTTATAACCTTACTATGTCGGTCCAACTGACATTAGTATTGAAATCATTGGATTATTCTTCTATCTTTGTCAAACGTATGCCAAGATATCCAAGCATCTTATACGGGACAATGCAAATTTACTGATTTTATTTAAACAGGATGGTACAAGCTTGAAACATGTATACAACGATCATGTAAATACTGACATGTCTTACGACGATTTTCGCGCATTCTGTCAGAAATGTTGGCAACACAAGTATGGATTTGTAGTGATTGATAAAGACAGTTTACAGACTAATGGACGATATCGAAAAGGATTTAACGATTTTGCAATACCGTAAAGTGGTTAGTCGCTATTGATACATCGATCGAGCAACGTCTAAAAATTTTCGTCCGAGCGCAACATGACGACGACGATTGACAGTGACGATCGTGAGAAGATTGCGAGAGAGATTGTAAAAACGAGCAAATCAATCCGCAAAAAATATCGTTATAATAACTGGTCAAATGGAGGAAGACGTCGCATTGGAGAGGCACTTTAAACCAATTATCGAACCTCTAAAACAACTTGTCGAAAATACAATCAATGTGGAATCTAATGAAGCGAAAATCGAACTATCGAGTATCAAGCTAGAAGACAAGCATCTGAAAAAAGAGTCAAAGTATGGAACAAAGCGAACAAGGTCAAATATATCATTGAACGATTCGCTAATAACTTCTACTCCAAATCAATCAAAACGTAAGCGAATGAAACAATTATCGAATGTAGTTACTTCTACTCCGATAAAAGATGTACAATTAAGTCAAATATTGTACGAAAGACCGTCCACATCTGTGGAAGAAATTTTCGAAACCACGCCTGAAACGCTTGTTACGTCGGTTCAACATCTATTACAAACGTCCGAGGGTCAAAGTACATTGCGCGCACACTTGGGCCCACTAGGGCAAAAATATGTGGGAGCTATTTTGAGTCAAGATAAAAATAACAGTATGGATTATGTTTACGGTGTTAAATTTTGCAACGAAGGAATGATGCTTGGTGATAAAATTTTTGATATGGATAAAGATGATAATATAATTATCGGTGGAATAAGATACGTGGGAACACCAGGTCTCTACGAGTTGATTTTCAAAAGAATACCTGACGGTGACGTATACAATGACGATGATAAAATTAAATACAAAAATATATTACTGGCGACAAATGCGCATAGACGTGGCAATGATATGCGTAATCCAGTATTAAGTAACAAGGGATACAAGTATAAAAATATAATAGCGCCATTAATCTCTATTAAAAATATGATAGCGCCTGGAAAAAAAGCTCGAAGAGGTATAAACATACCGCGCGCTATGACGTTAAACAATAATAAGATCGATTACGTGCATTGGAATGATCCCAACGAGTTGGTAGATCGCTTGCGATTGCTGGAAGCTTCGCGTCAAGCTGGCAACAATACCCACGACAATGAAATATTATCAATTATCGAGGAACTTTGCGAAGCTGGCCTTAATATAAATTAATCTATGCGTCGGCGAAACGAGTCAGTCTGTCATTATTGTTTGTATCGAAATGTCGATTAATAAATTTGTATTATCGTTGGGAATATCGAACAACTCATACTATCAATGGAATGGATTACTAAGAAGTTACCTGCGCGATAACGCTCTGTGTCAGACAGCCTCCGGCTTTGACGCAAGGTCGCGCAAGATACGACGCGTAGCGCAACCGGAAGATGATACTGATGCCGCAAACAAACAGTACGTGGAAATATGTGTCAAGCTTTTAGAAGATAGACTGGAAGAACTTGAGAAAAAAATAATCACGCTCGAGACGAATGTGCAGACGTTACAAATAATGATGGATGAGATGCAGAAAATGCTTCGGTATGCAACTCACGCGCAGACTACATCTAATTCAGCGCAGGAGAAGAAAGATATAATAAGAATATACGTGGAGGAATTATCTCATTATTGCAAATTATGCCTCGATCAAATATGTCGCAGAAGACCTCTGAAAAACAGCTGCTCGTGGAAGAATTGCATGCTCCAGCGAGAAAAAATTTCCCACGTAGACGTGTCAAGTACGCGGATACGACGATCTGTGGCAGGCGGATGTGGTCGAGATGCGTCCACATGCACGATTCAATAAAGGCTACAACTACTTACTCACAGTTATCGATGTGTTGAGCAAGTATGCGTGGGCTGTACCGCTCAAGAGTAAGAGTGGAAACGAGATGTCGGATACGATCGCAAAGATAATTTGAGACGATGGAAGATGCCCAAAAAATTTTCAAACCTACAGAGAAAAAGAATTTTACAACGCAAATGTACAGAAACTCGTGAAGAAACACAGCATTAACCATTATTCGACGTATTCTGTCATGAAAGCCTCGGTCGTGGAAAGATTCAACCGAACGTTAAAGAACAATATGTGGAAAATGTTTACGCTTAATGGAAATTACAAGTGGATCGACGCGTTGTCCCGGCTCGTTGGAGAGTCAAATGCGCGAAAACATCGCACTATCGGTATGAGACCTATCGATGTTACCCCCGCGATCGCCGATAAACTTTTAAATACGGTATACAGCAACGTAAAGATTGCTGCATCGGCATGATTCAAAGTAGACGATCCGGTACGCGTGAGTAAATTCAAGAACATCTTTGACAAAGGTTACACGCCAAATTGATCGACCGAAGTGTTTAAGATCGTTAAAGTGCAGAAAACTAATCCCGTGACCTATGTACTCGAAGATTCGCGCGGAAATCCCGTCGCCGGCTGATTTTACGAATACGAGTAACAACGCGTTGCTAATCCCGACGTACATCTCGTAGGAAAGGTGATACGCAAAAAGGGTGACAAGGTTTGTGTGAAATGGCTGAGATTTGATGCTACACACAACTCTTGGATAGATAAAAATAATTTATTATAAATATGTTAACAATAATACATAATATTAAAGATATTTTACAAATATAAACAAAATTGTATACATTATAAAATATACATATAATTTACATTAAATATACATATAATTTTAATTTACAATAAATATACGTAATTTTTATTTGCAATAAAACATATACATGAATTTTATTTATAACGGTATTTTGTAATGTCCCCACGGTAGCGTGTTGGTGGTTTCGGGTACGATATACCGCTTGTCATCGTACGGACTTAGAGCAATTTTTGTCTCGCAAATAGTGTATACTTCGTGTAATTTAGATCTAATACAAGATTGCTGACGCGTCATTTCAATCTCTTCGTTCAAACACTGCGTGTAATCGTCGAAAGTTATCGTTCTCGCCACGACGTTACTCTTGACGCCTTTTACTTTTTTCGTGTCCTTCTTGCCATCTACTCGCAACGCGCACATTTTTGCCCTAAGCCCGACGAATTCGGTCATGATGGCGCCATTATTTTCATCCTTCATTAAACCCGGTATCTTTTTATTTGCGAGCGGTATACCGTACACATTGTGCACTGCGTAATCGCTGGTATCGAATCTGTCGACGTTGCGCTTTATATTCTCATATACATCTTCACACTCGATGTGATATATGAGACTGTCGGTGTCGGTGTACATGACTTTACATTTCTCTCGATACATAGGTACCATATAATCGTGGTGAAACTCGTACAAACATGTCTTGGATATGTCGAGTATACACATACCCACGTAGATTGGTTTATTAAATTTAACTTCGAGATTGTGCAATTCAATGGCGATCAGATTCTCCGAAAACACGTTTCTACTGTGAAAATTTGGTTTTGCGATCATCGTCCCTACGCCATATCTTCCATCCCAATGTGTTATGAGCTTAATATTAACATGATTGCGCACATTTTCCATCGTTTAGCTAAATACAGCATTATTCATTAATATATATTAATTTTTTTCAAAATCATTTTTCACGAGTGTTCGGAATTGTGTATTGAGTTCGATATAACTGCGAAACCGTTGTCTTTTTGTAACGCAAAGTCCATGTCGCGTGCATTGCTGCAGGTTGCGGTAATGTATTACGTAACGCTTCTTATCATATAAGGTTGCGAGCAGCTTATCCTGCCGCTTATCAGGTGGTTTGTCGCGTGTCGGGCAAAACGGTAGGTCAGTGTGCGCATCGTGAACATGTTGCGGATACTCGAGATCGACTTCAAGGATCTAGCCTATAGGCGAATCAAGCGCGATCGATGATGTATCAAAATCGGATACGTCGTCGACCCATCGAAAATCTGCATAGGGCAAAGGTTGACACATTGCCCATCCGTACAAATTATTTACATCAAAGTACGTGAGATACGATGAAGGTTTCGATGAATCGTACAACTGCATATACTTGTTATTAGCATGTGCGTATCTGTTGGAACATTGACTCAAGCCACCGCGTATTCTGCGTTCGATAAATAAGACCATGTCGATATCTGTAAGCAATTCGAATGTAATATTTGTATGCTTCAACATGGCATCCCACGTGTATCCGGGAAGAGTATAGTAATACGCGGAGTCGAGCCCATAAGTTTTAATACAACTTCCGCGGAAATTTTCAAAAATATCTGCTAATAAGAAGACATAAATTTTGAGATACAAGTCGGTATATTTGCCCAGCGTTCGAATGGAGAACCGCTTCCAGACGTTCTCGGCGTGCGCGTAATCGCTCTCGGATATCGTGTCACCGATCAAGGAACTGTAAAATGATTCGCGCGGTGGTAAACACGTATCTTGCAACCTGTCGACGCAGTCAATATTTTCATACGGAACGACGCCCTTCCGTATTAATAAATTGAAATTGTCATTCGGTAAATTTTGAAATTCAGATTTTAAAATTTTGAGTTTATCTTTATTCAAAAATGATGCCAATTTATCGAGACTGGCTATGAGAAATTTATACGAATCGATAAAACGCAATTTAATATGATTTTTTTATTTCTCTTCTGCAAGTTTAACATTTTTCGTAAACGATATATATATTTCCTTTGTTATCGCAAGTAACTCGATTTCCCCTTCGAACGCTGTAGCTATTTCCATGATAATAAAATGCGCGTCGTAACCGGATAAATTATGAAAAACTATTGGAATGCAAAAAGAATCTTTATAATTTAAATTGCAATTTGAATGCGCGGGACCTCTGTATCGCCCGGTCAGATGGCAATGATCGCGTACGCGTGTATCATCTTGGATAAATGGTTTTTCGCATATGTGGCAATGCGTCGCGCTGTGAAATTTTTCCCATTCATCATGTGTTAAACTTACCATGAGTACATTAGCTGACAAAATTGTTTTTACACGCAGTGCTAAATTTTTAAGTTCTTCGACGAACCATAACATGCAATCGGTACTGCGACGAGAATGATACGCGGATAACGATTCGTCGTACGAACAATGTACATAATATGCTATCCTATTAAATACTTTGTGATGTTGGTAATTTCTCTCTTCCTCCATCTTCTCCAAAATTTCTTATGTTACGTCCAGACTCAAATAAAGGAAGAGTCAGCGGGAGGGCGTAACCTACTTACCTCTAGACAAACGCTAGACGATGCGTCTCCTAGAGTCGAACGAACAGATCAGGGCCCGAGATAGGTCAACGACCGGAAGGGTCGCTCTTACTCTATCGCAAGGGCCGTTCGCTCGGTGGTCCCTTTTCTGGTAAAGGAACTGAATCCCTATTACCCGGGACGGGACCTTGTGCGATTTCGTGCAACAGGAAGGAGATCGGGTTAATAAACTGCTCGAATTTTTAAAATCTAACTTTACATTTATTCAAAGAAATAAAATGAATAATTTTAAAAGGTACAATTTAATAATGAATCATCAGATTCATTTTTATATTCTGTTATTGTGACATAATTTACTTAGGACCTAATATGTTTGCGAGTAAATGTGTGTGTGGATGAAATCTGTGTTCTCGCGGGTGTTACAAAAATACGGAGGACATCAACCGGAATTAAAAGGGAGACTAAAATTTAAACTCCGGTTGGTAATTTACAATAATATGTTTAGAAAAAATTATTTACAATAAATGTGTGAGGATCGGATGGTAGAGGGAGAGAAGAGAGGAGAAAAAAATGGGGGAGGATTATTAGAGGTCTTGGAATTGGACGGTGGAGGGGGAAGGGAACTTCATCCAAAAACCTCGATAGGGACGGCTAATGGAAAAGGGCAACCCGGGCCAAAAAATGGAATTATGTAACCGGGGGGACTGGTATGGAGGATATGGTAAAATTGATCGAGGTCTACTATGTCTGGACCGACACAGTAATTCTCGTCTGTAAGAGGGACAGGAAAAGGGGGAAATTGATTCAGGAGATACCTGTACCAGGCTTCCCTGTCCTGGTTTTCGAAAAGGGACCCCGACTCTCCTTCGGGATCGGAAGATTCCGGTTTAAAATCTTCCGGTTCCTCTTTGAGGTCCGGCAACTCCTCTACGAAGTCCCGGAGGGCTTCTTCGAAAACGCGCGACTCTTCTGAGAGATCGGGCGTTTTGAGGTCTGAAGGGGGAGGGGGAGTGGGAATTCTAGAGGGTTGAGGTTCGAGAGCAGGTGAGCGAGAACGCTCGGAGGAGGAGACGGGAAGACAAGAAGGAGGTGAAAAATTAACAGGAGAACTGGGGGGACAGTCTGAAGGGGGAGGGGGAGTGGGAGTTTTTGAGGGTTGAGGTTCGAGAGCAGGTGAGTGGGAACGCTCGGGGGAAGAGACGGGGGAATAAGAAGGGAGTGGATAATCAAAGGAAGAACTAGGGGGACAGGGGTGTGTATCTCGTGTTGGTGTATAGTTTAGTTGTTGTATTCTTAATTTAAATGTCCGCTCGTCTAAATTTAGTCTCTTAAAATCGATAATAAAATTCGGATCCGCGGACGCCCGAGCCAATAGCTTCCGGATCTTTCTATTTTCCCGGTTGCGGATGTGTTTCGCCCAGCACTTAGAGCGCTTTGCCGGGGCTGTTTCCATATTTGTTGTGTGCGAAGATGACGACTTTAAAAATTTCGCTGGATAAGCGAGGTGAGCGGCCGTGCGGAAGGAGTGGCTCGGAGATCGCTCGGTTCCGGCGGTGTTCGTTCGATCCCTCAAGGGCACACCACTTGTCACTTGCCTGCACGAATTTTGTAAATTTCAATAGTGTGGAACTCCTTGCACTACCACAATCGCAGTGAGAACTTGCGAGAATCGATGAACTTTTAAAGACTTTAAATTATCAGCGCGGACTGATGGCAGACTCGATGCGACCGTTCGAGACGGGAGCCGAAGATGAATTGAAACTGAATTGAAATTGAATCTGAATACTGAAAACTGAATGAAGAAATACTGAATGATGAATGAGAACTGAATGATGACTGAGCCGCGAGGAAAGATTCGGAGTATATTAAGCCCTTTGCTCCTCCTCTTCATTGGTTTCGTTAATTTTTTTCGCGAATTGAATTTTTTATTCACGCCTTCCGATGTTGCTGGGAGGCGTTGCCCTTTAGCATAGGAGGTGTTAGAACCTTAGGTATTGGTGAAGGCTTTTGTTTATAGAATTAGCTTTCGCCCAATGGAGAGTTGTTGCAATTTGAGTGAGAGTTATGCCTTTGATTATCTACTTAAGTTTTATCTTAGGTAGATATCGTGTAACGGAGATCTGTCAGGCGAGCACATATGATATCATTTTTAATGTCCGTTTCGGTTTCATTTAGATTCTTGGTACCGAAATTGTTTATTACGAGAGCTGTCAACCATAATTTAGATTAGTAAGAGAATTTGCCACCCAAGCTTTTAGTGGTTGATTAATTTGCTTATTTCTTAGATCAGATATGCTCTAGTTTCCTGTTTGTATCATATATCCTCTCAATTTTTGTTTCCGAAAAGTTTATCTCGCCTTTCAGTTTCCATTTGTTTATTTCAAGGCGTAATGCGCTCTTATGATACCGCTAATCTCTATTTAGGATGAAAGAAAAGAATCGTGGAGTCCGCCGGACGTAACACCCCCCACCTTAGACAAATGTTGGGGATGCAACATTTGCAACAAAAAAAATTTTCTTGACGATTCTTTTCTTTCTGATTTACATATTTGGAGAGATCGCATTCAATTGCGGCAATTAAATGCGATCCTTTGATTCTTTCAAAATATTAAAATCTTACAAGGCTAAAATATTAATTCTTCTCTTATTTTTAAGAAGAAGGAAAGAGAAGGCGACCTCCAAAACCCCTTCCTTCGTTCTTTCGTTCTCCTTGTACATAACAAAAAGGTTCTCTCCTTTTCTTTTTCTTTTGACAGGGAGAAAGGTAATGTACTTAGTGTCTAAATTATTTAGAAATATACTTAATATTATACTTAGAGATATACTTAGTAACATACTTAATATTTAAATTAATTAAATTTTTTCTTTTTAGATTATAAGTGGTTTATCAAGGAAAAGGAAAAATAAACTACTATTTTGTTTAGTAAACTGAGAAAAATAAGATTAGTATATATATATGTATGGATTTTTTTCTTTTTTTTTTTTTGTTGTAGGGCCCATTTTCCTTCTGTTTAATGAATGAAAAGGGAAAAAAAAACTAAGGGTAAAAGATGGACGCGTTTCGCTGGTCATCGCCTCAAGAGAGAACTCTAGAGAGAAGAGTTTTTTTTTCTTTTTTTTTTATTCTTCTATCCAGCGGTTGGGGACGGCTTCTCCCCATCCTTCGTCTAAATAGCTCTTGTCAGTGTGTGGGTATTCTTCGATACAGGCATTGCATTCATATGCGGGTCTGACCATCACTGTCAGTTCGTGGCAGAATGTACATTTGGTTTGGTTATCGGCTGAATTTCTGTGAACTAGGTTGTGCAATGGCACAAGAATATATGAAGATTTCAGTTCATCTGATATCCGGTCATAACATGAGTTGCAGATTTTAGAATTATTGGTCATATTTTGGTAAAGCTGATCTAATACTATGACACATCGAAGTTCCATGAAATATCCGTAAATTTCGGAGTGGTTTTGTAGTCTCGCTTCGTCAGTTTGCCCATGATATCCTTCTCCTCGTATTTCAAGGGCCCTCGAGAGGCGATGATACATTGACATTTTTCTGTAATCGGTGAATAACATTCATGCTATAAGATGGAAGGAAAATGGTTCTACGTTTTGTTATATTGAATGCTTATAATGGAAATGGAAATAGAAATTATTTATATAATGTAATAATACTTAACAGTATTTATGTATATACTAATATAATAAGAAATAATCATATCAAATAATAATGTATGGTGAGTTAATATATAGGTATGTAAAAGAAGAAAAGAAAAATAATATATATATATTATTATTATTATTATTATTATTATTATTATTTTTTTTTTTTTTTAATTATTATTATTATTATTATTATTATTATACGGCGGGAAACACGTGCTCTACAATCCGTGTACTGCGTCGAGCGAGGCCCAATCGAATGAGTGCATCTTGAAAGTTGAAGACTGCTTCAAAATTCAGCGTTTTTACTTCCAATTTGACCAGGGCAGCCCCATCCCAGAGGGGCAGCGTTATGTTTATCCATCCTTTGCGATTTTCCGAGATGACGCGGCACATCTTCCTGGTCTCCTCAGGCCATGTTGGTGAAGGCATTATTGGGCCTGTGTGGGCTAAACCGCAAGCAATTGCTTGCCACGGTAGCTCTTTGAATCTATCTTCTAGCTTATAAACCTCGTGTATTGGTCGATAAACTTTCCTACCAATATCTTTCAGAGAAATTTCAACTAGGTCTTTTGTTTTTTTGATTCTAGTTATTACTCCTCTTCGCCAGATTTTTTCGTCTTTTACAGCGACGGCTTTTCCCCATTTTATTTCGTGTGATTCATAAGGCGAGATGATGCGTCCCGCCATTTGAAAGTTAAGTTCTCCTTCAAATTTTTCCAGATTACTTTCGTTACGCCTGAGTCGCACCCAGAAAAGCAGTGGTGATTCCACATGCGTAATTAGGACCGGGAGGCGCTCTCGAAGCAGTTCTCTAGTGTTGATTGCTTTGATTTCCATTGTTTTTTTTTCTATAAAGGAGTAGGTGTTCGTATATTAATTTTAAGGTGTTGTTTCCCAGCATTTTATATAAACGAGAATTAATATAATTGCAACGCCGTATTTTGTGAATTATGTTTATAGTAACGTTATATAATGTATGTATAAGATATGTATGTAATATATATTTTTTATATATATGTATATATATATGTGTTATATATCTATGGTTATATGTGATATCTATATAATATAATATGCTTTAGTTATCATTATTATTATTTTTTCTTTTTTTTCTTTTCTTTTTTTTTCTTTTTTTTTTTTTTTTTTTTTTACACGGCGGGAAACACGTCCATTGATATTCTAGTCGTTAATTGAACGTGGCCCAATTGTAATAACATTTCCCGTAGGTTGTAGGTCCCTTCAAAATTTTCGCTTTGCACCGTTAATTTGACGAGGGCGGCGCCTCTGCGAAGGGGATAGACAATGTTAATCCATCCTTTACGGTTTTCAGCGAGGATTCGACAAAGATCTTTTGTTTTATCCGGCCAGATGTTGAGGTGCCCAACTGATCCTGTGTGGGCTAGGCCGCAAGCAATGGCCTGCCAAGGCAATTTGCGGAAGCGATCGTCTAGGTAATATATGTCGTGTACGGGGCGCCAGGTTGTACGTCCAAAATCCCCTAAACATATTTTTACCATATTTGTGGCCTTATTAAATTTCTCGATCCATCCTCTCCGCCAGCGGTTGTCTTCTTTTATCACGACGTCTTCATCTTCCTTTATGTCTTGGGGCCAGTAGTGCAAGTATTTAGCTTTTCGCGACATGTGAAAATCGAGATCCTCTTGCAGTTCTTCCAAGTCCTTCTCGCTATTCTTGAGTTGTACCCAGAACAGCAACGGTGATAACACTCGTATAATTGTTACCTCCAAGCGTGAGCGAGTCAAGTGGCTTGTACTGATAGCCTTAATCTCCATGTTATTATGTTCTAAAAAGAGCGGAATTCTGTTTTAATTCACGGTTTTATGTTTGACATTAGTTGAGAAAAGGAAACGGAGCAGGAAAGAACAATAACGGGAGTTTCGGTATATATATATATATATATATATATATATATATATATATATATATATATATTTTTTTTTTTTATTTATTTATTTATTTATTTATTTATTTATTTACTTTTTCCATTATTCTCGGAGTTGCAACGTATAGTTTGAGTTTTGCTTGGTAGGAAGAGAAGGATAGACGTAGTCATGCTCTTTTTTAACTTCTGTATAAATGACCTGCTCAGGTTCATTTTTCTGAGGGTCGGGGCTCGGGGTTGTGGGTTCTTTAACAAGAGGCGCCCGCCTTAAGTGCAGTAACAGCTGAGTGAGAGAATCCCATATGGCTCCTATTAAATATATGGACCATCCATACACTGTGTGTAGAGCGTAGCCGTGTACTATTGTGTCCAATACTAGTTTAAAAATTCTTACACCCAGGTAAATTCCCATTATTCCAGCGCTAATATTTCCAAAAATTAAAAATTTATCCCAAAATTTCTGCCATGTAGAGATTGCAATTTTTTCCACAACGCTTTTGTCTAACAAATTAGAAATGGAGCCGCCTTGTATGGACGCGGATCTTCCCATTACTCCCCTCGCTATACTATTAAGCACAGCAGGTCGTTCGGCTGGAAACATTATGTGATCTCTCAGGTCTTCCAGATCATTTTCGGTATATATTCCGCTTGTGGCGAGTGCTCCTGGGCTTGTATATTTCCAAGTAGGTTTAGTTAAAGGTTTCATAATTGTTGGTGGCATAGTGTCAATCGGTCTAGGCGTGAGTTTATACCAAGAATCTCCTAAGAGATACATGGCAGGAGCGAATGCGTTACAGGCAGTTTGTATTCCTTGGCGCAACAAAATATGAGTCTGAGGTGTTAAAAAATATGTTTGATTTCCGCGCAACACTGGTAATTGATCATAGCATTCATTCGTTCGAGCTAGTCTTACTTCGACCGGTACACATTTTATTATGTGAATCACTTCTCCCGCCAATAATGCCATGTAGCCGGGACCTTTCATTAAATGGTATGCAAAAATATCAGGTGATTGAGTAGCTATAGCCAGTGTGTTCTGCAGCAATTGTTGCTCAAGATTACATTGTTGTAGCAAAATATCCCGGTATAATTGATTTATTTGCGTGCGGGTATGTTTCTCGACATATACGAATTTAGAATTCATATATGTAAAAATGTCGAAGTTTGTAGCACGAGTTGATTTTTTAAAAATAGCAATGCCGGGTGTGGTCTCGAAAATAATTAATTTTGGATGTTCCGTACGCGTAAGCGTATACCCACAAGTTATATATTTTCCTTTGCTAGTTAAAGCGAACAGGGTATTCTGTGTGGTCAGTGAATAAACTACATGAGCTTGTTGATTTATACTGTCAATGATTTTGTCGGCATATCCTTCATATAATATCCCGTAATTGGAAAATTTACAAGAATCCGCAGGTACAGGATCCCAGAAGGTATCCCCTCCCTCTATGTCAGAGCAATGAGTGGCGCTGAGTTCGCAGGCTACGCCTGATCTAAGTTGCACCTTATTGGTGTTTATTCGCACATCGGCTACATAATCTTGCAACGTTATTTTGACACTGCCTAATACGATAACCTCAGCCCATGTTCCATACGGATCGGAATAAACGCTTCCGGAACATACTCCATCGTTATCTAAACGACCAGCTAATATTACAGGTCGAGTTGTGGTTTGATTAGGTTTGAGTCCAGTTATATATGTGTCAGATAATTGAAAAGTACCATAAGTGTGCATGCGTTGACATGCTTCCCGAGATACTTCTTGTACATATGCATATTTTCCATTGAATACATCCATGGTGTGCGAAAACATCCCACATTTTTTAATTAAACGGTCGATCTCGACTTTGCATTGTATTACTTTTACTGATTCGAATTCATTGATTTGCAATAGCTGCATATAAATTCTACTGGAATTTACATGTTGTTGAGGGATATCGCATTCTTCTATGGTTAATAACGATAGTGTTGTAAGATTAGCGGATGCCGAGCCACAGTCATATCCTATTATCCCATATGCTGATGGTAAGCCCGCTAATAAGATCATTATAACTATTCTTCTGGTTTCTCGATCCATCTGAAATTTTTAGTTCCAAATATTATTTGGATAAGTATATATATATTTTTGTTGTTGTTGTTTTTTTTTTTGTTTTTTTTTGTTTTTTTTTTCACACAAAATTATTTATTTTTATTTGCTGTCAGTTGTTCATTAATTGTTTTAATATGGGAGATTCGCAATCGATTGGGATGTACGACTCGACTATTTTTCTTTATTCTAATTTTTACATTGTTTTTGTTTAGTATTTCCAGTATTTCATGAGGCCCTGTGTAATGATCTCCGAATTTGCCTGGTTTCGGCCCTTTTAATAGAAACACATGATCCCCAGGCTTGAAATTCTGAGGGTTGACCTTTTTGTCGTAATGCTCTTTTGACCTGCATTTTGCTTCTATAACGTTTTTACGAGCGTTCCCTTGAATGGCATGGAGTTGTGTTACAAGACTTATTAAATATTCATCGTAATTTGCCATTTTATCTTCCGGAGCTAAAAGCTCATTCGAAGGAATTCTAGCTATTTTTCCGAAAACTAATTCGTACGGTGTATGTTTTGTTGCTTCATGGACATTAGTGTTATAATTAAACATTGCGAGGCTGATCCATCGATCCCACTGTTTTTGCTCGTTCGCATATTGTTTTAAATATTCTCCTAATGCGTGATGTGATCTTTCTAAAGATCCATTTGATTGCGGATGGAAGGCTGTAGTGCGAAATTTACGAATTTTAAATATTTTAGCGAGTTTTCTCATTAAATCGCTAATGAAATTTCTTCCCTGATCTGTTAATATTGCCTTTGGTGATCCAAACACACAAATAAAACGGTCCACGAAAGCTTCTGCGATCGTTTCGGAGGTTTGATTTTGCAACGGTATTCCCATGCAAAATTTAGTTAACTGATCTTGCAGTGTTAAGACGTATTCATTCCCTCTCTCTGTTTTAGGCAATGGGCCTACAATGTCCATGGCTACTTTATCAAAAGATGATCCAGGTGTGTCTGTAATTATCATAGGCTGTTTAGTCTTAACTCGAACGAGTTTTTTCAATTGACACTGCAAACATTGTTGTATATATTTCTGAACATGATTTTAAATTTTCCCAATAATAATTATGTTTTATTCTGTTATATGTTTTTGAAACCCCACGATGTCCGCCGGTCGGTAAACAGTGCGTTTCGCCGATTATAATGGATCGTAAATCTTTTGGCGGATACTTAATTTGTCCATGGCAAACAATTATTTTGGTTGTAGTGTCCATGAATATTAATTGTAATTGTGATTTAATATTACTCCAGGGAACATTGTTAATAAATTCGGTTTTTGCTATACTGATTGTTTCTAGTTTTAAGTTCTCTATTATGTGTTGTAAATCTTTTAAAGTTTTTATGATGTGGTTGAGTGTTACCGTAGGGCCCTCCCGTTGAGCTTCGCTAATGGGTAAGGCCATGTGGTAATGACTTTTATATTTTATGGCTTTAGCTTCGCCTAAGACAAGAGATCCTAGGCTCGGGAGTTCGTTTCGTTCGAATAGTTTCTGTGAGCCAGAATCTAATGGTTTTCCTTGTGTATCGACAAAATATGCCACGTTGTCTTTTCGTAAAAATAAAAGTTCGCGGGAATCTATAATGTTGCTTTTAATTAATTTATTTGCGATGATCGTAGGTTTTGTTTTTCTTGCTCTTAAATTCTGGTTAATAATGTTTTCCTCGTCTTCTTCCTCATCTTCCTTTTCACTATCGGAATTTTTGTCTGGCGGATCGTTTCTATCTTCAATTTCTTCAATTTCTTCCTCATTATTATGCGATTCATTAGGTATTTTATTTTGTTCAATATTTTGTTTTATTGTCTGACTTCTTGTTTGAATTCTGTTTTGTGCAGGATAATTATGAATTAAAGCCTTTTCAGTAATCGGTGAATAGTCTGGTTCATTTAATTCTGCAGGTGTAAACGGAAAGGTATCCGTAGTATTGTCAAATAAATAATTTTCCGATGTTATTTCTTCTGTTTCTTCGTTATCCGAAATATATAAATGGAAATCATCGTTTTCTTCTTCTTCTTCTTCGTTATCAGATTTTTCTAATAGTTCGGCAATTAATTGTGCATCTTCAGGGTTGTTTGGATTTAGCAATTTTCGATCTTTTATTATTTTGCAATCAATTTCCTCCAGGTTTATAGGGTTTCTCGATAAAGCGTCTGCGTTTACATTAGTTTTGCCGGCTTTATATATTACCTCGTAATCGTACTCTGATAATTTTGATCTCCAACGGAGTATTCGCATATTAGCATCTTGCGCGTTTTTGAACCACATTAATGGTTTATGATCTGTGACAAGTGTAAATCTTCTTCCATATAAATACGGTCGAAAATGTTTGACGCAATAAATTATGGCCAATGCTTCCTTTTCGTATGTGTCGTATTTCAATTCATTGTGAGGGTTCTAGAGGCGTAAGCGATCGGTCGGTCTTTGTTTATCTCGCGTTGGGAAAGTATTCCTCCTACGGCTATTCCGGAAGCATCGGTGGTTAAAATGAATGATTTAGAAAAATCAGGATATTGCAATACTGGTTCTTCACATAATTTCTGCTTTAAAATTTCGAATGATTCTTCTTGTTCAGATGTCCACTCAAAACGAGTATCGTTCTTTAATAAATTCGTTAGTGGTTTTGCTAATTTAGAGAAATTTGATATGAATCGTCGATAATATCCGGCAAGGCCTAAAAACTGTTTAATATTTTTCGGTGTTTTTGGTCTTGGAAAATGTCGTACTGCTTCCAATTTCTTTGGATCTGGTTTTACTCCGTCTCTGCCGATTACATGCCCTAGATATGTTACTTCGGTTTTTAAGAATTCACATTTATCAGGTTGTAATTTTAAATTAGCTGTACGAAGTCGCTCTATTAATGCGTTATATTTTCGTTCATGTTCTTCCAAGGAAGTAGCATAAATAACAATGTCATCCATGTAAACAAATAATTCCTCGCCTTGTAATCCCGTTAGTACTAAGTCCATTAAGCGTTGAAAAGTTGCAGGCGCGTTTTTTAATCCGAAGGGCATTCGGTCGAATTCGTAATGTCCGAATGGAGTGGTAAAAGCTGTTTTATGACTATCGGCAGGATCCATTTTTATTTGGTGAAATCCGGACGCAAGATCACATACTGAGAAATATTGCGCTCCTCCTAATTGATCTAATATGTCAATAATATTTGGCAAAGGATAAGCATCTCCGATAGTTTTATCGTTTAAAGCGCGGAAATCGAGGACCATTCTCCAACGTTTATTTCCCTTTGAATCTTCTTTCTTTGGCACAATTCATATAGGCGTATTGTATGGTGACTGCGAATGTTTTACTATATCTCCTTCTAGGAGTTCCTCTACCTGTTTATTTATTTCTTTCTTATGTATTTGCGGAAATCTGTATTGACGAGTATTAATTGGATGGTCATCTGTAGTTGGTATTTGATGTTGTATTACATGAGTCGCAGTTAATTTTTCTCCGGGAATATGAAATCGATCTTGACTGTTTGTTATTAATTTTATTACGTTTTCTTGTTCCTTTTTATTCAAGTGTTCTAATCGCAACAAATCTATAATTTGTGTAAATCTATCTTCTTTCGGTTCTTCGGATATTATTAGACAATTATGCAGATCAGAAATTGCGATATTATTTTGTTGCTCCTTTTTATTTTTCGATTTACGTTTTCGCATAAATTTATCTATAATTTCTTGAGATTTATGCAATAAAGCAGTTGAAATTTTCGAAGATGGTTTGTTTTTACATTTGATATTTCGATTATTTTCAATACCTAAATCTTTAATATTTAGTTTATATTTTTGTGCCTTTTCAAGAAGGTCTCTTATTGTGACATGAGAGGATTTTTTATTATTATCATTATTTTCCGATGATAATCCAATTCTTGGAAACTTAATATTCATTAAGGTATAAAAATTTTTCCCTTCTTCGGGATTATATTGTGTCGAATTGCGTAATGAGGTTTGGTAATTTCCCTCCTCGCAATCGACGGAGCTAGAATTTTCTGTCGAGGTTTGGAAACTTCCCTCCGAAATTCTAGAATTAATTTTTTCTGGAGAGGTTTGGTAACTTCCCCCTCCAATGGTTGGATTATTAAGTTTTTCAGAAGAGGTTTGGTAATTTCCCTCCTCACAATTAATGGAGCTAGAATTTTCTGTCGAGGTTTGCAAACTTCCCTCCGAAATTCTAGAATTAATTTTTTCTGGAGAGGTTTGGTAACTTCCCCCTCCAACGGTTGGATTATTAAGTTTTTCAGAAGAGGTTTGGTAATTTCCCTCCTCACAATTTAAGGAGCTAGAATTTTCTGTCGAGGTTTGGACACTTCCCTCCGAAATTCTATAATTAATTTCTTCTGGAGAAGTTTGGTAACTTCCTTCTCCATGGGTTTTAGAATTATTTAAATTTTTATTTGGATTGGTTTTAATTTTCCTCTGGTTTTTATTCTTTATTTTGTCTTTATTCATATTTTTATTCTCAATTTTATGTTCTTCTTGATTGAATATTTCGTCTTCGTTCTCGTAATTAATTTTTTCCATAGTAATATTTTGATAATCTTTATTTTTATTTTCGGGTTCCTTATGGATGAGGTCGTAACCACGTTCGTGATAATTTTTGATTTCGTCTTCATTTTTGATATTGACGTTGATTTTAGCCATTTCCTGTGCTTTTGATGTTTTCTGTTGGTTATTAAATGGCTCGATGTTCGGTTCATAATCCTCGAGTAATTTATTTAATGGTTTCAAATGTAAAGTTGGTACTCGAATTTCCATTTCCTCATCTAAGGTGCTTATAACATTTAGATAAGCCTTTCCGGAAACGTTTTCCACTATAGTATCTCCCAAATAAATTCCATGCTCTAATTTTAATCTTGGTATATATCCCGTTTTTACTTCGGGGTTTCCTATTCTTACGTAGAATAGTGATTCCGACCTTGGAGATACTGTAATGGTTTCTGGAGAGAAGAAGGGTATGTTTATTCCGGAGACATCCAGTTGTCCTTGCGCGTAATCTATTTTTGAAGATGTTTGCTTAAAGAAGTCATTTCCTAATATACCAGATTGCGGAATCGGAAAGTCGTGAGATACTATATGGAAAGATACGGGTATTTTAAAAAGATTTAATGTGGTTTCCCCAAGAGTATACACTGGGTAATTATTTATCCCGTTTAATTTTAGTATATTTGTATAATTGATTTTTATGTCCTCGGGTATAAGATGTTCTTTAATTATATTCGGACCAGATCCCGTATCTAACATGAAAGTTATTTGAGTGGTTATTTCATTGATTTTTACCCGAACAGTAGGCACGCGACTATGTTTGTCGAGATTTACTGTTACGGGACGTATATCTATTGTTTCACACTCTACTTGACTTCTCGAGACGCAGGCGGGTGTGCTGTCGGCTCGGCCCCCCGTTGCACACCCGATGTCGAAGGACCGTTGTAGTTTCCCTGGTCTTGCTCTTTTCGGCGATTATTGCTCGCAAGTCTTAACTGACAATTTTCAAGGAGATGGCCTTCTTCTTTACAGTATCGACAAAATAGATTATTTTTAGATGCCGAATTTGAGTTTATTCTCGAACGACAATCTTTGGCGACGTGCCCGATTTTGTCGCAATTTTGACAAATAATCTTCCGCTTATTTTCCAAATTACGTTCTTCATTTTGTTTTTTCCAGCAATTATTAGCTGAGTGGCCAGGTTTGTCACACCACTGACAGACTAAGGATGCTTTATTAATTTGGTCGTTATTATTATTTTGTCGACATGTTTTTGCATTATGTCCCGTTTTGGAACATAATTGGCAAATAATAGTTCTTTCTTGAATTACGTTTACTGGTTGTCGCGATTGAGGATCGCGTAAACGGCATCTGTCAGCACTATGTCCTCGTTTTTTGCAAATTTGACATATTAAAATTTCGATTCCCAATCCCGTTTTATTAAAATTTTGTAGGTGAGGTTGAGCGAGTTTTCGGCAATTATTTGCTATGTGCCCGTCTTTAAAACAGATTTGACAAGTTTCCCGTCCCCGGTTTATGGTTTGCGCCGTATTTTTGCCTGAGTCGGCTCTCTCTTCCCCTCGTAAATCTGTCATTGTTCGAAGCTCTCTTTCTATCTTTAAAGCATCGGTAACCGTATTCTGTACATCCAACTTCCTCGCAATCCTTTGTTCGATTTCGGGTTTTAATCCCCTTATAAAACATTTACACATATCTTTTTCTAATGATGCTTTAATTTGTTGATCGGGCAAGGCGTTTCCGGGTCCCTTGTAACCCTCCAAAATTTGCTTTCCGAGCATTTTAACTCGATTTGCATAAGTAATTACATCCTCTCCATTTTTCTGATAGATGCAGCCTAATTCCCCTTGTAATTGGTAAACATTTTTAGAGGATCCGTAGACTTGTTTTAAATAAGACGTTAATTCAGATACATTATTAAAATTTCTGTCTTGTATGGTTCGACGTGCCTCACCAACGATTCTAGTTCTTATTATTTTAGTGAATTGCGATTCAGCCTCTCCCGGTAACATAGACTTAGCTTCTTCGCATCCTTCAATAAAATAGTTTAATGGAATATTGTTCCCATCAAAGAAGGGAACGGCTTCAACCGCGTATTTTAAGGTTGCAAACGGGTTATTAGCCATTATTTCAGATTCGTCTGAATCGCTTTCTAGGCTTTCAACGGTAATATTATCTAACGCGTTAACTTGTTTAATAATAGTAACGTCTTGAGAATCACCGGAATCTGGCTCGGGCGTACCGGTGGTCTCGCTAATTAAAGTTTTTCCTAAGGTTTCGTTTAAATCAAAATTAATTTGTCTACCAGTTGATTTAGAAGATAATGTCGGTGTAGATGTGTGTATTGTATTTGGTTCGGATTTGGATTTAGATTTCAATTTATTTCCTTCTAGAGAGAGTTTATAAAGTTTTTCTACTTCGTCTTTATCGCTTCCTCCTCTAGTACTTCGACTCATTCCCGTTTCGGAAATCGCACATAACAATCCCGGACGAGCCCCCAAAATTTCTTATGTTACGTCCAGACTCAAATAAAGGAAGAGTCAGCGGGAGGGCGTAACCTACTTACCTCTAGACAAACGCTAGACGATGCGTCTCCTAGAGTCGAACGAACAGATCAGGGCCCGAGATAGGTCAACGACCGGAAGGGTCGCTCTTACTCTATCGCAAGGGCCGTTCGCTCGGTGGTCCCTTTTCTGGTAAAGGAACTGAATCCCTATTACCCGGGACGGGACCTTGTGCGATTTCGTGCAACAGGAAGGAGGTCGGGTTAATAAACTGCTCGAATTTTTAAAATCTAACTTTACATTTATTCAAAGAAATAAAATGAATAATTTTAAAAGGTACAATTTAATAATGAATTATCAGATTCATTTTTATATTCTGTTATTGTGACATAATTTACTTAGGACCTAATATGTTTGCGTGTAAATGTGTGTGTGGATGAAATCTGTGTTCTCGCGGGTGTTACAAAAATACGGAGGACATCAACCGGAATTAAAAGGGAGACTAAAATTTAAACTCCGGTTGGTAATTTACAATAATATGTTTAGAAAAAATTATTTACAATAAATGTGTGAGGATCGGATGGTAGAGGGAAAGAAGAGAGGAGAAAAAAATGGGGGAGGATTATTAGAGGTCTTGGAATTGGACGGTGGAGGGGGAAGGGAACTTCATCCAAAAAACCTCGATAGGGACGGCTAATGGAAAAGGGCAACCCGGGCCAAAAAATGGAATTATGTAACCGGGGGGACTGGTATGGAGGATATGGTAAAATTGATCGAGGTCTACTATGTCTGGACCGACACAGTAATTCTCGTCTGTAAGAGGGACAGGAAAAGGGGGAAATTGATTCAGGAGATACCTGTACCAGGCTTCCCTGTCCTGGTCTTCGAAAAGGGACCCCGACTCTCCTTCGGGATCGGAAGATTCCGGTTTAAAATCTTCCGGTTCCTCTTTGAGGTCCGGCAACTCCTCTACGAAGTCCCGGAGGGCTTCTTCGAAAACGCGCGACTCTTCTGAGAGATCGGGCGTTTTGAGGTCTGAAGGGGGAGGGGGAGTGGAAATTCTAGAGGGTTGAGGTTCGAGAGCAGGTGAGCGAGAACGTTTGGAGGAGGAGACGGGAAGATAAGAAGGAGGTGAAAAATTAACCGGAGAACTTGGGGGACAGTCTGAAGGGGGAGGGGGAGTGGGAGTTTTTGAGGGTTGAGTTTCGAGAGCAGGTGAGTGGGAACGCTCGGGGGAAGAGACGGGGGAATAAGAAGGGAGTGGATAATCAAAGGAAGAACTAGGGGGACAGGGGTGTGTATCTCGTGTTGGTGTATAGTTTAGTTGTTGTATTCTTAATTTAAATGTCCGCTCGTCTAAATTTAGTCTCTTAAAATCGATAATAAAATTCGGGTCCGCGGACGCCCGAGCCAATAGCTTCCGGATCTTTCTATTTTCCCGGTTGCGGATGTGTTTCGCCCAGCACTTAGAGCGCTTTGCCGGGGCTGTTTCCAAGTAGTATAGCTATGCGGGTTCTAACGCAGGTCCTCTGAGGGGGGTGAGGGGCGAGGGGAAACCGGCGCGGGGGGTATGACGTCACGCGGGGGAATCGCGTCCTAACCGATGGGCGAGGGGTCCGCGGGGAGGGGGGAGGGGGACCGCGTCCTAACCGATGGGCGAGGGACCCGCGGAGAGGGGGTGGGGGACCGCGTCCTAACCGATAGGCGAGGGACCCGCTAACCTAACCGGTAGGCGAGGGGTCCGCGGAGAGGGGGAGGGGGATCGCTGCGAAACCGATAGGTGAGGGACCCGCGGGGAAGAGGGGGATCGCGGCGAAACCGATAGGCGAGGGACCCGCGAGGAAGAGGGAACGCGATGCCGCGAGGAGGCGTGGGAGAAGGATAGCGCGAGGCGTCCATATGAGCGTAAGACAAGGATAGCGTTTGCATGCACGTTGGAGAGAGATGGCGCGAGGCATGCAAGTTGGAGAGAGAGAGATGGCGCGAAGCATGCACTTGGGAGAAAGAGAGAGAGAGAGATAGCGCGAAGGATGCACGCGCATAATACGGCGTTCGCAAGGCGGTGTGAGAGAGATAGCGCGAGGCATGCACACGTGTAGGAAAAGGATTGCGTCCGCATTGGCGTGGGAAAAGGATGACGTTCGCATGCATGTGGGAGATAGAGAGAGACAGCGCGAGGCATGCATGGACGTGGGAGAAGGAGGCGCAGAAATAATCGACATTTTTTTTTAAATATAATAATAATATTTATTTAAAATTTATGTTTAATATAATTGTGTGTATGTGTGTGCGTGTGTGTGTGTGTGTGTGTGTGTGTGTGTGTGTGTGTGTGTGTGTGTGTGTGTGTGTGTTTAAAAATATATATATATATAAAATATAAAAATATAAAAATATAAAATATACAAAAAGATATAAAATATGTATAATATAATAATAAGGCGACGCTCCATCTGAAACAGAAAAAATACAAGTCTTATTAGTATAAGAATGTAATTTTTATAAATCTAATATAAATTTTTAAAAAATAGATACTTACAATATTCACCATACTTCAATCTCATCATATGGCTCGAGGCCGAATAATTTCCGAAGATTGAAAATATCCTCGTAAGCCCACTCATGCGACTCCGCGTACTTGCGTGCCTCTTGCGTGTCACCCCAAATGTTATCCCGCTCCCACCGCATATTGCGCCGCAACCACCGCGTGTATCGCCGGTCCTCGATATTTAAAAATCGAATTTCCTCAATAAGCTGAAATATATTATTAATTAATACCACAAATAGACAAAATATATAACAGAAACATTGAACATTCTACTTACCCGATAATGCGGCAGCATAACATATATGTATGTGCAGGTACAGGCTGTTTCAGACATGTTTAATACTTCTTTTTATAAACTTATAAACTTCTCGTCACACGGTGTTCTTTATTCGCTGCTCGAAACGTTGTGACAGCCACGACAGGTCAGACATTGTCTCGAACATTTTAGAGTAGGGGATGAATCACTTACGAAGAACGCTTACTCTCAACTCTTGATAAGAAAACAAAGGTAGCACGTTCCCGCGGACAATTGTCTACAAGTCTTTTAAATATGAATAATATATTATAGATAAACCACTATCGAACGGCTATTGAACGGCTATCAAACGGCTATCGAACGGCTTTGAACAGCTATCGAACGGTTATCGAACGGCTTTGAACGGCTATCGAACGGCTCTGAACAGCTATCGAACGGCTTTGAACGGCTATCAAACGGCTCTGAACGGCTTTGAACGGTTATCGAACGGCTCTGAACAGCTTTCGAACGGTTATCGAACGGCTTTGAACAGCTTTCGAACGGCTATCGAACGGCTCTGAACAGCTCTCGAACGGCTATTGAACGGCTTTGAACAGCTATCGAACGGTTATCGAACGGCTTTGAACGGCTATCGAACGGCTATTGAACGGCTCTGAACAGCTTTCGAACGGCTATTGAACGACAAAACAATTATTTATACACCATTCAAATATTTAAACTCTATGTCCATGTACTGAAATGTAACATCTGTAGTCTGATAAGGTGGCTGACGCCGCTATCTAACGTCACGTACTGAAATTTAATACTCGCATACTGGGATAAGAAAGAGGAAAAGGGAAGAACAAAAGATAATAAAAATATATTTTAACAATAGTTTATTCTAAAAAATGTTTGGGTGAATCTTTATGATGATTCGTCCACCAATTGAATATTTTAAATACATTTTGTAAAGCGCAATTTTTCAAATGTTTTTCACAGCGCATAGTATTAGTAACATCTAGCTTATTTAACGAAATGATATCTTCATAGTCCGCATCCAAGGTCTCAATAATAACGTCGTTTCTCGCATCATCGTCAAGTATATCGGCCAGCCATTCTCGTTTTTCGTGTCCTTTAACGTACACGATAGGAGATGCTCCATTTTCCTCTTCCGCCGCACCCATCACAGCTCTCGTAATCAAACGCCTGGCGAAGCTGTATGGAACGTTTCCATCCTCCCATTGAAGCCCATGGTGATGTCCGATTAGCCATGAAGCTTGGCATCTCTCAGATTTTGTAAGCGCACGCCATGGTACGGGACTTGCAAAAAAGTAGTGAGAAAGAACAAATCCATTTCTCAGTATCGCTACTTTCTTCACGACAAAGTTTCTCCCGATAATGAATCCTTGCAGATCCACAAACGTTGGCGCGATCATGCTGATAATATTACTGTACGATTGCAAGAACGATGTACGACTGCTGTCGATCGTCGAAATCTCAATCTTTATATATATTTTTTTTGACATTGGAGGGGATATTTGCTGATCTAGATAATTTTACGAACTACGTTGGTCAATGGACAATATTCGACAACGCGATCGTGCAAGATGAGACAATAGGCGGTGGTATTTGCTGGTATATCCTCCTTGCACTCAAACTCTAATCTCACGTCCACGGTGGAATTTTTGACAGACTCGTTTTGTCGCGACCAATCGATAACCGCGAGAGGACCGCAATGTAAAAATTTTGAAATGTTTAATAGCACATCATCATTATCACATCCGTAATAAGATTTGCGAAAACGAGAGTACATATCGAACAAGAGGGCGAATCTATTTTTATCGAAATCTAAATTCAAATCATCGTAGGGATAAAATTCCGAGTTTAGATAGAGTTTAACGTTGGTCAATTTGCAGTTGTCGAATGTAGTAATATCTTTTGACACAGCATTTTTTCTGCCAGTCTGCAGCGCAAAGATCACATATCGCGGCTTCTCCAGCTGAGAGGCGGCTTTCACAGTCCACGAATGCTTAGTCGTATTATGCAATAGAGGAAATTCGTATAGATCCCAAGAGCGAAAACTCATATTCAAGTATCGCCCGCTTTCCAACGCGCGTAGCAAGGATAGTTTATTGACCTCGCTCAATATTACATGAGGCATACGCCATTGTACCTTGAATAGTTCGATATCAGCTTCAGCCGAAGCATGTCCAAATATGCAATTGTTGTCGTTGCGCGAACGTATCAGAATTAATTCGTGACGAGCGTTGATCACAACTCGCTTATAATCTTCGCAAAAACCCAATAGTAGGTTTAGCGGCACGCAAAAATTGAAGTAAGCTTCAGCAGCATTATGCGACATATTCCACGCAGCATTCTCCAAGATTTTACCTTTCTCGGTTGTTAGAGAGACATAGTTTTTAATCGTGGAAGTTATTCCAACGTTTCTGTTGCGGTCAATCTCCACACCGTCGAGTTCATATCGAAGTTCATCAAACATAAACGCGACACAATTGTTTCCCAATACCACTCTTGCTCCTTCATCTACTTTACGCACCTTCAACTTTCCCTCGACGTATAGAAAACTTTCACATGGTAACGTGTACAAATCTTGATGTTGTATCGGTATCCGTATCTCGTCGCTATATCCAAGCGTTGTGTTGGCGTATGGATTGTACGTATGAGTTTCAATCTTGACGATACGATCGTCAAAGATCGGCTCGCCTCCGATATTCAAGATGTCAATCATATCGTTCAAGTATTTCGTACGACGAATCCCAATGATTTTAAAAACTCGCGATTCAACGCGCTGAGCTTATTTTTAGCGTAACCAGATATCTGATTATTGTCACCCGATACCGCAGTCACTCGCCTTCTCGCAAAAATATTGTCCCTCGTAAAGATATTGTCTCTCGCGTGCTCCGTGCTTTCGTTCAACACAAGCATTTCATTTGTCAAACGCTTTAGTTTTGCCGCCGCCGTATATGCAATCTTACGGTAATTTCCTCTCCTCGAAAATCGAGCAAATGTCCTTCTTGATCAACAATGCGTATCGTTAAATCAGTAATGCTCCGTGCGACGATCGGTAGATAAATGATCTGTGCTGGCGTTTCCGATATCTTATATCCTGGCGGCACGCTCGGTGAAAATTCATGTATCGTGTGTACGCGCTTGTCATTGCTGTACGCGCCAGTGGTTACGCTGCATTCTATACGAATAATATTTACGCTAATAATATTTATCGGTACATCCGATTCGTGCCATATCCGAGGCTGTAATATACGATTCGACGAGAATCCCAACAACGATCCAACGTTGCCCGGTTTACTAAAATTTATTCTATAGACACATTTGATTTCACTTTTTAGCGTATTATGATTAGCGCGAAGCATTATTGGATATTCATCGTGTTCTTCGCCATCAACAATATCGTTGGAATCAACTACGCGTCGATGTCGCAAAATTGCACGTCGGAGATATTCGTTTATTGCGTGTAATTCGTACGATCCTTCGGGAATCGTAATTTCCTTATCGTCGTTATCAAAATAAAATTTATTATTCCAAGAATTCACGTTCGATATCGTATGATAAGTTTCAAAATCCGTTAAACCAAGCTCGTAGTCGCCATCGCTTAAATCTATAGCCGGAAAGTAGCTTACAGCAAGAACGCTACTCTTGCCGGTCAACGTAAGTGTGAGTGACATGCTGGAAAACTGTCGAACGAATACTGAGACGCGACGGAGAATTGTCAAGCTTTACATTCATATCGATCATCGACTGTTTGAAGAAATCGAAGACACAATTGTCCACAAATACTTTGATTATAATTCTGATAGGCCGTGTGATTGTATTCTATATTTGTAACATTCTGTCCAAAATATCGCACTAATTCCTTGGGCGGTCGAAGATTTCCAAAACTATCGAAATATACCACACGATCTCCCCTCTTTGCATACGCAACCCAATGAGTACCGAAACCATCGACGTCATCCAAATTGACGATACCGCTCTCATTTCGCCGTATACCTTTTATCGGTAAATTATTGCGCATGAAAACGCCTCTAAAAAATTGTATACGCATACGTCTTGCAAGTTGTTCCAATTGTACATTAGTTGTTACACCGGCAGGCATCTTTATTTTGACGTTTTTTTTTTCTTGGCCGCTGTTGAGAACCCTCGTCCGCGCTTGTATGGAGCGAGATAAAGACCGTGACCTTCCATGGCGCGATTATGACGCTGCATTTCTTCGAGCTGACGTTGCGCCGCCTTGCTATCGTTCACCGCCTTCGCGATTCCCGCTGCTCCGCCAGCCAACGAACCGAGAACTCCCAATAATGGTAAAATGGGTAAGATACCACCGCGCTTCGCTATAGGAAGTATTCGTTTTTTTGCAGTCTTTTTGTTCATCGATGATTTTTTTGTTTTCATTCCCATACCGAATTTTGTCTTTGCTTTCATAGCCGCCCAAACAGCTGTAGCGGCTGCTTTCTCACCAATAGTCGAATCTCTCGCGGTAATACGTGTTCGCGCTTTCGTGGCGAGTATATTATCCGCAACGTGTCGTTGACCGAGATCGTTGCTTCCAGAATAAGCTATGTCGTGCTCGCGACACGCGGCATCCAATGGATTGACACCTCGATCGCCTCTAGCCAATCGCGTTTCTAAATGAGTTCCCGGTCCGCAAAACTGATAGCCTGGAATATGTAATTCGATAGGAAGTGCGTTTATCGCACGATTTAACAAACCGCTACCTCTTATAATTTTTGCTGGCATTTGCCACAATCTTTTATTAACGGTGTTGGACCGTCGAAATGTGTTTGTTGGCACGGCAAATTATAATGTCGCGTGCATCGACGATACTGTTGAACCTCTGAGTCAGCTTTTATATGTTCGGGAAGCTTGTCCCACAATTGTGCCACGTAGCTACCAAAGTCTCGCAGTAAAACAATCTTGGGGATAATCTGTAACTGCTCGGTGGTAAGCTCGAGAATATCGCTGTCAACCGATAGAAGAAGAAACATTTTTGAGACTGAGCGGTTTCGATTCGGTGCACCTCTATAAATAGGGCCCCGATGACTCATTTTCCAAAATCTGATTTGAGACTCGCGAGAGCAAACATGCGGTTCGCGCGACAAGCGACGATAATCAAAGTGATAAATTTTGACGATAAAACACGAGTAATGTCCGAGAAAGAAATACGCAAGCATGGAAACATGCTGGCCGGTATCATTTGCGGTCCTTCGAATTGCGGTAAGACTAACGTGTTGATAAGTTTGATAGAAAGTCCACACGGTGTACATTTCGAGAATGTGTACGTATACTCGAAATCACTTCAACAACCGAAATATCGATATTTGGAAAATTTGCTATTATCGATCGATGAAATTGGTTATTTTACATTCTCTAATAATAGTGACGTTATTCCACCGAGCGAGGCGCTTCCGAATTCCATTTTTATCTTTGACGACGTGGCATACGATAAGCAAGATACGATAAGAGAGTACTTTGCAATGGGTCGACACTCGAGCGTCGACTGTTTCTATCTTTGTCAAACGTATGCCAAGATACCCAAGCATCTTATACGGGACAATGCAAATTTACTGATTTTATTTAAACAAGATGGTACAAATTTGAAACATGTATACAACGATCATGTAAATACTGACATGTCTTACGGCGATTTTCGCGCATTCTGTCAGGAATGTTGGCAACACGAGTATGGATTTGTAGTGATTGATAAAGACAGTTTACAGACTAATGGACGAAAAGGATTTAACGATTTTGCAATACCGTAAAGTGGTTAGTCGCTATCGATACATCGATCGAGCAACGTCTAAAATTTTCGTCCGAGTGCAACATGACGACGACGATTGACAGTGACGATCGTGAGAAGATTGCGAGAGAGATTGTAAAAACGAGCGAATCAATCCGCAAAAAATATCGTTCTTTAAAAACCGGTCAAATGGAGGAAGACGTCGCATTGGAGAGGCACTTTAAACCAATTATCGAACCTCTAAAACAACTTGTCGAAAACACAATCAATGTGGAATCTAATGAAGCGAAAATCGAACCATCGAGTATGCTCGAAGACAAGCATCTGAAAAAAGAGTCTGGAACAAAGCGAACAAGGTCAAATATATCATTGAACGATTCGCTAATAACTTCTACTCCAAATCAATCAAAACGTAAGCGGATGAAACAATTATCGAATGTGGTTGCTTCTACTCCGATAAAAGATGTACAATCGAGTCAAATATTGTACGAAAGATCGTCTCCGTATGTGGAAGAAATTTTCGAATCTACGCCTGAAACGCTTGTGACGTCAGTTCAATATCAATTACAAACATCCGAGAGTCAAAATACATTGCGCGAACATTTGGGTCCACTAGGGCAAAAATATGTGGGAGCTATTTTAAGTCAAGATAAAAATATCAGTATGGATTATGTTTACGGTGTTAAATTTTGCAACGAAGGAATGATGCTTGGTGATAAAATTTTTGATGTGGATAAAGATGACAATATAATTATCGATGGAATAAGATACGTGGGAACACCAGGTCTCTACGAGTTGATTTTCAAGAGAATTCCCGACGGTGACGTATACAATGACGATGATAAAATTAAATACAAAAATATATTACTGGCGACAAATGCGCATAGACGTGGCAATGATATGCGTAATCCATTGTTAAGTAACAAGGGATACAAATATAAAAATATAATAGCGCCATTAATCTCTATTAAAAATATAATAGCGCCTGGAAAAAAAGCTGGAAGAGGTATAAACATACCGCGCGCTATGGCGTTAAACGATAATAAGATCGATTATGTGCATTGGAATGATCCCAACGAGTTGGTAGATCGCTTGCGATTGCTGGAAGCTTCGCGTCAAGCCGGCAACAATGCCCACGCCAATGAAATATTATCAATTATCGAGGAACCTTACGAAGCTGGCCTTATTATAAATTAATCTATGCGTCGGCGAAACGAGTCAGTCTGTCATTATTGTTTGTATCGAAATGTCGATTAATAAATTTGGATTATCGTTGGGAACACCAAACAACTCATACTATCAATGGAATGGATTACTAAGAAATTACGTGCGCGATAACGCTCTGTGTCAGACAGCCTCCGGCTTTGACGCAAGGTCGCGCAAGATACGACGGGTAGCGCAACCGGAAGATGATACTGATGCCGCAAACAAACAGTACGTGAAAATACGTGTCAAGCCTTTAGAAGATAGACTGGAAGAACTTGAGAAAAAAATAATCACGCTCGAGACGAATGTGCAAACGCTGCAAATAATGATGGATGAGATGCAGAAAATGCTTCGGTATGCAACTCACGCGCAGACTACATCTAATTCAGCGCAAGAGAAGAAAGATATATAAAGAATATACGTGGAGGAATTATCTCATTATTGCAAATTATGCCTCGATCAAATATGTCGCAAAAGACCTCTGAAAAACAGCTGCTCGTGGAAGAATTGCATGCTCCAGCGAGAAAAAATTTCCCACGTAGGCGTGTCATAGTACATGGATACGACGATCTGTGGCAGGCGGACGTGGTCGAGATGCGTCCATATGCACGATTCAACAAAGGTTACAACTACATACTCACAGTTATCGATGTGTTGAGCAAGTATGCGTGGGCTGTAGCGCTCAAGAGTAAGAGTGGAAACGAGATGTCGGATACGATCGCAAAGATAATTCGAGACGATGGAAGATGCCCGAAAAATTTTCAAACCGACAGAGGAAAAGAATTTTACAACGCAAATGTACAGAAACTCGTGAAGAAGCATAGCATTAATCATTATTCGACGTATTCTGTCATGAAAGCCTCGGTCGTGGAACGATTCAACCGAACGTTAAAGAACAATATGTGGAAAATGTTTACGCTTAATGGAAATTACAAGTGGATCGACGCGTTGTCCCGGCTCGTTGGAGAGTACAATGCGCGAAAACATCGCACTATCGGTATGAGACCTATCGATGTTACCCCCGCGATCGCTGATAAACTTTTAAATACGGTATACAGCAACGTAAAGATTGCGGCACCGGCAAGATTCAAAGTAGGCGATCCGGTACGCGTGATTAAAGTCAAGACCATCTTTAAGAAAGGTTACACGCCAAATTGGTCGACCGAAGTGTTTAAGATCGTTAAAGTGCAGAAAACTAATCCCGTGACCTATGTACTTAAAGATTCGCGCGGGAATCCCATCGCCGGCGGATTTTACGAATACGAGTTACAACGCGTTGCTAATCCCGACGTACATCTCGTGGAAAAGGTGATACGCAAAAAGGGTGACAAGGTTTATGTGAAATGGCTGGGATTTGATGCGACACACAACTCTTGGATAGATAAAAATAATATATTATAAATATGTTAACAATAATACATAATAATATTTTACAAATATAAACAATATTGTATACATTATAAAATATACATATAATTTACAATAAGTATACATATAATTTAAAATAAATATACATATAATTTTTATTTACAATAAATATACATAATTTTTATTTACAATAAATATACATGATTTTTATTTATAACGGTATTTTGTAATGTCCCCACGGTAGCGTGTCGGTGGTTTCGGGTACGATATACCGCTTGTCATCGTACGGACTTAGAGCAATTTTTGTCTCGCAGATGGTGTATACTTCGTGTAATTTAGATCTTATACAAGACTGCTGACGCGTCATTTCAATCTCTTCGTTCAAACACCGCGTGTAATCGTCGAACGTTATCGTTCTCGCGACGACGTTACTCTTGACGCCTTTTACTTTTTTCGTGTCTTTCTTACCATCTACTCGCAACGCGTACATTTTTGCCCTAAGCCCGATGAATTCGGACATGATGGCACCATTATTTTCATCCTTCATTAAACCCGGTATCTTTTTATTCGCGAGCGGTATACCGTACACATTGTCCACCGCATAATCGCTGGTATCGAATCTGTCGACGTTGCGCTTTATATTCTCGTATATATCGTCACACTCGATGTGATATATGAGACTGTCGGTGTCGGTGTACATGACTTTACATTTCTCTCGATACATAGGTACCATATAATCGTGGTGAAACTCGTACAAACATGTCTTGGATATGTCGAGTATACACATACCCACGTAGATTGGTTTATTAAATTTCACCTCGAGATTGCGCAATTCAACGGCGATCAGATTCTCCGAAAACACGCTTCTACTATGAAAATTTGGTTTTGCAATCATTGCCTCTGCGCCATATCTTCCATCCCAATGTGTCACGAGCTTAATATTAACGTGATTGCGCACATTTTCCATCGTTTTGCCAAATACCGCATTATTCATTAATTTATATAAATTTTTTTCAAAATCATTTTTCGCGAGTTTTCGGAATTGTGTATTGAGTTCGATATAACTGCGAAGCCATGGAGATTGCGAAAACTGTAATATTCGATGTATTTTTGTAACTCGAAGTCCGTGTCGCGTGCATTGCTGCAGGTTGCGGTAATGTATTATGTAACGTTTCTTATCATATAAGGTTGCGAGCAGCTTATCCTGCCGCTTACCAGGTGGTTTGTCGCGTGTCGGGCAAAACGGTAGGTCAGTGTGCGCATCGTGAACACGTTGCGGATACTCGAGATCGACTTCAAGGATGTAGCCTATAGGCGAATCGAGCGCGATCGATGATGTATCAAAATCGGATACGTCGTCGACCCATCGAAAATCTGCATAGGGCAAAGGTTGACACATTGCCCATCCGTACAAATTATTTACATCAAAGTACGTGAGATATGATGAAGGTTTCGATGGATCGTACGACTGCATATACTTGTTATTAGCATGTGCGTATCTGTTGGAACATTGACTCAAGCCGCCGCGTATTCCGCGTTCGATGAATAAAACCATGTCGATATCCGTAAGCAATTCGAATGTAATATTCGTATGCTTCAACATGGCGTCCCACGTGTATCCGGGAAGAGTATAGTAATACGCGGGGTCGAGCCCATAACTTTTAATACAACTCTCGCGAAAATTTTCAAAAATGTCTGCTAATAACAAGACATCAATTTTGAGATACAAGTCGCTATATTCGCCCAGCGTTCGAATGGAGAACCGCTCCCACACGTTCTCGGCGTGCGCGTAATCGCTCTCGGATATTGTGTCACCGGTCAAGGAACTGTAAAATGATTCGCGCGGTGGTAAACACGTAGCTTGCAACCTGTCGACGCAGTCAATATATTCGTACGGAAAGACGCCCTTCCGTGTTAATAAATTGAAATTGTCATTCGATAAATTTTGAAATTCAGATTTTAAAATTTTGAGTTTGTCTTTATTCAAGAATGATGCCAATTTATCGAGACTAGCTGTGAGAAATTTATACGAATCGATAAAAACGCAATTTAATATGATTTTTTGATTTCTCTCCGCCAAGTTTAACATTTTTCGTAAACGATATATATTTTTCCTTTGTTATCGGAAGTATTTCAATTTCCCCTTCGAACGCTGTAGCTATTTCCTTGATAATAAAATGTGCGTCGTAACCGGATAAATTATGAAAAACTATTGGAATGCAAAAGAATCTTTATAATTTAAATTGCAATTTGAATGCGCTGGACCTCTGTATCGCCCCGTCAGATGACAATGATCGCGTACGCGTGTATCGTCTTGTACGAATGGTTTCTCGCATATATGGCATTGTGTCGCGTTGTGAAATTTTTCACATTCATCAGATGTTAAATTTACCATGGGGACATTAGCTGATAAAATAATTTTTACACGCTGCGCTAAATTTTTTAGTTCTTCGACGAACCATGATATGCAATCGATATCGCGACGGGAATGATACGCGGATAACGAATCGTCGTACGAGCAATGTACATAATAAGCAATACTAAATACTTTATGATGTTGGTAATTTCTCTCTTCCTCCGTCTTCTCCAAAACACACTCCAAGTCGGCGTACACGACGAAAGGAAGCCGCTCTTTCCGATTATAGTTGTTGAACGTGAGCCACTTGTCCTTATCGCTCGGTAATCGGATAGCGCACTCGTTCATCTCTCGACAGTCCACCGTATGTGATTGCAATTTGTCATTCGAATCAAAGTAGTGCAAACATCTGTAAAAGAAATACTTTTTAATTTTTGTTTAATTATTTGTACAATGTATTTTTATTAAATATATACGTACCGATCGCAGATATGTATTTGGCTTTTATGTTTACTCAATTGCGAGCTCACGAGGCGGGATAGATTCTTGATCCACGCGAAATGTCCAATGTTGTTGTCTTCCACGTACAGCAAGTTGACGTGTTTATCTTTCTTTACCTCGCTTAGACGTATCGGGACAATGTTCTTTTCCTCGATACTATACACATTGATTGAGATATCGTTGAGAAGTTCGAATTTTTTAATTTGATTCACAGTCACTGGAAACTCAATGTCCTGGAGATTCAGCACTGTCGTATAATGAGGATACGAAGATTCCCGACCTACGTCCCTTTCAGCTGGATGTAGAGCGGCGACCACAGACCACGCAAAACACGCATTGTCATTAGATTGCACGTTGATCACCGCTCTCTTCGTTATCATCGCCCGCGGTAATTTTATATGACATCCCGCGCGCATAGGATTATATTTATTTATATTTACAGTCAAATCGAGTATTCGCGACAATGCCCACCCGCTATCGCGTTCCTGAAATTCTTCGAGCGAGGCAAGGGTGGGCTCGACGACGCGCCGCTCATACCATTCGCGTAAATCGGTTGTGCGAAAGAGTTCATAGTTTCTCGTATTGATACTTTTATTTGCGCGTTTGTCACCCGTCACAAATTCACCATTGAACACTGTATTAATTTTCACATTAAAGTGTTTTTTCAGCACGGTTTGTACGTGTTCGAGTACAATGTCTTTGGCATCCTCGAAAAATTGACGAGGCTCGATATGATTATGATTTATAACCGCACCAGTTAATATGCGGCTCTCGAACGCCGTATCGATCTCTCGCCAAATCAATCCATGTTGCCGCGTACTGCATCCTGCACCCGCGTGTACAAAACGCCTGCGTAATGAGTTCTTCAATCCCTCGAGTCGTGCGATTCGGGCAATCAGCGATTGTCGAATCCCGATCGATAATCGTGGACGTTTGATTCGACTTTGCTCTTCCACCGATTCGATATATTCGTCGCATCGTTGCTCCCACGCAACGTACTCCTCTATCGAATTCACCCTCGCAGATTGCTCGCGCAGATTTCGTTCGGCACTGTTTTCCGCCATATTTCCAAATTTATGTCAATAATTTTGCTAACAAGACGCGCTTACTAGTAGCTCTTGTCTCGGAACTCTTGGCGAAAATACTGACAGGGTGTGCCTCTTTACCATGATTTTATACTCTATCTTGATGTCTCTTTCTATCATGTGTATCAACTAAATCTTTATTTCGCGGTTTGTCACGTACATTTTGACTAATGTCGATTATGGCATTTTTTTTGTCGTCTAGAGATGCTGTCATCTCAGCCAAGATGCATCGCGAAAGTTTCAAATTACACGCTGCTGTCCAAGTATGTTAGTGCAATTTAATCATGAGGATTATCCTTATATTTCACGATTTTGTCACGTTTTGACACGCGCGTTTGAATTCTGATATCTAGGGTGATGTCATCGCGAAGCAGCCAAACATCGGCGCTTGAAAATTTATATTACGTTGCATTTTTTATGCATCAACTAAATCTTTATTTCGCGGTTTGTCACGTACATTTTGACTAATGTCGATTAATGCATTTTTTTGGTCGTCTAGAGATGATGTCATCTCAGCCAAGATGCATCGCAAAAGTTTTGGATTGCTTATATATTAGCACAATTTAACCTTGATACTTGTTCTTATATTTCACGATTTTGTCATGTTTTGACACGCGCGTTTGAATTCTGATATCTGGGGTGATGTCATCGCGAAGCAGCAGCACATCGGCGCTTGAAAATTTTATATTATGTTGCATTTTTGTGCATTCGGCTAAATCTCACACCTGGTGATGATGTCATCGCGAAGCAGCCGCACATCGGCGCTTGAATGGAAAAATTGAAAAAAATATCGCGTCGGCAATAATCCCCACCACATTGCAATTTTTGCAACGCTAATACATATTTTAAATATGTTTAATACGTTCAGTATTACATCGGCCACTTGTGTGAAAGGTTCATATAAAATGTATCCTACTGAAGGAAGCCTCATGAATTATTACGTTCCGATTCAAGATGCTGATGAAACTTCACCGTGTAAGAAGAAGAAATGTAACAAGTAAGTTTTAATTAACTTAAAGAATTTTTTTATACTTTTTAAATATTTTTTACATATTTTAAATATTTATATAAATAATATTTTTTTTTACTCCCTAGCATTTCATCCGAGCCTCGTCGTGTGGTTCGTATACTCGGAAGACGATACGCCTTAACCCCGACGTCATACAAATATTTGGACATTGGAATAAACGTTGGAGCTGTATCTTGCGTGGAATTGATTCTCGGCGATAATCGGGGCAATCAAATAATATTGCCTTTTGAAACATGGAAATCGCTGATGCAGAAACGTGGGGACATTGAACAGCTTCTACAATCGACCGAAATCCCATTGCGGGTCCGAGATTTAACATTCGAAGTGGTTAAAATATCTAATTCGAATATTATAAAAATAGGATTATCCAATAATTCTTTATATATGAAACCGCCAACTCTATTCTATTTATTCGATTTTGAAAAATGCATAGATCATATGTATTACTGGCTATGCGAAAATACGCATATTGTTAACGAAAAATTCAAACAATTTGTAACTGTTT